>CM070875.1:47565242-47925242 GCA_036365515.1 Torymus aiolomorphi | reverse complement strand
ACCTTTAATATGATTGTACACACAAGCATAATGCAGTTAGCGCGGCAACAAGGTTGTCCTTGTATGATAAAAGAGGTAACGAGTTCTTGAAAAACTGGAATAGCCCACATTTTTGTTGCTCATCTTATTTAACATCAGCGGAATGGCAGAAATACGATTTTTGCCTAGCAAACAATATTTGATTACAGACTATCTTTAAAATTTGATGAACGCACACGTGGCTTAAATCTTCAATATTGGAATCGCGCCCATTCGATGTATATATGCGCACGCGCGTGGCTTTAGATATACCTTAGTGGGTTGCAGTTCTTTTCATCGCTCGTGCATACACAGCCACGCGATCAGAACGTGCTGGTTCATACTTTGTGTCAAGCACTTTGCCAGTTACAAAATCTTTTCACAACACTTTTTTTAGATACAAATAGAATTGTGCTCTGAGGGTGTAATAAAAAATTTTTGAGAATAATGCATCATTGGACTATTTTAATATTTGTTTGTTCATGTCATTGAATCTACTTTAGATCTGCAAAACTTAAGTATATATTTATAATAATCATGCCATTGTTGACATGGAATTATCGCACCTAGATTTCGTATCTCATTCGCGCGAGTATCTATTTCGTTCGCTTTTATCGGACCGTACCAGTTTCCTCAAACATTTCCCAATATCATCTTCGCAGGGGGCTATATACGAATCAGTTTGGATAAACATGATAAATATCGAGTCGCAGGAAAAAAAGCGTTATCACTTCCTGATTATTGTATACATTTATTCTATAATGTAATTATATGTGGGTCTGAAGTTTGCATCATTGGAGTGCAACGAAATAAAAAAAATAATTTATTTTACTTCAAGTTTATACTAAATTATATTAATTTTGCGTGTAGATTTAGTGCTTTATAATATAAAATAACTTTATAACAAAGGTTTAGATTAAATTTCCATTGTTTAATAACTTTAATCAATCCTAAAAAATTATTTCGTTGCATTCCAATGATGCAAACTTCAGACCCATAATTATATATACAAGGTCAAGTAGTTCATAAAAAATGTAATTACATACGGATTTATAAAGTTCCAGTGACCCTTTCCAAACATTTCTCGAAAAATCTTCTAGAAAAATATTTTCTACTATTCGAACTAACAGGTTATGATCCGGCATTTTTTAGAATAAATCGATGTTTTTACGAAAGAACGGTTCATATAAAAAACTTACGTATCTTATACAGTATCCGAGTTCGTTATTGGCCGCTAAATAGGACCTGTAGCCCTCCAAAACGACCTAAGGTTAAAACTACTGCTAACTGTATTAGTAAGACTGGATTTACAAAGAGACTGTGAATTTGAGTTTTAGAAATTGACATTCAATTTTTTCTCCGTATTTAAAATTAAAAAATATGGCCTAACTTACTAAGAGAGGGTGAACCCTCGAATCACGGGTTCCGCTCAAACTTTAGGATGTTTTTAAATGTAGAAATATGAAGAAAACTGCATCAATATTTAGACCCTAACGCTGAAAAAAACTCAAGTTCTGTACATTCTTAGCTTTATTTTGAAAAAAAGTCTTGAAAAGAAAGTCTTTTCTTGAAACGGTAATTATTTAATTTTGGAAAGCCTTAAATATCATTTAAAAAAAATGAAAATAAAACTAGAGAAAACGAGCTTTCATTTCCTTTTTTTAGTATTAAAACATATTGATTCTTTCCAAATTTATGAAAGTTTGAAGTTGAGCAACGAAAATGCACCAAAATTTGCAGGCAGTCTAACAAAAATAAATATTATAATTCTTTTGAAATTTTGTATTAATTTGATATTTTTCATCTTACTCAAAAATCTAATTATTTCGTATCTAAAATGTACAAAAATTCCTTGAAAAGTTGCAGTCCGATACCTATCTGTATTTTTGTCCGAGACTTATAAATTACACCTCTAGAAAATATCGAATTTCAAGAGAAAAATTCGACTCTCTATAAAGGTTAATATAATTTTGACTTATCAAGGTTATTTTTGAATTATTTCCTATTTTTCTTGTTACATCTCAGTAAAGTCTGTCTTATTCCATTGAAAAAAATTTAGCCATTTCGGGCGTTTGCACGTATACTTACTTATGCGCGGTGGCCCTCTCTGAGTCGATATTTCGTTTTTATTTTTATGTCGAGATTGCAGTCGGCTGCCAAAGATAACCTTATAAACTCATAATGTTGCTGAGCGAACGCAGATGCATAGTAAGGTAAAATACCCAACACTGGGACAAATTGCAACGCGGGCCTACTATCGATACAGTATTAAAAGACTTCAATTTCTAACAAGTATTATTACAATATAGATTTATTAGCATTGTTTATGATATTCACTGTATATAGTGAAGTCGATATCGCATTAATTTAAAAAATTTTTGAGATTATGTTAAATAGCCGAATTTTTTCCCATGTAATATGCCCCTTTGTTACCAAATTCCGATAGCGGGGCATCATCTACACATTCAACATTTGTTAACATATGCTATATTCTCGCTACTGTGAACGGAAACTTTTTTTTCTATATAATACATTAAATATATGAATTCTTTCTTTGTAATACTTATAACGGTTAAAATCGATCAGGCTGTTATACGTTAAAAATACTGCTTTTTCCTATATTGATGATTTTCGAATTGAAAATAAGCATACAAAATATCTGGCCCCAAAAAGTGGCCCGGTGATGAGTACTTTAACTTATTATCTTCGGCAGCACAGACTGTATAAATACTGGTTGTTACAGCTGGTACTAAATTGTATTTCAGTATTTTATTGTTTGTTATTGTATTGAAGTTTTTCAACTGATTAATATAATTATGCAAGTATTTGAATTCGTGCAATTAGTTCACTCGCTTTAAATTACAATGAAATTAAATCCACAAGCTAAATCGGCTCCTATTTCTCGTTGATGCAACGTGGAAATCTAAACAGATTATTGCTCAAAACTTGAGGTAATTGAACCTACAACGACTATATACCTCATTTGGTCACTTAGCTATTGCTCTACCTCAACTCAGTACAGATTTTAAAGTACATATCACTGTAAAAAATTTGTGCATGAAATTTCATGCAAATGTACTGAAAGCAAAAATTATGAACGGGCTTGAAAAAAATTTAACGTCCGTCATGAAATTTAAGGTACACGTTGATTAAATTTAATGCAAATTTACATGAAATTTTATTCATTAAAATTCCCATTTAATTTTATGCAAGCACTGAAATTTCAATCCAATGCATGAAATTTAAGTTACACGTAGTTGAAATGAATGAATGAATGAATTAATAAATAAATTAATAATTAATTATTTATTTATTAATTTTAAATTTATTGCAAGTGTATTTTAATTTAGAACAGATTAATTAATTATTAAAAATTTAATATTAATTATTATTATTTATTATTATTATTAATATAAAATTTAAATAATTAATGTATTACGGAGATAAAAAAAAACATAAATTTTACACTTTGTTAAATTATTAATAAATTTTGATATTATTAACAAATAATATTATTAACAAAGAATATTAACAAAGAATACAGATGAATAGATACGCTACAATATTTATAACAAATAATAGCTCAAAAAATACAAATAAAATTTTCGACCTAACGGCCCGAGTACACGGAGAGAAATTTTGTAGTGAAAATTACAAACTTTTTACCAAAGTGCCTTGGTAAAATTTTTTTTTAGTTAATTTAAATTAAAAAAATTAACTTTTTTTATCCATATTGATGGATATAGTTATTTTAATATAGAAATAGAAACAGAAACAAGGATGAAAAAACATTAAACTGAAAAAAAAATTTTACGGAAGCGGGATTCGATCCGACGATCTTTGGGTTGAGAGTCCGACGTTCTACCGACTGCGCCACGGAAGCTGTTATCAATAGCCATTTGAATCGCCGTTATTACTTACTGAAAATATGTGTATTGTTTTCATTTTAACGTCGCGCACGCCTCTAGTATCAATCTTCTGAAACACAATAATGCGCAGTGCGCATGCGCGAATACACAAATACCAGGTTATTTGGTAAAATTTATCAGTTTTCTTAGTAAAAATTCTTAGGTTACCTTGTAAAAATGACTAGATCTCAATTTTTATCAGTGTGTCTGGTAATTTTTATTCCGATAATTTGGTATTTTTTTTATGTGGTTATGGTAGTTTTTCCTGGGAAACTTATAAATTGTATTAGAAACCTGGGAATATCACGGCTTTTGACAGTCTGTCCATGCGCTACCAAGGCACCTCGGTAATTTTTACTCTAAAATTTCTCTCCGTGTAGAAATTTTCAAACAGCAATGATGCGGGACGGATCCGTCTGCCGTGATTCCTGATCCGTACCTGATGTTGTTGACGGATGAGTGCCGTACGAGGCATGTAACGCTGAACTGTATGAGGGCCGGATGATTTTACCTATCTATATCCTTACGTCCGGCGAAACATCTGGCCCTGATCCGGCCCTGATTCAGACAACACGTGGCTTATTGTCTAAATAATTTGAAAGCGAATATGTTCTATACTTAATAAAAATTACAACATTTAATATATTTTTTATGTATTTATTAAATCATATTTAATGTATTTTATATATTTGGACACTACATTATAATCTTGTTTTTTTTATAACAAATATAAAACTAATATTTGCACTTTTTCGAACAATTATAATTCTAAATCTATTTGTACTTTATTTAATTAAACACTACTTATTTTTATTAAATATCTTCTTTTTTCGAAATTTAGTACTTAACTTTTTCCTTCATTATACTTATTAGGTTGTTCTTCGTACGACAGAAACAGCACTATTCAGATTTGAGGCTATGACGCGCGCGTAAACAAATGCTCAAATACTAATGCTAATATAACGGAAAAATGACATGTACCTTATCCGGAAAACTTCACGGCGTTGTACCGGCCCGGATAAGGCTTGCTGTAAATGAGTTTTTGTAACAGAGGCACGATTTTCGCGTTTTTTAAACCTAAAAGTAGGGCCAAAAGTGAACGGTTTTAGACCAACGGGCGCAAAAGTAGCTAAGCGGGCGCAAGTAGCCGAAGCGGGCGCAAAAGTAGCCGAAGTGGGCGCAAAAGTAACCGTTTTCAATAATCGTTCTTCTATTTTTTTTCTTTATCCGCGTGTCTTACTTTTACTAATTACATGTTTTAATGTACTTTTTATGTTTTTAATAATTACAAATTTTAGTTTTTTTTAGATTAATTTAATATTTTACTATCTAATTTGTAACGTATAAATAATACACAACTTATTGATAAAATATAATATTATAAGCTAGCAATATACATAGTAGTTGGTGTAACAGAAATTCGTTGATGTTGTTTCCCGTTTTAAGTGGAAAAACGCGAAAATCAATACCTGTGTCACAAAAAATATGGTGTGCACCAAGGGCTTAGTGGGCCTTTTGACCTCGTGTGATTGCAGTACTCGTCTACGGCTCGCGGACGCACTCACCTTCGACTCGTGCTGCTCGCCTTCGACTCGTACTGCAAACTTCCCACTCGGTCTAAAAAGACTCACTTTACGCCCTTGGTACACAATATACTATTATCGTACGGCAGAAACGCAAAGTACCTTACAATAAAAGCGTTACATGCCGCGCGAGGGCCTTGCACGGCATACGCCATCCGGCCCGTGTGATACCTATGGCACGCCGTATTTCATTTCTACTCGGGGGGAATTCGAACCCTAGACGCTCAATTCGCTGCACGCAAACACTCTAACCATTACGCTATACAATACGCTATACGACGGAACTCTAAATTGCAATAAATTGGAATGAATATTATTGCACGTGAACTTTAATTTTTATCCTTATGTTCATTAAATTTCATAAATGATACTTTAATTTTAATTTACACTCGTAATTTTCAATTAATACAGATATTTATCACGCAGACGGGCTACTTATATATGTAAACCCGAGAAGAAATTTTTAAACGGTAAAGACGTGGAACGAATTCGGCTGCCATAATAACATCCAGCCCTGATTCAGCCCTGATTCAGGCAACGCGCGGTTTATTGTCTAAATAAATGCTGCTCTTCGTAGTTTCCCGTTTAGGTCTCATGACGCATATAATACGTGTTCTAGGTATTCGAGGTAGTCGATGACGGTGTCTAGGTGGTGCACACCATAGTTTTTTTACCACTAGGTGTTGGAATGCATCGAATGCGTGGTCTAGGTCTTTGAGTGACCGATGATGGAGTCTAGGTGGTGCTCTCCGTAGTTTTTTACATTAAGATCTCAGGGAGCAACTGATACGTGGTCCACGTATTCGGGGTAGCCGCTAACGATATCTAGGTGATGCGCTCCGTAGTTTTTTGCCTTTAGGTGTTAGAACGCATCGAATGCGTGATCTAGGTCTTTGGGGTGGCCGATGGTGGAGCCAAGGTGGTGCTCTCCGTAGTTTTTTGCATTTAGATGTAAGGGCGCATCTAATGGAAGGTTCAGGTCTTCAACTTAGCCGATGACGATGTCTAGGTCGTGCGCTCCGTAGTTTTTTGCATTTAGATATCAGGGCGCATCTAATAAGAGGTCCAAATGTTCGGGGTAGCCGATGACGATGTCCAAGTAGTAGCGCTCCGTATTATTTTGTTACTAAGGGTTTGAACGCATCAAGAACGTAGTGGACAACGAAAACTATGGTGTGCACAACCTAGACTCCATCATCGGCTACCCCGAACATCTGGACTTCCTATTAGATGCGCCCTGATATCTAAATACAAAAAACTACGGAGCGCACTACCTAGACATCGTTATCGGTTACCCCAAACCTTCGGACCACCTATTAGATACGCCCTGACATCTAAATGCAAAAAACTACGGAGCGCACTACCTAGACATCGTCATCGGCTATCCCGAACACCTGGACCTCCTATTAAATGCGCTCTGACATCTAAATGCAAAAAACTACGGAGCGCACCACCTAGACATCGTCATCAGCTAAGTTGAAGACCTGGACCTCCTATTAGATGCGCCCTGACATCTAAATGCGAAAAACTACGGTATTATTGGTATTAACCTGTCATTTTGGTGAACTATTCAACTTGGAATTGTTATAGTTCACATAGGTCTGGTGGTTTTGTATGAAATAGGGACGAACTCAGAAGTCAAGATTTTTACCAAAAATTATGATTTTTCTAAAACTTAAATAAAGTTTTTTACGCAGTTTAGAAAAATACCCACATTTCTAGTAGATTTTGGAGGTTATGAAAATAGATTTGAAAATTTTCTCTATTTTTTCTCTAATCTACATTTAATTAGCTGTAAGTACAAACAAAAATCATCCAAATCGGTGGCTCCTGTGTGGAGTTATTTTATTTTGAAAAAAGAATCTGGTTTTATCGTCGGTAATGGGGGGCCTCGCATCGCCTTAACATTATTTTTCATGGTCTTTTACAGCGATATTTATGAGGAACATGAAGTTTTATGCATGGTATTGTAAATCTAATGCACGTGAGTTAAACTATTTATTTATTACGTGTAATAAAATTTCATGTAAATCTTGTTGAATTCGGTTTACCTTAACATTAATTTTCATGTTCCTGTGCTGCAATATTTACAGATGTTTACATTAAGATTTATAAACAATGCATTAATTTTAATTTACACTTGTAATTTAGTACATGTACATTGAATTTCATTTGCCGATATATGAATATTTATGTAAATGCATTAAATTTAACTTAAAAATACCTTAACTTTCATATTTTGTAAACAAATTTACTTTTGGTTACAAATTCATTAAATTTAATGCACAATTGTAACTTAAAAGTGCATTAAATTTACGGTCATTTTTTACAGTGTAGTATTATTTATGTATAAACTACTATTCAAGTATTAATTTTAATCGTTTATTTCAATTTTAAGTTTTCTCTTTATAATGTTTTTAGCTTTTTGGCTTTCTCTGAATTCAATATCAGTTTTGTCGTGTTCTTGATTTATTTCTTGGTATTATATGTTTGATGCCTATTTATTAGATTTTTTAAACATGCTTATACAGAAACGTAGAAAAATTGTTGGGGATGTCGGAGCCTACCTAGAATTACGTAATTACCGACGTATTGGTATACTTTACGTTATTTTTTTCAATTTTTGATTTCTACTAACACCTTAACCATATCAGTCACAAATTAAATTTACAAAAATATGATTTTTTGCCATAAATTTATTTATAACAATTATAAACAATTATAAATCCGAAAAGTATTATTATATTTCTCAAGCTTAAGTATTTATCTGACAGAAAATGAAAAAAAAATGAGGGGTATGCTTTAATAAAAAAAAATGATGAGAAATATAAAACAATTTTGGGCGCCGATATATCGGCGTCTGTGACTGAAAGGGTTAAGTTACCCGCTGTTTTCAAATGCATTATTGCAATAATTTTATAAAACTTGATATTAAATTTAAATAATGAAAAATTCAGGGAGTCCCCTTGCACCGCGCACCTATAACTCAGAATCGCTGTTGTCTATCGTATTTAAGTTTTGTACAAACATTCTCTTGTATATTTGCTATATTGTCAATAGTTCTTTAGTTCTTTTTTATCATTTTTAAAGAATCGCATTTTTGGATAAGTGTGTCACTTACTGTGCCGTCACCAGTTACTGCATTTTTGCACGCTTTCAAAGTGTCTAGTAACTGAAACTAAGTGTTCTGTATTATAAGAAAATATTTCCATAACAACCCGTGTATCAGAATTAAACTTTGAAGTTGAATAATTTCATAACCCTACAATTTCGCATGTTTACAGAAAATTAATCAAAGAACAAAATATCAAATTTTTGGAATGATCTTAGCCTTTTCATTTCGGTATTCGATCTCCTTAAAGTACATTTATGTACGTTATTTTATTATCGCATAGCGAGGTGATTAGTATACACTGTTATGATGGAATAGAAATATAGATTGTCAAAAATATTTTAAATTCTATTTTATAACGATTTCAAAATTATTCAAACTTTTGCTTTTATGAAAAATAAAGATAACCATTATTTTTTATTAAAAAAAAAAAATTTCGTTATTTTTTGGTTATGTCTTAATAAAAAAAAAAAAGAGATAATGTGCATGGGCAGAATATAATTCCATTTATCCAAGATTTCATTTGCATCTCGTGTATTCGCCTGAAGTTTTAACGAATTCTTTTATACATAAAACGTTAACTGGCTCGTTAGGGAGTGCGGGCGATGCGAACTCGTATAGACGTGATAAGTCAATTTCCCAACGTAAAGGCTGCTGTATAGTATGAATTTCGTGCATTGACGTCACACGCATAATATTTTTGCGAGTAAAAGCTCCCCGCAAAGCGTCTTATCAGTTCTCTAACGGTTGTTTAAGCGCACCACTTGTTATCTTGTGCGAGCGTCGCGCGAACTTACGCACGTCGTCGTCGCAGAGAGAACATTATGTGTCGCGACGAGCGCGTGTTCTGATTTTCCATTAACATCGCCGAGCACAACCTTTTCTCATCCCAAAGAAACATCGCAGTTATTTTTTTGCGAGTGCAATGCCACGTGCTGTTTCTTTTGTGAAGATGACATGCATCTTGAGTGGTTTGATAGCGAATTGCGATGCTGTTGTAGATTTGATTAAATTGATTTGTTGTACTCTAGCGGAATTGATATATTGTTTAAGATATTACTTGTTAGATTCAGATTAGGTAAGATATCACAGTTTGTCTTTTAATCCGTGTAATATTACTCTTCATAGGTTTTGACGATCCCGAAAAATAAACATGTTGGCTTTTAAAATGAGCACTTTATGTAAATTAAGAAATATTTCTTTCAATAGGCATCTTTGAAAAATATCTGCTCCGTTGAATGGTTAAGTTTCTGCTCCATTATCAAAGCCTACATTGTTTGGTTTAATATTTTTCTTACAGTGATCGATTAAATCAGTGACATGTTATCAAGCTTGTCGTAAAAATAACATTTTTTACTAAAATTAAAAATTTCCACTATGTCTCTTATCTTAATTCTTCTTGATACAGACATTAAGGTAATGCAATACTCACGCTATTACTCAAAATTGGGTTCCCGTTTCTCTCATTCAATTTTTAATTTTAAGGAAAAAACTCTGATACGGTTTAAGTTTAATAAAGAACTATAACGTATCAAAGAGTTTTTTCCTTAAAATTAAAAATTGAATGAGAAAAACGGGAACCCAATTTTGAGTAATAGCGTGGGTATCGCATCACCTTAAACAGGAATTCACTTTCAGAATATAAAATCGGCCGCCAACTGATTGACAATTAGGGTCCTTAAATTTAACGTATTGTTTCATTACATTCCATTTTTAAACGACTTTAAAAAACCAGCAAAATAAACTGGCGTGTATAAAAGTCAACGAAGTCAGCCATGAAATATAAAAAAAACTCTATATGCAAAGTTTTGTAAAGATTGGTTGATCCTTACTACTGTAATTGTTCGATAACGAAAGCAGGTAATTTTTTTAATTTTAACAGTTTATATGTTTGATAACTGGTATGAAATTTGTGAATGTTGATTAAATATTCTTTGAGATAAAAATTGAAGGGAACAATTAAATCATGCTAGATTAAAATTTTCAAGTTACCGACATATACGCAGAAAACGTGAATGAACCTGATGGAAAGATATAGAAAGCTGTCCAACTTTTTATGAAAGTATAAAGTATAAGATAACTATTACCCTTATGCCCCTTATTATCTTTCGACAACAAAAATGCCTTTTTTTCTAAAATTTTTTTTGTTTGTCAATGTCAATGTCAACAGATGCAGATAAGTTTGTTGTTGGATGTCACCTGATTATATAAATCTTTTTTACATTCAAGGTCTATCCCAGTATAGGATGACCATACCAATGACCAGAGTTATACAATATTTTCAAGCTTTCATCTCTACATCAGCATTACCATTTTGTTGCAAACGTGTTAATTGTTTTATTACCCCAAATACATTAATTAGTAACAAAGTAAGTTTAGACAGAAAATCAAGTTACCATATTAACCCATATAATATGTATTTAATTTTATCAATTGATCTATATGTACGTTAACTTTTTTATCTGACTGCATAATTCTGCCAGCTTATTACGCGTATATCGCATTACTTTCCCAGTGTAAACATCCGATTTCTTCTATCATTTATTTATACCGCGCACTCGCGCACTTGGATCCTCGCGCGCGCCCGTTTTATGTTATAGGAAACTTCCTGTGCGCTGAGGGGAAGGAGGTCGTGGACCCCGAGACTCGTCGGCGGCTTGTGTTAGAAAGCCCTCCCCGAGTACTTATTACGAGTGGCATTATTCCGAGTGGTTCGTTTGCGGCGTCACTCGCTCGGTATGTACGGATCGCGCAGTTTATTGGCTGGCTGTTCTGCGCGACAGTGTGATGTGTTTTGCAGGTACATTCGTCTTTAATGCGCAGATATCGAAACATGTTTTTTAGTTATATAAAAGCGATTAGTTATAAGTGACGATGTTGTTATGTTATGTACAAAAGTTCAAGTGTTATTAGATCTGTCTACTACTTTGTATTTGATTTATTTTTCATAGTAAAAAAGAATTTTGACAATTGTCTTTTATAAATTATTATTATGTATGAATTGGTTAAGGTCAACAACAGTAGTTATATAGTACTTTATTCCCATCCCCGCTGTGGCCACTTCATAGATTTGAAAAGTTATTTTGTATTTATGTGTTATAATTTTGTTAGTTTTAACCCAATTCACCATAAACGTAAAAAATTAGACTATGTTACTTTATTCCCGCGTAATGCGGGAATAAAGTAAAAGAGGAAATGAGACGCCACTTTTGTTCCGCTTTTCAGGCTATAAAATGGCCATTATAGTAGAGATTGGAATAAATTACATTACACCTTTGGAGAAACAAAAATAGAGCTTAAATATGTCGAAATAATAAGAACATTGTTATCGTGATTGAAAAAGTTTTTTAACATTTTAACAAACAAAAATATTTGGAACATCTATTTGATGTAGAGGGTTTTAAAAGTTCAATATTTAGAAATAAAGACTACTAACAAAAATTATTATCGCCTTAAAATTGTAAAAGTGTCGTTTATATAATACGCGTGTATTAGAGAGTATTAGTTAAAGTTTTTTATCCTGATTAGTCGGCTTACAAGATGAAAAGTCCATAGCTTCATCGTTGATTTTACTTCCTTTCTTGTAATTTGTTATTGAAGGATATTTATATTAAAGCAATCAAATACGAAGTAAAGTTGTGTGTAGAGAAAAATACCTAGATGCCACTTCAGGATGAATTAGTTCATCCTCAAAACATAATCAATGTTAATACCTAAAGCCAAATCTGATTCTCAAAACTACTTAATTTGATCCATTCAATTAACTATTTCATCACAAATCCGCAATATCACAAATAAGATATAAAAAAGGCTCTTGAAAAAAAGCCGGAGCATATGATCTGTATCTCATAAAAATCATTCCTTGGGCCACTCATAAATAAAAACAAACGATCGCTCGATATACAGGTTTTGTGCGAGGCGCGTCGCGATCGCGTGGACGAGACACTCGCGGGATTCTGTTTTTCTCGGTCGTGTTCTTGTGTTGCAACGCGTTCTCTTATTCACGCGGAAGGGAGATTATCACGCTCACCTTCTCGCGCAAGCGTGATTTTTCTTTTGCGGCGGCGTGTAGCGGACGCTTGTGGAGGGGCTTTTTCCTACTACTCTCAATACACACGAGGCACACGCGGCGCGTGCGAGATCACCGTCAGTTGCAGAATGACTTCACACCGCCGCGGGGTCGCACATACAACAGTTTTTCTCGCCCTATCGTGAGGATTTGAGAAGCAGCTGATCGGCTCACATCAAGAAGTACTGGAACGTGGAAGAGTCATAGCGTAGTTGAGAGACTGGTTGAGAGATAGTGTTTGAAGAGCTTTTCCGTGATGGGTTAATGGATTAAGGATCGAAAAAAGGTCTTTGAAAAAGGTTGTGCCTTTACAAATGTGAAGAGTCGTGTGAGTGTTGAGACGTAACGGCTTTGTTTTAGAAAGAAGTTCGCGTTAAATAAAGTGGACAATGAACAGTGAAGAGCTGCAGATAACTTTGTTCACGGTAAATAGCTAAGGTTGTTTTATGGTATATGCGTGCTGTAGTAATATTCACCCGAAGTTATATTGCAGAGAGAGAGAGAGAGAGAGAGAGAGGGAGAGGGAGAGGGAGAGAGAGAGAGAGAGAGAGAGAGAGAGAGAGAGAGAGAGAGAGAGAGAGAGAGAGAGAGAGAGAGAGTGTGTGTATTTTATCAATTTCAAAAATATGCCCTTGATGCTTTATCTCAAAATAAAATCTAACTTGGTATCTCAACAATAAGAGTGAAGAATTATAAAAAGTATATTATATGATAGCAATTCACCATTACGAATGTATCGTATTTTAAGAGTGTTTATAATTTCGTCATTTAAATTTCATTGAACGAACCGTTGACTAAAAAGTTTTATGGCCGAACGTTAATCATTTAACCATTATTTAACCATTATTTAAAAATCTCGACAAATTTAAGGATTGCCAGTAGAGTATTATCAAACGTTTATGAGAAAACGGAATTTCCAATTATAAATATTAAAACTTTTTCTCAACAATGTTACGATAAGCTTCTTGTTAACTGGAATCTATAAACAGCTGTTAATTTTGTGAAAAAGTAAATAAAAAAACAGATGTAGCCTTCTTAAGTACGTAAAATGTAAAAAAAGTAAAGTGCAAAACAACTCTGTAAGTACCAGATTGTACACTATAGTGAAATAATGATTGTTGAAATTTAATTCAATTTGCTTTATCGCCACCTTTTTTGCGTGCAAGAATTAAGTGCCCACATAAGGCCCGTAATTAATACTCTTGCGTGACTCATACGGAATTTCCGGTACCTCCCCGCTATTTTTCATTATCGTACTTAATCCCTTTGTGAGCCAAGCCAAGCCAAAACAGCGTATTAGACAATGCACACGCACGCACACAAACACGCGCGTGATGTCGCGGCTGGCGGCGAGACAATTTGATTACCAGAGTCCAGAGAGGAGTATAGTATAAGGTATAGAGGACGACTCTCGCTCGCACACGCCTTATCGCCGCGTGTACGTGTGCGCTGCGTGCGGCGTGGGTGGTGGGGCGACGAGCTAGCCTTCTCCGGGGCTCGAAATCGCAAGTGTGGCCGAAATCGTCAGTCTGACCGCGACGTCCGCGCCGTTTCCTTCGCGTCTTCGGGGAGAGCGAAAGGAGAGGAAGGAGAAAGTGCGTGTACATATACACGCGCACGCCGGTGGGGAGCACGTGCGCGCGGTGCTGTGTGTTGCATATTATATTATTCCGAAGGCGAAGGAGGAGCAGAGGAGAGAGGCCAGGATGCCGTTTTCAAAAGTACGGAAGAACACCGGTAAACGAACGAGGCGGGACATACATTGGCTTGCCGTTTGCCTCCATGCTTTTAGCTTCGCGGTTATTTTATTTTATACGGCTGCCTGCATAATGATCATATTACGGTTTCTGCTTGCTTGAATTCAACTTTTTGTAACGTTCGTTATGGTTTGATTACTTTATTAAAAAAAACTTCATAAAACGCCATTATCAGCACGTTCAGCAAACGTTTTAAATTGCACACGCCGACTATTTCGATGTACCGTCAAGTATGCATCACGAGATTCGAAACAATAATTATCAACTTGCCTAATTTTAGGTTTCAAAGTCACAGTATCCTGATGACTTATACGATGAGAATCCACTATACGCGTTCATTTAATTAGTCCACTGATTGCACCGGTGCATAGAGCGGCTCCCTTTTCCGCGCTTTGCACTGTCTCGATCATGTAAAATCTTCATCATGCGCTCACAACTATTTCCACACCACTGCGGTAATTATTGCTCGCCGCCGCAATTACCCGTTTGTCATTGGGTGAGCGCGCGCCGAGGATGAATTATCGTCAATTTGCCTCGCAGCGGCGTCGGCAAGAAGTTGAACGTCGCTCGCAAACAAATAATTTTCATAGTTCTCAAGCTCGCCTTTGGCTCATGGCAAGGAGCGCAAATAGAAAAGGCTACTGTAGGGCTTTCATGACGACGTCGGCAAACCCGTTCATTCATTCGGCACGGTAGAAAGAAAGCGAGGAGGGAGAGACGAGGGACAAGGCGCGCCTACACACATCAGCGTGTATACATACGCGCACACGTACGGACAGAGTAGCGAAGTTGTTTGCTCGCTCGGTGGATTTCTCTCTCTCACTCTATGCCGCGATTACGTAACAAAGGTCTGGAGAGAGAGAGAGAGAGGTGTACGTGTGTGTATGCGCGCACCGATGCACGTATACGCGAGATATACGAACTCCTTACTAATATATATAACGGGACTATAAAGTTTGCGCGAGAGGTGGAGGCGGCTATGTGCGTGTGCGCGGGCGCACGGATAGCACCACGCGATGGGCACGTGACCGGGGCGAGCACGTTTCCGCGGCGACGGTTTCTGCTCCGATCTAGAAAACTGACGCTCGAGGCTTCCGGCTTTGATGATCGAGGGGAGATTTTAGATCGGACCACAGCCTTTGGGATACCTACAATCGTCATTAGAAACATATAGTTTTTGCGGGTTCATATCTCTGAGTGAGAGAATTTTGATTCTTACGGGAGAGTCAATGATAATTTCAAATTCACTTTATCTAGTTTTCAATATAATTATTTGATATGAATTCTGATTTTAAGGTTACTATAAAAACAAGTTTTTGGTCGTTCTCCTATTTATTTTTTTATATAAATTCGTTAAATTTTTTTATAAATCAATTATCTGTCTTGCAGTTAAATGTTACTACTAAAATATTCAAAAATTAATTATATGTAGGTATTTTGCAAACTAATTTTGCAGTGTTCATCATATTTTTTTGAGACATTTCTACTTTGTTCAAAATTAATAAATCTTCTTATATTATGAAGAAAAGGATTTCATTATACGAATTTTACCTCTATACATATAGATACTCTCAACGTTTTAAACACACACACACACACACACACACACACACACACACACACACACACACACACACACACACACACACACACACACACTCACACACACACACACAAACCCACACACACACACACACACACACACACACACACACACACACACACACACACACACACACACACACACATTCTATGTATATTCAATAACCGTGCGATTTTAATCACTTACAAATGACATTGTTTTTTTAAATTTGTATAATAAACTTAAGTTAAAATCTACTATTTGTCCGCAGGTTTTCAAAATATACTGATAATACAGTCACGGTTATTAAGATAATATCGATATGAAGATATATGAAGAAACCTTTAGATATGTAACATAAGAAAATAATTGATTAAATTACACATTTCAAATATGACTATTCGTATTTTTGCAATTCGCTTATATAATATAGCATAAATCTTTATTATTTTTGCATTTAATTACTTTACAGTCAATGCATTATCTCAATGGGAGAGTCTGCTTTCGTTCCAGTCAATTGTATATTAACTGATAAATTGGATGAAAATAAAGTTACAATAATATGACTATTCTGGTATAATAGTCTTTGACTTGGTCAATTAAATTTTAGAGAAAATTGATATTATTTTTATTTTATATAATACCACGAAAATTAATTAATACCATCATTAATTCATAATAAACATATTTCGGATAATTAAATATTAGATGACACGCTGATAAAAAATTCAATAATGTTGTCTGTTGTACTATAAAGAAGTGTCTGTGGAAACAAAACAAATCTAAAAGTATGTTTTATTTAACAAAAAAAAAATTTTTTAGGCGGGAAAATAATATATTGATATGTACGTTTTCATGCAGTTTTTTATACTGAAATAAGCTCTTCACCCGCCACCGCTTTTTCTTAACCGCCAAGATAGGATAATTTTTCAAGTACTTTATTCTTATCTATGCTTTTTATATAAACATAAAAAGAAAATGTATTGCACGAGTAATGCAAAATGTTAAGTACGTGTAGTATAATTTGCCTTTACAATTTGTTACTATAAATTTTCAATTTTAATTTTAACATACGCCTTCACTCCCGAAACATTATAGATATTGGGCTAACATTTTACAAGAGAACCAGGTATAATTTAAAGGCATCAACTGCTTACATTTTGGAGCAAATTAAACAATATGAAATAGTTTTTAAATTGAGAAAAAATAAAAAAAAATTGTATTGGCTCTTTTTATTGAAAATATATTCAGATATATTATATAACTCAGAAATCTAGTAATATTTGTAAGACTATATTATTTTCTACATATATGTATATCTTGGAGCAATTTCACGTGGGAAAAACAAATTTTTATGCATAAGCTTTTTTTATTAATTTTAAAAAAATTTAAGTATTTCGCCTTATTAAAGAAATGAAATAAGACATTCTCCTATTTCATTTAAAGAAAAGCACAAGAGTTGCAAAGCACTACTTTTAAAGGAAAATCCAATATGCGTGCGTGGGCTATCCAGTCTCTAAAATTCCATTTGTCTCTATGATCACAAACAAAAACTCTTCTTCTATATAAGCACTTGTAAAAGACGCGCTTGCTTTATCACGCTGTCGTAATTGCTGTGCACATACACAGCGGTAGAAACCGGTCTTACATACCGCAGCGGCGCGCACACGCGTGCAGTTTTAATTCGCGCGGGTGTGCGAGTGAGAGATAGACAGATAAAGAGAGAGCCAAGGCCAAGGTCAAGGTCATTGTGACGGCGGTCGACACACGGCTTCGCTGACGGCGCATCAAGCCGCACGCCTGCTTTCTCCTTCCCTTTGTAAAGGGTTAAGAGTTCGCCGGTACCGAATGCCACCGGGCGCGTTGCAGGGTTGATGTGTACCGGCACCCCTCCGCGGATCGATCAAATACTAGTGTAGACATACGCGGCGAGGCTTATTGTAAGCTGCTGTAGCATGTGTACGGATGTGCTGGCGGTTGAGGAGGGAATGGGGAGGGTTGTGTGTGATTTGTGTGATTGAAAGAGAGATTGGGCTTGAAACCGTGTGGGTTTTGAAAAGTTGCCGTGTAGAAGGATCATGTTGATTGAGTTTTAAATCATTCTTAGGTATCCATAATTACTAATTCATGTTTCTATGTAGAATTGACATCATCACGTAAAAGCTACTATATTCTATCTACAAATTGCAGTAAATTGTAGGTATCATAAATAAGTAAAAATACAATAAATTTCGTCCAAAAATGGAGCTGCTACTTGCTTTAGCAAAGATTCTGAAAATTTTTGGCACACTTCCCTATAGACGCTCGCGTGCGCGCGTGTGTCTGTGACTTATTTAAAATTACACGTGCTGCTTCAACCTATGTCGTCGCAGCTGTTCACATTTGGGCGCTTCCTAGAATTTGTATGATACTAGTATATACTAACTTGATAAAGTACTCAAACGTTTGTAGTACCAATCACTTCTGTAAATTCTCATGCTGTTGACCATAGAGCTATATTAAAAGTATATTGTAGTAATTACGGCTAGAATGAAATCCATTCAGTATACGATGGTTTTGAAATACAGCTTCGATTGCGTGCACTGACAGAAAAACCCGGGGAAAAATTCCTATGTTGCTCTTGGAAGTTGCCCACAACTGCTTAAAATCGAAATATTTACTATCTTTTATATGAAAAAGTCCAATGTCACAAGTAAAACTTCCTATGCCAGCATAGTAAAAATTAACACGTGACTAATAGAACTTTATCTTTTGTACATTTTCCCAGGCTAGCATGGTAAAAATTGAGAGAGTTTTAGAGTAAGAATTCACACGTTCAATCGTAAACACCCCGCGAGTGCACGAAAAGTTGACCTCTTCAATGTCAAAATAAGAAAGATTCAGACAGATACATGTCAACAAACTCAATCCACCTTGGCAACATCGAGACAAAACACAAACGCTAAACGCAACAACTGAATGTGCGTTCTAATCCAACATACTTGTTTTTTTTTTTTTTTTATTTTTTATGATAAGACAATTTTTAAAATCATTGTTTATTTGTAATATTTTTAAGGAAGGTTGTGAAAAACCATTATATCGAAAATACAAATTCATTAATAAATAAATGAGCTTGTTTAATTTAAGGTATTGGTAATAGTTATAAAATGTTAAACAATATTCTTAATATATAACATTTGTAATAAATTACGTTAAAATAGAGAATAATATTATTCGAGTTAAAGCATAATTTGTTATAAAATTAGCGCGCATAACTTACGTTTGGGGATATACAAGTTCCAAAATTTTGTAGGACATATGTCTTTTAGGTAAGTGGTTAGCGCTCCCGACTACCGTGCCAAGGGTTCCAGGTTCGAGTCTCGATGCCGTCAAAAATTTTTAATTTATTTAATAAATTTTCTTTAATCATGTTTAATTCAAAAATAACTTCTGTATTGTCTAAATATAATAATTATGTGTCTGATACTCGCTCCCCCACTCCTAAAAAAAAAAGAAGTAATAATTTTTTTCGCTCTTTAAAATCAGTTATAAAAAAATTCCCATGTTAGACTTGGAATTTTTCCTACGTGTATTGCAATTTCTGCTAAAAATCCGACATATGGTCGAGTTACGATTCCAACATGGTAATTTTTACATGACAACATAAGAATTTTTACCAGATTTTTTCTGTCAGTGTGTCAGAGTTACACTACGATGTCTTCGAAATGTACATCTTGGACTGATTATTTGAAAAGAAATATCAATATTCGGTAGAATATATAAAGCTAAAATTGCCTTAATCAGTTTGACATTTATTATAATTGAGTATAGATGAGAAACGTAATTTATAATATAAATGCATTTGCCAATAAAAATACATTCGGTGAAACATAAAAGAAAAAATTTAATTTCTTGAACAAACAAATGTTATGCTTGACAAGGTAGAAAATCACTTAATCTGTTACGTCCTTCATAAGTTTTCAAAAGATTGAGGAAAAATACCAAATTAAATGAACTTAATTATTTCACTTTATGAGAATTACAGTGTTGTATTTACTTCATTTCATTACATAATTATCAAAAACTAGTTGTTAAAAATTCCTAAGCAAAATAACGAATGAATAATGTATCAAGCGCTTTGATAAAGAAGCAAATGCTAATTGAAATCGTTTCGCTGTGCCACTTGGACGCTGAACTTGACATTGCGAGCGCTGGGGAGACCATTTACATCCTAATTTGATGACCCAAAGTTTACAATTAATTCCCTGTGGCAAATTGTCTTTTAATATTCATTGTCTTATCTGTTTTGCTTTCAGGGTCCCGGATATCTGAAGCGCGCCAACAGCGATCGACTTCATGAAATCTTCAATCAGGTATACCTTTATTCATTTTTTTGAGAATTCCTGACGCCGGGGTAATTTAACTCGTGCATCCTATACATATATATTATGATCCTTGTATATAATCTGTATGATATATGCATAGATCGACGCAGTTTACTAGTAAAACTTTAACATCATTTATTTATACTGTTCCTGTGTTCGCGCTGAAGGTGGCTGTAAATACGTTAATTGCTAGTCAACAATTATTATAAAATTATGTTGGTAGTGGGTTTACGATTTAATAAATGTACATATCAAAGTTGTCCATGCAGTTTTATTTGTAAAAAGTAATATTGAACTTTTCTTCTTGAATTCGTTGTCCGTTATATGATTTGAAGCGAATGATTTAACTTTACGATTAGTGCCAATTTATTTATAATAAAGTAAATTAACTTTTACGATCATTCGATTTCTTTTACAATAGACAAATATATTGAAGAAGAAAGTCACACAGCGCCGGCTAACTTCCATAGTAGTGGCCACTATTACGTGTTTCTCGGCTCTGCACGTGATATAAGTATCGCGATGCCTTGAACGGTTACAATTAGGTGAAAAATACTATTTTCTTGTATATATTTCGTACCGGAAGAACCTCTTTCTTGTTAATAATCGTTTTACTACCTATAAAGTCACTACTTTTTTGTTTTGACAAGTTATTCTTTTTAATTAATTATATTTAACCTTTAGAGGACCGGAATTTGGCGTACGTGATCGTTCTAAGAAAATAAATAAAAAAGGTATCGGAAATATATCACTTATTGACCATGTGTAAAGTGTCGATCATGGGTTGAGCCAGTATACTGGCTTTACGGTCCTCTAACGGTTAATTATAAGATTAAATACTTTTCAACATAAATGTGGCTTCATTAAGTGGAAGATGAGAAACTATTTCATTTTGATATAGAGATAAGTAGTTGCTATTCCTCGTATTCACGACGGTATAACTAACTGCTTATCGATTTCTCGCACTATAAACTCTTATTAGAGTAAGATGATTGATTGCCAATCCAAACAATTCTAGTTGTATTTAAAAAATTTGACTGTTTTCCACTCTTATGCAATAGTCCGATTAACGCGACAAACTCACGTCACGGAATAATGCAATCCAGCGCTTTATCGCGAAAAGTTCAACATTCGATCCCTTATCGCTATGTACGCGTAAAGCGGTAACTTTTTCATGCTCATATCTTATATATTTTTCTTTTCGTTTCTTTTCAGTATGCCACAGTGGACGAGGATGGAGAGCGGTTCATGACCCCGAGCGACTTTGTGCGCAGCTACCTTGGCCTCTACACCGATCCAGGCTTCAATCCTGATTCGGTTGCCTTGCTCGCCGGCATCGTCGATACCAGCAAAGATGGGTGAGTTTCGGTCACTAACTTGAACTTGCACTTGATAACAGTGGACGGAATTGTACTGTGAACTGTCTCAATGACTGAAAGCGATATTGGTATAACGAAAAAAGAAAGACGCTGCGATAGAATGTATGGTTATATATTTAAATTACTGCGAGGAGAAAAGTTTTTATAGTAAACAAGGGCCTTCATTTTCTCATGAAAATTACTAGGATATATAGTAAAAAAGACAAAATAATAGCAATTTTTACAATAAATTGTATAGTAATTTTCATGAAAATTTAAGTCTGCTTCACGGTTATACTATAAAAACTAGTAATTTTTCCTACACAATTTTTCTGCGTCTAGCAATTATTACTATTGAGAAATTGAATCAGTAAACTTGGGCAGTTGTAATAAGTGGTCGAAATCATTTTATTCGATTTATTAGTGACACATGTGCTATTCAGTGGATTGAAACGAATTAAACATGATATATATTATTGAGCTTAGATGAGTTCGTGACTGACAGATGCGCAGTGAAATATTCAGTTGCAATCGATATGTCGTAGTACTTTGTCTTTTATATATTATCTTCATAAATATGGCTTCAATTGAAGAAAATTAATTTTGCTCTCAAAGTATAGTGATTTTTGACCGTAGTAAGCTAAAAAATTAATCGATCCCATTTATTTCTCAGACTCATATCTTTCGCCGAGTTCCAAGCCTTCGAGGGCCTGCTTTGTGTGCCAGATGCCCTCTACAGAACGGCCTTCCAGCTATTCGACACTAACGGAAATGGAATGGTTGCGTTTGGTACGTATACTTCAGTCAGAAGAATAAATTTTCAAATATTTGCGAGAAAAATATCATTATCGATTTTATACTTGCAGATGAGTTCGCTGAGGTGATGCGAAAAACGGTGCTGCATCAGAGGATGCCCTTCAATATGGATGGCGGTTTCATCAAGCTGTACTTTGGCAAAGATAAGAAGCGGCTTATCAGTTATGCGGAGTTCACTCAATTTCTTCATGTGAGTTATGTTTACCTTGAAAAGTATGTCTTCTCTATGTGTCGGTGTTTTGTTATTGGTTTTCAATGAAAAATTTACGATCATCGTTTTTTAATGATTTCACTTTCCTAACAAATCAATCAGTATTACAAACTTCTTTCAGCATATTAATTGATAGAGAATATCTTAATTTCTTTTTACAATGTTTGTTATTGCCGATTTTAATTTAAAATAAATAAACTGTAGTATGCCACACAAGGTTGAAAGTATATGAAAGAACAAAAATAGCAAATAATTACAAAGCTATGAGTGACATGGCGCTCAAGCATTGATTGTCTCATTAAACCAATCAATTCGTATTGTTTTGCTGACTATGTATCAAGAAAACTACTAACTTGTAAGGTCATACTAATAATAGCGTTACCTTTGACAAATCTTACTTTCAAAACCGATTTTTACATTCAAAATTAGGAAATGAAATATTTTGAATCAAAATTTGTTAGTGATATTACTATAATTGTAAATTTGTACTAATCAAGATGCTATCTTTATAGGATTTTCATGAAGAATATGCAACAGAGGCCTTTAAGAAGTTTGACAAAGATGGATCTGGTTTTATTTCGGCGATGGACTTCCAAGATATTATGCTCAGCATTAAAAGTCATCTACTGACTAAAGACGTTAGAGATAATCTTGTTGCCGTGAGTGTTTTCATTTGAATCTAAGATTATTATTAATACTATACCTATTAGAAATTGTTACTTAGAATATTCGTGTGTATTACAGGCGTTAAATATAACTGGACAAACTGGAAGAAAAGTGAGTTTCCCATATTTTATGGGCTTTAATTCGTTACTAAACAATATGGAGCTTATAAAGAGAATCTACCTCAATGCTACCAATGGGCATAGAAATCAGGAAGTTACAAAAGGTAAATAAAACAAGTAGTGACATAAGCAGAAGTATAAAAGATGGCTAAATTTATTATTAATTATAAGTAATCTACCCATGACAAAATTAATATTTTCATATTTCTTTAGAGGAATTTCTACATTCGGCGCAAATGATGTCTCAAATAACGCCTTTGGAAGTTGACATTCTTTTTCATCTATGCGATCTTCTTCATCACACTGGGTGAGTGTGTCCTTATGCGATTGCATGACTAGAATAGCGGAATAGTAATTGAAAAAATAAAGACTGAACCTCAGCGCATATGTGCTTAAATTACGTAGTGGTTCAGTCACGATTAAATCATTTCCTTTGCGATACATCTCCTCTCTCATATTATACGTTTCCATATGTACCATCGAGAGAAAAGTATTGTATTTAATCGCTCAATTTTCAATCAAAGCTGAAGGTATGATCATAATTGTATGATAGCTCTTTATGATTGAAACTGAAACAATATTTCCTTGAGTGTAATATGTTATAACATACATCATATATTATTATCTTTGATGTTACATATGTTTAATACTTTATTAAAATAATATTATTAAAGATAGCCTTTATTATTTCATTTCGTGCAATAGCAATAGAATAAAAAAGATTTGTACTTTGGAATAGCCTTTAATTAAAAAGAATAAGTTCTATGTGTAATTAAGAAAGCAAAAACCGCTAAATAGTAGTGCAAATACAATATTTTAATTCTCAGTGCATGTGCGTGTGCGATAAAGCGCGAACATTAAATCTGTTTAACGTTGTTCACGCTGCTGCGGGATTAGCGCGACTGAAGAGTCGGAGCCTGTCTTCGCGGGTCCTGGGTGCGTCTCATTGATTTTTCCACTACAAGTCATTAGCTTATATTATATTGGATCTTCGCCTCTGTCATTGTCGTTATTGCATTTACCTTCACTTCTTATCAGTACTTTCACACACTTCTCTTTTCCCTACGTATTACAAAAGCTATTCTATCTATATGTGCCACCTGATAGTATTATTTGCTCTTCAAATTTTTGTATAAGCTTTAGTTTTTTGCACATTATCGTATTTATATACCGACGTGCGGTACGAAGAAAAGACAACGTAGAAGAGCCAGATGAAGGTCGTTTTGTGCTCAAAAAAGGTGCTCATTCTTTGGCTTTTTTCGCGCGAAACTAGTTTTTCTTCGCCTGGCTCTTCAAAGTTGACTTTTCTTCGTACCACGTGACGATATATTTATCATGCTTGTATCAAATTGCATGTAGGTATTTATAATGATAAAAATATAAAAAATTTCGTGTTTCATAATTGATCTTTTTTTATACGAATTTCTTATTACAATTTATTTTCTTATATGATAAATGCATCCTGGTAAATTAGAGAATAATCAATCATTTCCATTTCCAGAAAAATTGTATATAATGACTTAGTGGCTATCACCCCGGAGCAGTATTTTAAGCAAATTACCAAAAGACTAGCCGAGATTAAAGCTGTATCGGTGAGCTTTGTTGACAAATTATCCCAAGTTATTTTACAAAACTATTGATTTGATTGGATAATAATGTTTTCCAGAGTCCCGAAGAGCGAGGTATCGTTGTACAAATTATGGAGAGCGGTTATCGCTTTACTTTGGGTTCCATTGGTGGAGGTTTGTATTATCAATTAAAAAAGAATTTATAATTCATGAATAACTCATAGGTAAAACTATTTTAATTCCTACTTAATTCGCATTTTAGCTGTTGGAGCAACGGCTGTTTACCCTATCGACTTAGTAAAGACGCGCATGCAAAATCAACGCAGTGGTTCCTATATTGGTGAGCTTATGTATCGAAACAGCTTCGATTGCTGTAAAAAGGTTGGTGAATTTGATAAGAATTTGTTAATACGGTATAATTCATGTAGGTTCTATCATAATTCAGCTTCTAATTTTTGTACTATTCAATACGTATTAGTAAAAAAAAAAAAAGTACTAGCAAACAGTAGAATTTTGTTTTAAAATTTCTCTGCTGCTCAATTCAATAAACGTATAATATATTGATTGATGTAAAATCTGTAATATATTGAAAAATTGTTTTTTAAATTGGGACAAAAAATGTCCAAAGCTTTTTTTTTTTAATTAACTGAAAAATGTCATTTACCTACCCTTGGTGTGTCTAACGCTCGAATTTCTGCACACAGGTGATTCGCCATGAAGGTTTCTTTGGTCTGTACCGAGGCCTAGTGCCACAGCTGATGGGTGTCGCCCCGGAAAAAGCTATTAAGCTTACGGTCAACGACTTCATGCGTGACAAGTTCATGGACAAGAACGGAAACCTGCCACTTTATGGGGAGATCGCGTCGGGCGCTTGCGCTGGCGCCTCTCAAGTCGTCTTCACCAATCCCCTTGAGATTGTTAAGATCCGGCTACAGGTCGCGGGCGAGATTGCGGGTGGCCAGAAGGTTCGCGCTTGGGCCGTCGTTAAGGAGCTTGGTCTTTTTGGATTGTACAAAGTTAGTGACTCGATGAAGTATATTGGGCTTATTTGTTTATTCAATGTTTTCTTTTAAATCTATTAAAGCATATTTGATCCGATTTTCGAATTAAATAGGATTTGAAAAATTTTAATATCGAAAGGAAATACTATTAGATTTTCTAATTTGAATATTCATTTGGATAATTTTAACGTATGAAGATATACATGAGCATTTTTTAAATGAATTTTCTACTTCTAGGGTGCTAGAGCTTGTCTTCTTCGAGATGTACCATTCAGCGCTATCTATTTCCCCATGTACGCACACGTCAAGACCAAATTTGCAGACGAAGGAGGATACAATACGCCATTGTCCCTTTTATGCGCCGGAGCGATTGCTGGTGTTCCAGCTGCGGCTCTTGTTACCCCCGCTGACGTCATAAAAACTAGATTACAGGTATAATTTTCATATTATCTAAATCTAAAGAATTTACAGAATTTAAGACAGATAATCGATACACTTGATTTGATTATATCGCTTTATTACGAAAATCATTGAATTGTTTTTCGCAATTGTAAACTAATAAATGACTGTTTTAGGTTGTTGCACGACAGGGACAGACAACATACAACGGATTGGTAGACTGCGCACGTAAAATTTACAAGGAAGAGGGTGCAAGAGCATTCTGGAAAGGAGCCACAGGTACCACTACTATCGTTTTTAATTATTATTATTATATGTAGAAAATTCAATTTGGCAACTATAGTTTGAATAAGTTCACTGTTCGACCACACTTCTACTTCGCTAATGTGCGTCAATATTAAAACAACATATTATTTTTACTTACACAAATAAAATACAATCAATATATTGCGTTTCTTACAATTTTGTAGAAAATATTTATAAATGAAGTTTATACAGAGATATTTTTTATAGCTGTTATACTTCTGTACTATGCTTTAGTTTTGTATCATAGCTTACTGACGATATATACTTTAAAATACTAAAAATTATTTTTGGTATGCATTACTCAACGTATTTGAATATTATATTTTTGTTATACGATTGCAACGTCACGATTATAACGTCGTTAATCTAGTTATGTTTGCAATATAACTATAGACCATTAGACTTATTTGTTATGAAATTTACTTGTTATGTTGTAGAACAGTGAACTTAATAGAGTGCGACATTGAATTATATTTTATTACATGATATGAAAAATGCAGATTAATTAAATTTATTCCAATATAAATATGCCCGATCGATGCCGAGTATTTATCGGTCCTTCCTTGCCCCTAAAAATGACCCGGTGAAACTTTGATTGTCAGTAAGTAATCCACTACGGATTTTTGTGATGTTTCATTGTTGTTGGTTTAATAAGTTTAAAGTGTATTAACAGGCGGAATTTCAAGACTAAACCCACAAAATGAAAAACATTAAAAAATCATTAATTCATTAATTCTTTCATAAATCATTACAAAAAACATTCAATCATAATTTTGTAAAAATAACCCGTACATGTGAGTTTTTGAAAATTTGTTGATTATTTGATCCCCAACTTTACTCTATGACTAAGTATGAGGGACCGTGATATTATTTGAATACACGTTAACTGTTGTCTTTACGCTTTTTCTAGCTCGAGTATTTAGATCGTCACCTCAATTTGGAGTCACGCTATTCACCTACGAGCTGCTGCAGAGGTTATTCTTCGTCGATTTTGGGGGATCGTAAGTTTAACAAAATATTTTATTGATATTGAAAGTGTGTTCTATATTAAATTGAACATTTTTACCTGTTATTTTAGACCTAGACGTTTGTTCTTTTTTTTTGTATTTATTAAATTATTTAAATAGGTTTCTCCAAAAATATAAATTGACATAATCCATCAATATTTTTACTATTCTGTTTCACTATGAATAAAAATGCTTATTTTTAAAACATATAACTATTTTTATATCTATCTATTTTATAGGCGACCGGCGGGATCGGAACACAACGTACCGGCCACCGGGGTAGCAGACGATATGCGTTCCACGAATCCCGACCATATTGGTGGCTACCAAGTAGCCTTACCCATATTCACCGGCATCGAGAGCAAGTTCGGCCTATGCCTCCCGAGGTTCCAGGCCTCAAAGCCATAACAGCGACGCTGGCGGATCTTCCCGCAGCGCTAATCGTAAAACACACTCACAGATAGAAAGAGAAAAATCTACTCGCGATCATACAAACTTCTTTCTTCGTGACCGAGTGAAAGAAATACATAGAAAAATCATAGAAACGCGGTGAAAGGGTAACGGCCGCGGAATTAACGATTGTATGCGAAGTTAAACGACATACATGCAGACATTGATAAAGGAGAAAAGGGCGGGGAGCTAGCTATTTTCTATTACCTCGTCCTCGATGAGTGATAACGAATCTACCTAAGCGCGGGATATTCTGTGCTCATCTACACACGTTCCTCGCGCACGTTTCTGTCACTTTTTACGTTTTACTTCAAGATAGAGAGAAAGAGTAATGATAACGCAAAACGCGAGTGAAGACTTCACCTCTCTTTATAGATAGGTATAAAATATGAAATATTAAGAAATGAAAAAAATAATATGAACTCGTTACTCCCGATTTGTACATATGTATAATGTATACTAAGTGAATGAAGATGTTGATAATACGCGAGAGCATGCACGAGTGTGAGAAAGAGACAAAGAAACAGAAGAGCGCGAGAATGACTGGCATATAGAAAAAGAAAGCGCACATATGAAAGGAGCGAACGCTGTGACCAAAGAGGTAGAGAGAGGAGAGAGAGAGAGAGAGAGAGAGAGAGAGAGAGTGAGAAAGAGCCGGAGAGCATATCTTTTCTTGTTTGTTTCATCGGGGACGTTGTTTGTAGTCGTAAATATGGTACACGGAATATAAATTCGTGTGTAAGTTTGCAAGCAAAGATAGTTTTATTCTCTCTTGCCGTCATATTTTATTTAAAAAAAAAAAGGAAAATAAAGAAAAAATGTATCTTCATTCCGTATAAAGAGAAATATTGATTCATGATTTGTTTTAGAAAAAGGGGAAAACGATTTGCGTAACTCAACATGATCAAAATAGGATGCACGAGTGAGGATTTCGAAGTTTTGAATACTCAAATACTATTTGCACGTGCAAATTTCGAATGTTTGAAAAATTTTTCAAACGCATGAAATTTATGTATTCGAAATCCTCAGCCGGACTTTGATTAGATCATTAAAGAGATTTCCTACTTTAAACATTGCTTTTTTCACGTAAACGTTAAGAGGAAACATTGAATGTTTTATGGCTCCGTCCCCTGGGGATCTAACAGAAACAAATAAATAAGGTACTGTAAAGTAAAATGATAAAGAAATATTATGAACGTAAACCGTATCGTAAAAAGCGCAGCGTACGAAAAGAAAAAAGAAAAATCGTTTACGCGATTATGTGATGTACCTCGTGCAGTCCTAATTCGAAGTCGTTGCACGATAGAAGAAACAAAGCTATGGATAACATTATGTAAAGAAGTCTAGATGATCGTCGCGTTGGCACGCTTACCGCCGCGAAACGGTCGATTTATTGTTCACGCGATCTGTGATCGAATCATATATATGTATGTGTGTATATATATATATGACGATACCTGATATATAAATATAAATATATTACAATTATTATGTCGCATTACCGCACGTTATCGACCAAAAATACGAAGTTGCGACGAAAATGTATAGAAAATTAAAAAAAAATTCTATATTGTCACATCTAGATCTGCTCATTTTATGATTGGAACTTAAGTTGGAATTGTTTTCTTTCTCTCTTTTTTTGAGAAAAAGGTAATGAAGTAAAGCATTATATAACTGGATCAATGTTGACTAAACTCAACTTCCTTCGAAATAAACGCAGTAAATTAGAATAATAAATTTTATGAAGAATACAAATTTTGGAAATAAAATTTATTACAACATGTTACTAAAAAACTATTATTTTGTGCTCCGATCGGTACACAATTAGAAGTAACGCGATAAGATCTGCTACAAATTTATAGTAGTAAAAATGTGACTGTTTTCAAGTTTCATCAATGATATATATTTATGGTTATTAAATTATAAATTTTTTTCAAATACGGATTTGTGGTTGTTTCATTGTCCTTCATTATTTCCACTTTCTTGACCACTTTTGTTGTTATGCAATATCCTTCACTACAGTCGTCTTCCACATCACCTTCATTAAATGTTTCACCTAGTCCTTCCATTTGAGGTTCATCTAGTATCTCTGTTTTGCTTTCATTGGGTATTTTCAGTTTCATTTCATATGGTACGTCTGTTTCGGTTTTGTACGGATCCTTAATTTTAGCTTTATGAAGTCCCTCCGTTACTCTTTCGAGAGGTACTCCCGTTTGTTTTTTATTCAATACCATTTTTTTGTTTTTATATGAAATCTCCGGTTCAATTGTATTTATTATATCTATTTCTGGTCTATTTAATACCTCAGTTTCGATTTCTTGGAGGGCCTCTGTATTGGCTTTTTGTGATACTTGTGCTTTTATTTTATATAGTTCCTCCGTTTCGTTTTTCGGTTGTACCATTATGTTGTTTTTTTGTAGTATACCTTCATTCCATTGTCTTTCTTGTATATCGTCTACATTGGGGTCTATATTTGTATTATCATATTTCAATGTAACCGCCTCATCGTTTTTTTCCGTTTCTCCATCGCTGTCTTCCTCTTCTAGACTACATGGATCCTTAGGGGTATGCTTCATACCTGTAAGATTGTTTTTAAATTTATTAAAGCTATAATAAGTAAAGGCACAAGCAATTACTGTTAAAGAATCTTTATATCGTGGTATTTATATTTTTTCATAATTTTCCATAATTATTGATAATATTACAAAAACAAATTATTATTTAAAATTATAACTGGGGGGGGGGGCACTTACCGCGCTAACCCCCCAAAACTTAATTTTTACATAGACAGCGACTACCACCGCTATACTATCCAGGAGAATCTTATATCTTCACCATTGCAAAAACTGTTACATCTCAAATATTAATATATTATTTTATGACATCGTGCTTTCAAAAACCACTTTTGTATTCAATGTTTATGTATGAAATCAAATACTGTTGAATTATAACCGAAAATCGACTATTTCAGGTGTATTTAGGCGTTAAAAATAATTTTTATGGGTCTAGCTCGTTAGGAATTAATTTTAAATGAAAATTTTACATTGAAAAAGTTTTCTTTTAATATTATTTACAACTTTTGTATTTAATATTACTGTGTAAAAAAATCAAATCCTGTTGAGTAATAAGCAAAAATCGACTATTTTAGTGTATTTAGGCGTTTTTAATCGTTTTTAAGTAAAGTTTAATTTGCGAGGAATTAATTTTACATAAGAATGTCCTACGGAAAAAGTTTTGATGCGATTTATAATTTTAGTATTTAAAGTTTTTATGTAAATCGATAATCTCTACGAGTTAAGTGCGAAAAGCGCTATTTTTGGACAAATTTTTGTGTTTTTATCATATAACTTTGAATAATACCATGGTATGAAAGAAGTCACAATAGAAAAAATTATTTTTGTCAACAACATTTTCGTGTGAAATCACATATGTGCAAGTTATACTCAAAAAACGATTTTTTATGATTTTTAATTGTCCTGCCATTTTTAAATTTTACTATCGATCTATGTCCATATAAAACCAGATCTTTCTTTAAATATGAAAAGCGATCTCTGTAAACCTGAGCTCAATCATTCAAAATATTTTTGAGTTATAAGTAGAACTTGATTACATACATTTCACCCATACATGTATCGTCAAAAATGCTCTAACGGGATTTTTAACGACCCAAAACATTTTGACGCTATAAAATGTTGGTTTTTTAGGTGGTTCATTTTTCACGATGGTGAAACTATAAGGCTCTCCCGAGTAGCGGTCATGTCTAATGGAGTAGTGGCTATGCCTAATAAAAAATATATTTCTTTTTGAATACTGAAAGACATACTTGTATAGGTAATAAATGTGAAACTTACTACAAAGACCATCGTATGTAGAGGATTTTTGAAAATTGACGCCACATTTCAATTTTCGGCCTACTGTATAAGGTTTGTTTTTCTTTATGTTACCTCTGAAACAATAATTTTCAAGCAAATCAGCTTTTTGATTAGAAATTATACATAAAAAATGACAGCATAGCAAATTATTTTAATATTATTACAAATCCATAAAAGTTTTATTTTTTCCTTAAAATAATTTAGAAAATATGAATATTTATTATCTTACTTACGCCGGACCATAGTTGCAGACGTAAAATCGATTGGTAATATTCTTGGAGTCTTTATAACGAATATATCCACAACCAACTAAAAAAGTTGTTGCCCACGCCACCTGAAATTAAAATTTTTCGTAAATTAATCATATTTAGATAATTTTTCTGTACTATTCAAAAGGCCAAAAATGATTAAAAAGTAATTACAGAACGCAAATTCAGATTTTAATAACTACAGTATTTACTGCAAAAATATAATATGTTTTTCTCTTCGTTTCGATACAGATACCTGCGTATAGTGTCCAGTCCTCTGGTAAGTTCCGATGGGCGAGTACGTGTAGAGCTTGTGCTCGTCGAACCACGCATTGATGTGTTTTGGGAAGTCGATGCGATTTTCCCCCTTGACCTGGCCTTTCGTGCGGGTTATCCCGAGATTCTGGCCCACTGGGAATCGCGCTTAAAATAGAAAATCAACAAGCTCATGACAGACTCAGGTATCAAAATGTGGGGATCATTGATACACATCGAGGGTAAACCTACCTACCGACTTCTCTGTCCTTGTTACTGTTGTGCTCGAAGGTGCAATGATTCGCCCACTGCTGGGCCCCTCTCGCTAATTCTTCGTCCCAATACTTTTCGAACGTTGTCAAACATAAATGAGATAAACCAGAGTAAACGAGCGATAATTAAATGAATGGTTACGGATTTTATTATCGGGAAATGTAAGATAATAGTAGAATTTACCGACAAAATTATGGAGCAATACACATATACAGGTTCCCAGAGATTAGTCAAACCCCGGACCGACAGAATTTAAATTCAAGTGTCCTTTTTATTCCTGATTTAATTCTTTATTAAAATGAATCGACTTTCTGAATTGTTATTTGTATTTTTGACTAATTCACAAAAACAAATCGCGATTCAAATTCTGAATCAAGAAAATTAAATCAAAATTGAAATTCATCTGTCTTCAATTTCTGATTCATTTTATAAATCGGAAAAATAATACAATAATATTCGAAGAATGTACAATTTTCTATAAATTTATAAAAGCTCAATAAAATATTAAGTATTGTTTTTTAAAATACTTGAATGATAGTAAAACTACTATAGTTAGCGATAATAAGAACAATTTTTATTAACATCTTTATCAATTTTTTGAGACAATGAAATTTAGTAAACAATTTTTGCGAATCGAAGATCATTTAAATTGTGATTTTTAATCACAGTGAATCGAGTCTAATGTGTCGTGATTTATTTAATGAATCAAATCTAATGAACCATGAGTGTGAATCGTCTGATTAAAAAATCTGATTCATTCATTTTTTTATCTTGAGTTAATATTTAATCATTAAAAATGAAATAAGCACGAATTTAAATTTGCATAGTTTGCGGTAAATTTAGACAGATCTCTGCATACTTTGTATTGTCTCTCGTAAAAGTCATAACTTACTTAGTAACATTTATTGACTAGAGTTTTTTTAGTATACGGTTGATAAGTATTTGAAATATAAATACTGTTTTTCACATAGTGTGTGTGTGTGTGTGTGTGTGTGTGTGTGTGTGTGTGTGTGTGTGTGTGTGTGTGTGTGTGTGTGTGTGTGTGTAAGCAGTTAATTTTAAATGAAATTCTATAATAATTAGAAAGCACTAGTTGTATTAGTATCTGGTATTTTTCTTGATTGCGAACCAAAATCCTTCTTATAATTACAAGATACATTGAAAAATATTTAAACTACACTGCTTTTAACGATTTCCTTGAATAACAACCAATATAGACATATTTTTTGAATACGTATTTAAAAATTCTATATAATCACTGCATCTATGATAAATTCAATTTTCATGTTGATAATTGGATCGCAACAAACGATCCGAAGCGCCATATAAATGCTGAATTGAATGGCACATAACAATCAAATATCCAAGTACGACATACTTCTTGTTATGGCACAAGTTTTGTAAACTTTATAAATCAAAGAATTCGTCATTAAAAAATTTTCTGATGTTTGTGTTTAGAATAAGAAATTTTCATGTGAAATTTTGAAATGAATTTTGTTATAAATATATAACGCGTAGTATTAATTTGCTAAGAGTTTAATCCGGAAAAGATGTACCGTTATTCAGAAGAGAAAAATTATTAGTTTAACACAAAAAGGAGTCGATATATTCTAAAACGAATTAAAATTTTCTTGACTTAATAAAATACTTATTCAAATGAAATAATTCAATAACACGAGGATCAATTCAATGCTACCCTTCTTTGAAACAATTAATTTTCATTTCATCATTGTTAATGTCTAAAGCTAAACTCTGAGGGTATGTTTCCATTATTTCCTTATTTCCTTCTTTGTTACTTGTTTATATCGATGCACATTGCATTATCCAACTTTCTCCTTAACAATTATTTGCTGTTTCATGTATTTACTTATTTATATAATATATATCAATTTTCAAATAGCTAACGACGATTCACCAGCATAAAAATTCCTTTCTCTCAGTATAGGTAGTTTACTGTTCAGATATATCAAAGTCTACTGTAAAAACAAATGATTAACAAACAACAATACCATCTCGCACATGTTTGACGCTGGAGGCTGTTTAGCGACCAATCCCTTGGCTAACTGTTGTCTCAGAGTGTTGTGAACCCTCAGGATCTCATGTTTGACGTCACACGGCAGTGGATCGTTATCTGTGTATCATATTAAATGACGATTAAAATAGAACTTCCAAAAAATTGTTATGTTTGTTTCAAATTTTTACCAATATTTGTTTCATAGATGGTTATTCAAGCTTTACTTTTAGTTTCTATTTATGCGAGTTGAAAGAAAATAGATACGGGTTTTGTATATAAAAAAAATATATCTAAAACATGAAAGATATATTATATCTCGTACAAAAAAGTAATCAAAAGTTTTAGAATTAGAATTATTGCGCAATATATCGCAGTACGGTTTTATGTTACAATTGTTTAAAACGATATTAATTTATCAGTAGAACTGTAGTTATTATCATCTTTGTCTGCACAAAATTGATACCCGGAGTTTCATAAAAAAACTGGATCTTTATAAAAAGCTTAACTTTTATAAACTATATGAAACTTGCTCGAAATTAAAAAAAGAATGAATATAGAAAAGACGAAATGCAACAACAGTGAGAGCACGTGTATGAATATAGCTATACGCGTGACGCGCTTCCTCTCTTTGCATAGTTATTCATGAGTAGCGTCTTTCCAAGATTTCGCGAACGGTCCCCCAGCTGTTTTCGACTCGCATGCATTATTTAGGCGAGCATTAAGACATCACCGTCGTCTCTCGATACACGCAGCGATGCTCTCTGCAGGCGCGCCTTGTGTATTTGCCTGATGTGTACACACGGATCCGAGATTCTCGCTACGTGGAGTATCTCATTTCGAAAATATATCTTTTCGAGAGAGATTTAATATAGAGCAAATTCATGCTTGAAGTATGATTATGTTTTCTTTGGATAAAGAAAAATTTATTGAAATAATTGTTTTTATAAATAGCTTACGAAATCAATGAATACAAGGATAGACTATTATTCATAAACGATTTAATCAAATAAGAGATTCTGCGATTTCAAATGAAATAAAATAGAGACAAGAATATTAGGGGTTATAACCAAATTCTTAATAAAGATTTGGCTTGAACCATAGCGGTCTACTCGCGAATGAGACACTATACCAATTAGCTATGACTGCGACTGTTCGGCCTTGTCTTAATGTAATTGTACTCCTTGCCTCGTTTCATTGTGGATCTTCGTATGGACATCTCTTCGAAACAGTATATTTTAATATTAGATAGATTTTTTATTGGACTGACAGTGAATAATGGTTATTATGTTTTCTTGAATTTACTGGCCGCACTGTCTAGTAGGTAGGGGTTTTAACAATAAAAACACATACTTTGTTGAAATTTTGTCGACATTTCGACGACTTCACTGTGGTATCCTTCAGGAAGTTAGTTACATATATTAAAATGATGTAGGTTGCATTACTAGCAACCAGTCTAACAGGATATTGGATAATTTTGTGAAGATACAATAAATATTTTTGAAGATAAAAATAAAAAATTGAAATTTTCATAGTTAAAAAGTTAAATCATATAGTTGAATAGTTTAAATAAGTTGTGGACTTGAAAATCTCCGTGGAAACACAGAAAATAAGCCTTGCCCAACCAAAATCGGTTAATGTTTTGGAGATGTCACCTGTACACACGCGCGCACGCGCACACACACAAAAAAATTTTTTGTCATTGTTCCAAAGCGTCCCCTACGAGGAAAAAAATGAATTTTTGTTTAATTTTTAATTTTTTAAGGTCAAATCTTAAAAATGAACAAAATACTTGTCATCATCGAGGAGCTCGTGAATAGATTACTTTGAATGGTTTCTGAAAAAGCCAGTATTTTCATGGTTTATATTTACATATATTTATTTATTTTCATATCACTTGATGTGTAATGCCTCTTATACAAACTTTAGACTGCACTTCGAGTGATTCTCAGAACCAACTTTCTTTCACACACAACATTTCAACGAAACTTGTCTTTTTCAATTCAATACTTTTGAAAATTCCTTTCCGATGCTTCTCATTGAAGGAAATCGTAAGCTAAGCTAATAATAATACGCTAAAACAGTTTACCTAGGATCGTGTAATTGGAGCAGTCCTTTGCGGCGCGAACGCCATGCCAGTGGGTTAGCCGCGTGGCGAGCACGAGGATGCCGAGCATCACCAGCCGCGCCGTTGACATTTTTGTATGGAAGCTGATACTCCGGCTACTAGATGACCGAAAGCGGAGAAAAGAATCGATAATGTCGCCCCTGCGAAAAATTTTTATTAATAAAGCGCTGCACTCAATTGTCGCGCCAGAGGCTTTTTCATTTCGTTTGTTTATACGCGTGCCCGCGGGGGCGTATACGCAAACATCGCTATGCATGCATTGCGGTGGCCAGCGGGACTACCTCGACAATCAACATCGAACGAATGATTGATAAAACTCCGGAATATATGTAGGAAGAATTCATTTGACGCGTTCTTGAGGATACGGTTTTGAAAAAATATCTTAGCTAATTTTTCTCTCAATTTTGACTTCCTATTTAATCTTGCGTATATTTAAAAATGTCTGATTTATTGCTCGATAATATTAACTGCTCCGCTTCAAGCCTTTAATTGTCCTAGATTTTATGAATAAAATTTTGTGATCCAAAAATATTCTAACAGGTAACTGATGGCTGACAAGTTATTGTCGTATTGGAGGACTTGGATTAAGAATAAACTTGCCATTACACAAAGGAAAAGGAAGTATAATAAAGGTGAAAAATTGTAACAAATCTTTAACAAATTACGTATAGTTTATTAATTGAAACAATCTACTTACAAAGATCTACCTACTTTTGTACAAACAAATTAAATTTGTTTTTCTAGAGAACTCAAATAGAAATAAAAAATTTCACTAATACGCTTGTATTAATGATTTCTATTAAATTGAAAAATCTACATAAAAAATTATCTTATAATACCAAGAATATAAAGTAAAGCATGAAAAAAAGAATTGAAGAGTTTAGTACAAAAATAATTGATTCCTACTTATGAATATTGACGTTATCTAAATATCATTCATACATTCCTGATGATACAACTTTCATGATAATTATTTTTCGAAGCAAATTCACTTTTATCGTATTGAACTAACATAACAATAATAAATCACGTTAACAAACAATTATATTTTAAATTTATTGATGAGATGATTGAAAACAATTTTATGAGAATGAAAAGACAATTCATATAAATTGAAAATTTAAATGGGGATAAACAAATATTGATTTTTTTATAGAAATGATTGATGTTATTGATTATGAAATTATTTTCAATCCTAAAGAAGTATTTTGCAAATAAATTGGAAAATGTTTTACTAATTGAATTTTAAGAATTCACCTTATCTAGATAAAAACAAAATAACTAAAATCTAATAGACTAGAAGCATTTTTCTTGCTACTGTGCTTTCAAAATCATAATAACAACTAAAAGCAATTAAAACTTTTAAAAATTTTCAGGAATATACTAACTACAGAGAAACATTCTACACCGATGGTGTAGTTCAACAAAAGATTAAATATACAAACTTTTAATATTGGTATGATAACATCGAAGTTTAATCACATTGAGTCGATAAATTTAATGAAAGATTTTATATGAAAACACTTCATTGAAAGTCACTCCAATTTTTTAAGAACAGTTTCAAAGGTAAGGAAAGTATTTGACCCTCGGTTGTTCTATAAAATAACAATGAAAACAATTTTTTTGCGTTTCAGAGTCGCATCACTTCTTCTCCTCCTGCAGCCATAGAATCCGTACATGTGGCCATATTTTCTTCCAATATCCTGATCACGAAGAGACTTCCTCTCTATTCCCTTTCATTCTTTAGCCGTAAGAGCAGTACGCACCAAGAGGATAATATGCCGCTTTTGCTGAAAAAAATTATAAGAATTCGATAAAGCAAGTGTTCATGCTATTTCCACGTACGGGTGACATAATAGAAAAGTACACATTTGTACGTGATTTATTTTTTGTGTACTTACAGCAAAGCCCGGAGTACTTGTTGGAATAGTTGACGCCGTATGAGTTACACTCGGGCCAGCCGTTAGAGTAGGGTTTGTAACCGAGGACATTGCCGCTGAAATGTCAATGGTTTTTTTATAAATGTGTACGTTATAAAAATGCAATGTCAGGATACTGCGTTTAAAATTTGAAATTTTATTAAGTATATAAGGAAATTTTGAGTCAAGATCTTTAGATAATATTCATAAATGAAATAAATACATTAATGCAAAAGGTTGAAACTGCGGGAATAGTTTTTATTGCTTTTGCAGCAGCAGCGAAAAAAGGAAATTCTAAGATTCATGGAATAGCTCTGGGAATTTACAAACTAGGGCACTAATTTGAGGATTACCTTGGTCCATAATTGCACACGTAATTCTTGGTGTAGCCTCGCTTAGGGTCGTAATAAAACGAGTAGCCACAGCCGACTAAAAACGTATCTCCCCAGACCACCTGCAAATAAAACGATGCACGTGAGCTTACGAGAGAAAAACGCAACTATTGCGACGTTGGAAAAAGAAACTGAATTCAGTACGAAAATCAATAAGCGAATTAGAGTGTAATTTTTTAATGGCGTCAACTGGAAAATAAGCATTTAACATTAAAATATTGTTGCTCATCTTGATGTGTAAAAATGAAATAAAAATTAAAAAATATCAAATAAACTTCAGGTTAATAGTACATTATGCAACAAGGGATTAAAGTCGCAGATTATCCGCGCGGGTGGATTTACTGCCCGAACGAAGCGAGGGGAGTAATCACTCGAGGGAATAAAAGTTTTAATTCCCTGTTTTGAGGAAATAAAATGCTACTTTTGTTGGGAATAAAAAATGTAATTATTGCAAGAATAGAATATTATTCAATATTTTGAATGCTTTGTATATAGCCATGTACCTGAGTGTAATGTGCAGTGGCTTTGCTGTAACCAGAGCGGTAGTGCTGGACCTCGTTGAACCAAGTGGAGATCTGGTGACGCCAGTCTGGCTCAGCGTCGTAGGGGCTGGTGGGCGAGCGCGTCGTCCACGTGCGCGCCATGTTCTGGCCAACCGCGAACCTCCCTTTGAGAGAAAACAAATCGTTTGGTAAATTTTGTTCTATTGTATCTAAATGTATTTTGTTGAATGCCATTATATTATTTTATAATGAATTATAAAAAAAACAAGATAGTTACAATGAGACTTAGATGTTTAGAAGGTGCAGTCGCTGATTCATATACTTTGGGGCCAGTGCTAATTTGAATAATGAAACTACTCTAACGCGATTACAATAACATATTCACCAAAATATTAAAGAATTTTTTCTATATGATCAATTTGATGATGAAATTGTTTGTCAAGGAAGGGAGAGTCGTATTCATGAAAAATGCCAAGAAGTTGGGATATGGAGACGTAGGAGCTGTATATAACGCTTAGACTTTGAAATGAGTCAATCTCCGTTGGCTGCTTTTCTCTTGTAATATTTTTAAGGGAATTTGTTCAGCGTTGCTTATAAATAAAAGATGCAATCGAAACATTTCAAGTACTTGGAAAAATCCGAAAACTGTTTTGCAATTTTATTAAAAATATTTTTCAATAGAAAAAGTATAGTGGCAATTATTTGTTTCTTATAGTATTTGAGAAAAGTAATGGAGTGAGGAATAAAATTCAATTCTCAAATTTTAACAATGAGAATATCGTTCAAAAGCTTATGCAGATTCAAGTTATCCACATCCGTATTTATAAATGAACAATATTAACAAAGATAATTAAGTGACGAAAGTGGGTGATGAAACTTACGGACATCGCGTGCGTGATCGTGGCCTTCGCTGCATTGGTCCGCCCATTGCTGGGCCATCGCCGCCAATTCATCGTCCCAGACCTGCAAAAGTTTCGGATTGTTAATCTCGCTCGCTCAGCCGCCGCCCGAGCGATTCCCCGAGAGGATACTCCTCGTAGCGAGCTCGACGCCTTCACTTTATGTATACCACCGCGACATGAATATACCCTTCTCCCGCGATTTCGTCGTTGCGTCGCCTCACTTATTCAGCGCGTGAGTACGTTTTTAATCTTGTGTTCTTACATTTTCATTTAAAGATTGTAATAATATCAGTGTAATGTGACGTTAAGTAAAACGATAACTCCTTAAATAGCAAATAAAATATTATGCTTGTTTAATAAATTTTATATTACTTTGTGAATCTTATTCAATATTAGTTTATAAAATTATGAAAAGCTTGTGAAAGAATTATGTTTCTGATAAGTTTAAAATTTTTAACTTCATAAAAAATTTATAAAGCTGTAATAATTATCATATAGGAAAAACCAATTGATAACGGTACATCTATAGACAGTTGTTAATTTATATTTAGTACTTGAGAAAATCGATATTCTACATTTTAAATATACTCGTTCGGGAATAGTAAGAGCGCTCTATTCCTTTTTTCGTTCTACTTTTGAAGCCGTTTTTTAATGTAAAAATAAGTATATGCATTTTATTTTGTATTTGTAATATATAGGATTTATGTAGTCAAGATTTTTTTATGTAAATAAGGAACTTTTATAAATAGAGAGATAATTTTGTATTCCTGAAACTTAAAGCGGAAAACTTGGGACTGTCGAACTTACCATCTCCATCATCATCTTGGCGGAGGGCTGTCCATTGACTTGTCCCAGGGCGACGAGCTGGCGTAGCCGATTGTGCTCGTCGAGGATGTTGCGTTTGTCCTGGCACGAGACTCCGGACCCTGCAACAGCAAAAAAAAAAGACAGCCGTGTTGTATTGACTTTCTGTCACTTTCTTTCACTCAAGTACCGACTTCTCGTGTGCTTCTGCGGATGTGTGGACGAGGGCGCGAGCGCGTGGCACGACAAAAGCTAATTACTGCATTTTTCACACGAGTATCGCGCGGGCGCAAGCTTGTTAGCTGCAGGAGTTTTTCGCAGTGTGCAATGCACGTCTGTCTAGTTGCCTTACCAAGTCTGCGTTTCTTTTTCGACAAGCCTTTCCATCCAAGTTGCAGGGAGACATTTTCTCGTTACAATGGACAGGTTGAACTTTAGGGGCGTTCGGCGGTGATTTTCTATCTTGCTGCGCTGGTCAAATGTTTTATTTCGTTACTCGGATTTTAGGAAAGTAATACTTCGCACGTAAGAGTGTTTGAGCGTATGATATTTTTTTTTTAATATGCATATTTCTTTTATGCAAAACTCAATTTTGAATTCAAGTTTTAATTTGTAGATTATACCCATAAATCAAGGCTAATTCAGTTAGTCATCACTTGATTAATGGCAAATCTCCAAATTTTAAACAGGTACATTATCCACTTCCTGAAACGGTTTTCGCGCATAATTTGTCAACGCACGGGTGCACGAAATTAAATCCAAAGCGCCTCTAGATATTAGCCAAGGTTGCGAATTAACACCGCTGTTTATAAAAAATAGAGAGGGATAGAGAGAGAGAGAGAGAGAGAGAGTGAGAGTGCGAACCGGCACATGCACGGTTGCTTAGTCATCGACCATTGAAACGATAAAAAATTGACTAGTGAGTGTAAAATAACTCTTTTATAGTAAATTTATGTACATTGTATAGATGAGTCACGCAATTTTGATCACTTTTATCAAAATTTCCATAAATGCCACCAATTCTTCCTTTTTTTTATGTTTTATTACAGTTAGGATATAAGTGTTAAGTCACCCTGGTAGAAAATTAATCATAAGTTGGCCAGAATATGGTTAACCAGAATATGATTAACCCTATCTGGCCAACTTATGGTTAATTTTCTACCAGGGCTTTGATTCTTTAATTAAACTATATGACAAAAACTTTATGATCGAGTAATGTGATAAGTCTATAAATTATTCCGAGTTACGATTTAAATTAATGTCATGAAATTTCGAGTTTGCATAAATAAATGAAAGCTATAAAATGTAATGCGATCGAGAATGTTAATGATTATTTGGAAAAAATCTAATGAGATGCTAAATATGGAAGCGGTATACTTAATATTAAATTTATAGGTATATTAGACCGTCAGAGGCAATTAATCTAAAAATGCTGCTCAAATAATTATGAGACAATTTCCTCAATTGAAATGAATAAGTCTCTAAATTTATCTAACTATAGAATGAAATGGACTAATCAAACTTTTTGGAAGCCTTTGGCAAGGTCGGCGAAAATCACAGAAGTATTATGTGCCACGATTACGTGCTGGATCCTTTTTATTCTCGATCGTCATAATATATTATATCGAATGTAAATTAATGCGATGGTGCGAAGTCGTTTCGGTCGGCATTTGAATAATATATCTTTTGGCTCTAATGGCTTTATCTGTGTGGCTGCCACACTTGCGCACTCCCGATGAAAACTAGTAGAAGCAGGGCGATGGGTAGCAACGATAGACCGGATCAAGATAGGCCGATTTCACGATGGTTCAAGTAAAGAACGTTGAAGAGTTTCCGTGGATGAATATTTTGTTGGGAAATCATTAAACATCTCCAATAAAATAATAGTATCTAAGAATGTTATATCTGATTGTACCACCTATAAACAGTGAAATTTTGGAAAAATAATTATTTCTAGGAAATTAATTCCGGCTGAAGTGCAGTGAAAAAATCCCAGACTCGATTCAAGTTCTTACGCAATCCATGCCCCGAGAGTCTATAAAAAAGCAGAAGAGCCAATCTCGACGAAAGAAGCTCTCCGCTACCAGGCCAGGAGCCGCCAGCATTGACCGAACGACCTACACCTCCCGCGCGGAGCATCCAGACAAAAGACCACAAAAAGCGCGAAATGGGGCCGGCTAATAAAAAAAGTATAAAATACAGAGGGAGAGAGAAGCGAAAAGGCACAGGTGAGCAGAGTAGCAGCGGCGTTTGTTCGGTGCGCTCGGCTCGTTAGCCTTTTCCCACGCGGCGCCGACGAGTGAAAGAGCGGGTAATTGGACCGGCGAGGCGGCGGCCCAGCCTTCGGCCGTTTCCGCTATACGCGCGCGCAAAACTGACGTTTTCGATCATACGTGCATGCATGGGACAATACGCGCGCACTTGAACCGATTCCTGACGTCACCATCGTAACTCTAGATTCTTGTTTTCAGGCTCTTCTTTGGCATCGTTTTGTGCGCGGATCGGGTCGCGGCTAATTGGGCGTGAGCGCTCGCATGATGTTTTCAATGCGTGTGTCGGTTCGCGATTTTTCTGTCATGCACTGATAGAAAGGAATATTTGAGCCAAAGCCCTGTGACTTAACAGTTAAGGCATGAAACTAAAATTATTAAAAATAGGATGATATTGTTAATAAGCAAGTCAAATTTCATTAAGTATTAACAGTTAGAGAATATCTACAACTTCTTATGAAGTTATCATCGCTTGTAAACATTTTGTTTAACGTCTAATTCACATATCTGACCAATAGTTATTATATTGTGTTAAACAATTTGAAACGTATAAAACACTATAAATTTTTGTAGAAATACTCTATAACTTTTAATACTTAATGAAATTTGACTTACTCATTAACGATATCATCCTATTTTTAATAATTTTAGTTTCATGCCTTAACTGTTAAGTCACAGGGCTTTGGCTCAAATATTCCTTTTTATCAGTGTGGGGAGTGGGAATGTTCTCGAATTCTCCGGCTTCGATTGGAAATGTTTTAAAGGAGAATCACCAGATTCCAAGTAGTAGGTTTAGTAGAAGAGTCGATTACATTTTAATATGAATAGTATACCAGGAAACATCATATTGAACATTTTCTATATCAAGTACGAGCAATGAAAAAATAACTTGCATCTCTTTTGAATTTAAAAGCAACTGATGTTATTACTCTCTAAAGTTGAATTAGTGAAAAAATCACTAAACATTAGTGAAAATTGCTTCACCGTAGAATTAGGGAATATTCACTAATGAAATAGCGAAATTTTCCTATTTTAAATAGTGAATATTCACTAATTCTACGGTGGAGCAATTTTCACGAATGTTTACTGGTTTTATCACTAATTCAACTTTAGAGAGTAACATTTCATTGGAGTTGAAGAAAGATCTTTTTAATTATGAATGATATATGCTTCGATCCATTGAACATGAATACAAAAATAGAAAAATACCAGATAGAATGAAACAACGACTTTGAACAAATTTAAAATGATATCTAATCAAATAAAAATTTATATTGAAATTACCTTTGAAATATTTAGTATATACAGTTGATTGACGTAAGTCATAAAAATGATGTTCCAACTCATTCACGAATTTGTTCAGGTTTGAAATTTATGATTTTCCCCGCACAAAAATGACACACGTTAGAATTAAAAACTGAACATCTGATACCACAATCTATTGTCAATGCGAAATGTGACTAATCAGCCTAGCGCAGAAAAGCGTCTCGCACGCGGGCACATTCGGCGGCGCGTTCGATTCTCGGCGCATGAATAATTCACGCGTCGGAATTCGCCTGCCTCGCGAAATCCGCAAAAAGCCGCAGAAAACACGAGCGTCGGCCCGTTGGAATATATACTCACTCATCATGTTTTTTCCCGAGCAGCTGGCCAGACAGCCTGGCGCGCAGAACAGCAGCAGCAGCAGCAGGATCTTCGCCGCCGGGCCGATCAGAAGCGCCGCCCCCGTTGTTCTCCTCGTCGCATCCATGTTCCTTGGTCGTAGAGGCAAGCACGTTTCACCGCACGCGAGAGAGGAGCGACAGCGAGAGATCGAACGCGGACCGCGATTTTGAGCAACTGCCGGCCGGCCGGCGCGCCTCCGATCACTTTATACGGTCGCCGGGCCTAACGGCGCGAGCGCGCACAGGTGTGCGTGGGCAGAGCTCTGTCCGTGTGTGAGAGGAGAGAAGAGGCTGCGGGGTGTCGCAGCTTTCGCCCGCCGAACGGGAGAGACGTGTGGAGTATGAAGATTTTTCGCTGTAAGGACTACACCCGGAGGTACACTCCGTTCGGTTGCCGGGCTACCTTATTGAATCAAGTATACCTGAGAAGTGATCTTGGAGAATTCAGCCTCTCTTGCCGTCAACGAATAAAGCTATTCTGAACGAAATGTTGATATATAATACAAAATTAATATATAACAAAATACGTTTTAGTTTTTGCACAACTGTCTATAAAACAATAAAAAAAGGGAGGATCTTAAATTTTATAAAAACACTCACGTGGATGAATATAGGGTTTCTTCCGGGAAATTTTTTCTATTCTTCACAGCCATCTGAAGTCCTTTATCGAGCCTTTTGCACTGCGCTACTGAACATTTTGGGTGCATTTAACCGCCCCTCCGCATCTTACAAAGCATGATTATTGAGATAAAAACATCATCAAAATCATAAATTTTATTGCATGCGAATTTTAACGACATACCTAATCTATTCATGTGCAAAGTGTATGTAAGTTTTTGTACTTTATTTTTATTATTTATTTTTCATAGACAAATATCTCTACTAAAACCAGTTTAAATTTTCTTATCAAAGCTAAATCTGACCTGCCAAACAAGATAGAATGATCTATTCTGCCGTTGGATAAAAACTCAGATAATGGAGTAAAATAAAATAAATTTCGTTGATACCCAGAATATTTGACTACTTTTTATTCTTCGATTTCGAGGTGGTTCAATTTATCTGGAATAGCCTATATTCACCTGACTATACTTATTTCAAGTTACGGTTGTGAAAGCTTGGATTATCATATAATGGCACTGATGAAATATTTCAATGATCGCATGCTCAAGGAAAAAATGCCTTTTCCTAAGGTATCGACGTTCAGAATACTAGAAAAGGATAAAATATGAAGCTTGCACATTTGCTTATTATATACATACCTTCAAATACATATGTTACTTTTCGAGTCATAAAATCAATGACGTATTTATTATAACTTAATATTGGCGTAAATACTTAGGCATTAAAAATATGCTATATTATTACATAATCCTAATGTGGTAAATAAAACAACAATTTTAAGAGTCTGTACGTCATTGTCCTATTGCGGTTTATTGAGTTTGCAAAGTACATGTCCTATATTTCAGCAAATTGCATGCGCAAAAGTTTATATGATTCGAAATATTATCAATTCTCAAGCTTTGTATTGCTTTCCTTGGAACAATTTTATCTTTCTTTTATGTATTATAATTTCAATTTTCCTACCAGAGAAATTTTTATTCATACGTAAATTTTTCAATTTCGTAATAAAATAAAGTTTTCACAAACCCACCCATAGTTTTACCATAAATCTCATAATTACCATACTCGTAATGTGCATAGAAATGGCACATAATCAAGTATCCTAGTTCAATTATTTATTTTAATGTCGATCGAATCACGCAGGATCGATGAATATTGCGCAAGGATAAAAAAACCTGAGTATACTAAATAATCATTTGCTGTATTATAGTTTAATCTATTGTCGGCAATTTATATGAATGGATTGGAACAAGTTTGTTTAATAATAGCCGAATTCCTCGAAGTCGCTGCCACATCCAGTGGATCGAAAGATCTTTGGCTCAAGGATGAACTCACCGTTCACAAATCAAATAAATATGCGATAATATCCTGCAAAATCCCGTTATTCGGAGGATGCAAAGGGAAAAAAAGAAAAATCGCCATGAGGATGCGCATGTATGCAAAGGCTTCTTCCATCGATAAAAAGTAGTGAAAGAGATGAAGAGATACGGGCTTTTAGTGTGCGAAAATGCTAATTCCTATACAAAGACAGAATAGCTATAAAAGTAAAATAGAAGAATCTTCTTTTGAGATAAAAAATTAAAATCACATAAATGGGCTATCTATTTTATAGTTCATATAATCCTCGTAAATTCATTTTTCATCTTTTTACTGTCTACGTATTCATAGGTTTTATCCAAAAGATATCTAAAAATAGGACTGAAAGCTTCGAAGAAGTGATTCCAGTCTCCCGCGGAATGAATTTTTCCGACGTTTCCTGGCGTCGAAAAATAAATCTCAGTACCCTCATATATTTCAAGTAAGCGATTTTTTAATGAAAATTGCTGTGTGAATTTCTGAAAAAGAAAGTGAGATTAGGCGATAAGATTTTTACTTTTATGCGTATCCAAAAAATATTGATTTGACTCGAAATTATAAATGATTAAAGTTACAGATAAAAAACATGGATGAAAAGCCAAATCAACATTTTGATAGACGGATAAAAGCAAAATATTATAGCTAGATAGAAAGTATAGATATTATCGCATACTCTCGTTACCTTTTTCAGAAATTTACCTAGTGCAAACCCCATAGTGAAGCTACAATAAAATGAAATTACAGCAATTCTCATTAGAAAATCGTTTATTTTAACTGTAATAGCTCATGTATCTTCGAAAAAAGGGCTAATGAGATTAAACTGAGGGTACCTTTGTTCATTTTTGGATACCTGAAAACGCATCCCCAAAAGCCTTAGCAAAATCCGTTTCCTAAGGACTGGAACCGCTCCTTCTTAATTATAAGTAATTTATGTCTCTTAGGTGTTTTTATCAAACTTGGCCATTTAAAGAAGTTACTTTTTTTTAACCGCGTAGGCTTAACTCTATAGTTTTTTCAATTTAGAATCAGTTTTTTCTTAACTAATATAATAGATTTTTATTCATTTGTTTAATGGTAATGTTTTTTTTATAATAATAGAACGTATACAACAATGCCTGGTCTCTTATTAGAAAACTTGATGCTTAAAAAGACTCTACACAATCCTGTATAAAATATATTTTATTAAACAAAAAATATTCGTAATAATCGGTGCTTAATAATATATATTCTACCGTGACATTTAGAGCTTTTATTAATTAAGGAGGTTCATGCACGACTCCCTAGTCAAAGCAGTGTGAAAAGAAGAGGTTATCTAAAATTTGAAAAAACAATAGTTGAATGTGATTTATCCATTTTAAATGATATAAATATTCAACGTGTTATAAAAAATAGTAGATTTAGTAGGCACGTGATATGACGACCGAGGCGAAGCCGAGGCCGTCATATCACGTGCATGCAGGAGTTCCATTTAACCCCCGTGTAAGAAATAGTATTTTTCTCTGTTCCCGGGCGAAAGTACGTTAATTAATCAGTCTAGAAAAGTCGAAAATCATCGTCTTTCTTGGTGGCATCAACTCTGCGCAGCCATGTTTTTACTTTCGCCCTATGCTTTGATAGCGTTAGCGACTTCACGTCGTTCTTGTAGTTTGCAGGTTATATTTTTCAATTTTATTTTACCTGTCGCAATTGGTTTTTCCCGATGCGCGCGTTTATGTGTGTTCGATGCCCGCCCAACATTTGCAGCACGAGCGTAGCGAGTGCTGCTGGTTGGGGCGGGCATCGAAAATACATGAACAAGCAGATTATTACATACTTATGTAAATCAAGAGAAAGAGGGGTAGAGAGATAGATAGATAAATAGATAAATCTTTATTCTGTCTTTTCGGAAAAAATTAGAAAATACATTAAAAGGTATAAAATTATAAATTTCAGTCAATTACAATATAATACAATAACAATTTAGTTCATTATGTCGTAAAATACACAAGAGATATAAAAGATTTATCAAAAACATAACAATGCAAAAGAAAACTAAAAAGATAATCTTTGAAATAATAAATAAGAGAACATGTGGTAAATAAAATACTTATAAATTACTTATACGAATATCATAATGTTCCGCCAATAGGCTAAATTAGAGAGATATAAAGAGAGATAGGGAGAGAGAGAGAAAGGATATTTTCAAATAAATAAACACGAATTCATAGTAGACCATCCTTCTTGAGAGCACCACGCACCCGATGCGAGACAGTTCCGCGCCGAAGTCGTACACGTTCGCGACTTCCGCGCGGCAAAGTCACAATCCGCTGTATCGTATATGGGGTTAGGCTATTCAAAACATTGCTCACAGAGCTTTCGGTCGCGCGTGAAACAAGTGACGTACGCAGTGGGCAAAAAAGTGCTTCTTCTTCTAGTGTAAACAAACGGCGAAAACACGTACTTTCGCCCGAGGAATAGAGAAATAGTACATTACGATACGGGTGTGGAAGGTGATTATTTACCGCAGGAGACATTTTTCGCACCAGTGTCGTACCGTATTTTACACCACGAGAGCCGAATAATCATATTAAAGTTATGATTTTGAGGTTAGAGTGGTGTAAAGTCTATATATTTAACATGACTAACCAAATTTTTTTTAACAAAGTGTCGATATTTAAAAACAGATATCGTCACCACAAACAATTATTGATAAAACGCAGGAATATTTTCTATTTCTCAACCGATTTTAGTTTTGAGGGTCTAGTTTTGTTCCTTAATTAAATTCGTGGCGACTTGCTAAAGGAAAAATTCAAAATTAATGAAAATTCAGAAAGTTATAGCTAGTTGTTCATAAATTCGTGCACGTGGTTAGAAAAATATATTTTTTAAATTGGCTATAACTTTCTGGGAATAATTTTGAATGTTTCCTTCGGCAAGTTCCCACGAAATTAATTAAGGAATAAAATGAGACCCTCAAAACTAAAATCGATTGAGAAATAGAAAAGATTCCTGTGTTTTAACAATAACTGTTTGTGGTGACGATATCTGTTTTTAAATATCGACATTTTGTTAAAAAAAGTTTGGTTAGTCATGTTAAATAGACTTTTTTTATAATACATTGACTATTTATATCATTTAAAATGGATGCATAACATTACAACTGTTTTTTTTTCAAATTTTAGATAACTTCTTCATTTAGCACTGCTTTGACTAGGGAGTCGCGCACGAATGAATTAACATTTGAGAATGAAATGCGTAGTTTATTCTTTTAAATAAAGCCAATCGCAAACTTTAATTGAAAGAAAACAGTAAATATATTCGTGATGTAATTGTAACTATTCGACTAGTTGAAGTATACCTTCTGAAAATTTCGCAATAATCGATACAGTTGCCCGATGTGTACAAAATAGGGGTGCACAAGTACTCGAAGATCCGAACTATTTGCTCTAAAAACTCAACTCGACGAACTCGAGTCGAATCAAATCTTTTACTCGTTGAACTACTCGAACTATGATCGGATAGTTCGAAGTTATCAAATAGTTCGAACATCGATCGAGTGGTTCGAAATGATCGAGTAGTTCCAAATAATTGAGTAGTTCGAATTGATCGAATAGTTTGAAATAATGGAGTAGTTAGAACTTTGATCGAGTAGTTTGAAATGATATGGCACTTCGAAATTCTATTGAGTAGTAGTAAATAAGTTATAAAATAATTATAAATAAAAACTACAGATAATTGTAAGTAATCTTATGATTGTTGTAATTATTATTGCTAAGTAGTAGAAAAATCCAAAAATAAATTAAATTCAGCTTAATTATATGATTTTATAAGTTTTTAAGAGAGCCAACATTCTCCCAAATGTATTCTTTCTCCCAAATAGAATGAGCCTGTGGGGTAACATAAATTTTACTATATAACAACAAATATCTACATAGGTATACTATTGTTATCGTATAAAGGTACTAATAGAGCGATGGAAACCACTAATCACAGCGATAGTGCTACGTTTACTACTTGTAAGCTATGCCGCTGTTACTTGATATTTTAAAATTGATTAAAACCCGAAAAGATGACGAAAATATATATATCTAAGTGAAATTTTAATTTTCAATAACTCGATTTAGTTTACGTCGTTTGAGCTCGTCCAAGTAATTCGACCTAAATCGAGTAGTTCAACCCGGTCCGAGTGATTCAAGCTAATTCGAGTAGTTCGATCTAATTCGAGTAGTTTGACTTCATTCGAGTAGTTCGAGTTTGTCCGAGTAGTTCAACCTGACGTGAGTAGTTCAAAGTACCGAGTATTCGACTCCAGTTAAAAAAAAAGTTGATACAGTTCAAACATGCCGAGCCGAGTAGTCGAGCACCCCTAGACTGTATAAAATCAGTAGACTAATAGCGAAATAAACGAACATACTATTATTTGAATTCACACCTTTCAATCAAAGAGCTCTTGAAAGCATCACGATTCCCGTCACGATAATCGAAAAAAAAAGAAATCAATAACTCTTATTCGAATAGCTCGCTCCCCCCCATGAGCACCCCAACACCTCCCGAGACGCCAGTCGGAGTAAAAAAACATCGCTCGCAATCTTCCACAGCGCCGCGTTTGTTTTCACCCACAGCGCGCGAGGAGAGAAAAAGAGCGATTCCCATCAACAGGTTGGCATCGCAGATGGGTGTCGACGTGCACGTAAGCAGGTTTGGGGTCGCCTGTGTAACGACGACAACGCCCAGACGGCGTCGATCGATCTCGTTATTGGACTTTGTTTGCGTCGTGCATGGGCTCGTTCCGTTTCTTCGCACGCGGCGAGGCTTATTGCCTGTCAGCCCTGGGGTGTCCTATAAGCTGAAAGTCGCGAATCTGCCTTCTTGGAAGTAAGCTTTCTAACATGGAAATGACTAGTAAAAATAAAGAAAAAAGAAGAAAATCTCCATGGAGCCCACATTTCGGATTTGTTAGTGCCCCTTGATTGAAAGCTTTTTGCCCCTAGTTTGATTCTCTTTTTTTTAATTGAGGGAGTTGCCAGAAATAGTTCGTGCAGTCGTGTGCATGGCGTTCCGAGTGATTTTGAAAAAGGAGTTCCACATTTTCAGAAGTTTATATACATGTACATTGTGTTGTTTCTCGTTGTTAAAATTATTTGAAAATATCCATGCAATAAAATTTCGGCACATACATATTACGGCTGCTGCTTCCTCATAGACTAAATGGTTGACGTTTCAACCATTTAGTCTGCTATGCTTTAACAAGTCTATTTATGACGAAACGTTTGATCGCGCGATTGTGGGTTTTGCCATTATTGTATAGGAATCCAAAATATATTTCAAAGTCTGAACAGAATTCGTGACCCGTAAGTCATAGCCTAACTAAGTGAATATATGACGAACCCTACAGATTATTCACACTTAGAGGATTCAATAAATCACAAAAAAAAAATTGGAGACACGCCTCTGTAATAATTTTTTTCTCGTTTTCTAAATAATACAATAGACGAGAAAATTTTCCAATACTCGAAAATGGTCTTGTGACACAGTTTTAAGTACAAATCCATTTTTCTTATGTAAATTTAAGATGAGAAAAATGGATGAAAAACGGTCACTGACTTTTGATACTTTCAAATGCACTTAACTTTGCACAGAATTGTCCGATTTTAACGATTCATTGCTTAAAAAAAATGGTACTCTTTATTAAACATTTAAATACAAGGTTTTATTATATATATACAGTAGTCTAAGAGTAGATTATGCCTGTTCCAGCAGGCAGCACCGTGATTGGGAGAGCATTCTTCGAAAGATGTCATGGCGAATGTCATCATCCCTGTGGGCAATGTGACTCCAAGAATGAGCATGCGGTAAAACTCTTTTCCTCTACTTTAATTTTTTTTCTCGTTGAAAATTCGTTGACACCTGTGAGAGCTTACTATTGGCTGGTCATCAGTGACCGTTTTTCGTCTATTTTTCCCATTTTAAATTTCTATAAGAAAAATGGATTTGTATTTACCCTGGTAGAAATTTGTCTATTACGAAATGGTCAGAAAGTCAGGATGAAACGTCTTTTCCCCTATTATTCGCCCATTTAATAGATTTGAAATAGAATGGCATAATCTCAAAATATTCAATTTAAATTTACTCATAGACTTGACCTTACATTTAAGAGCATTCAATTGTAATAGATAGCTTACAAAAATTTAAACAATAAGCGCAGTCTAAAAAATCATTTACAGCACTCCTTTCTTAGATATTAACTGAAACCCATATTTTTCTATTATAATAGATTCTATCTCTCTCACTCCTCGTCATAAGAACAAGCCTTCTACTAGCCATTTTCTAACTAAAAAAACTGACCAACAGTTTCTTTTTCTCTCCAATTTTAATATCTTTGAAATAGTTAAGGGGGTGTGGTACTCATGCACTCTGTTTTACCGGCAGAACTCGGTAAATTCTATATTATTAAAATAAATATATCGAATTACGTCTTATAAAGAGATAGTTGCCCTGTGCAATGTAATAATCTACCAGCCTGCGCAGTTTTGAGCTCAAATATCAACGGCATCCTAAAAAATTTTGCGAACGAAATTTCGGTTATTTTTGTTCGCAAAATTTTTTAGGATGCCGTTGATATTTGAGCTCAAAACTGCGTAGGCTGGTAGATTATTACATTGCGCAGGGCAACTGTCTCTTTATAAGACGTAATTCGATATATTTATTTTAATAATATAAAATTAACCGTGTTCTGACGGTAAAACAGAGTACATGAGTACCACACCCTCTTAACAGCAAGCTTGTGTAAATCTTTAAAAAAAGTCTTTCTATTTTCAATCTATTAAATGATCGAATAATGTTGGAAAAATCGTTTCATCGATAGATAGAAATATCCAACAAAAGTGGCTAGTTTTTGTTTATACCCCACTAAAACTAGCTATTTATTAGTCAAATAATGAAGTCAATTTCCACCAGGGTAAAACCGTGTCACAAGACCATTTTTGAGTGCTGGAAAATTTTCTCGTCTATTGTATGACTTAAAGAATGAGACCAAACTTAATTACAGAAGTATGCCTCCAAACTTTTTTTTAAATTTTTTGAACCGGTTTAGTGTGGATAATCTGTAGAATTCCTGATATGAGCCATAGTCGAAAAAAGTTTAACCTTAAATATCTTTGAATATATGAGTTTTTGGCTTATGAACTTATTTTAGGTATCCGCAAAAATACCTCTCCAGAGAATTTGCAAATGACGAAACACACTTTCCTACAGTAATAAATAATAGCAACTATTCTTTAATAATAAATAAAAACGATTTTTTATATGAATCATTTCAAATGTCTCTAAAACATTTTAAACGTGCAACCTCTAAGTTTTGTTTAGCTTTCGGTAAAAGCCTTAGTGCCTTTTCTTTTAAATATTATTTTGTAGAATTTAATAAAGAGAGCTGGTACAATTCTATTTAGTTGTTGTCCAGTATTCTTATATGTCTAAAAGAAAAAAATAATCTGTGACGTGATTTGGAGTTAAAATTTTTCGTTAGGTAAGTAGAAGATTAGTCTAGGAATGAAGATGTATTTATGCTAGGAAAAAAATTGTGGAGAAAATAATACTATTAAAAGATAGGCGTAAATCCGAAGTCTTCCTATGGCACTAATGCTTAAAAATTGTATTTATTCTTATAAAATTAATATTCATATATATAAATTTGAAATTGGATGTATAATATAATTTTTTTAAATAAATACATATATAATTCTATGTTAAAAATTAAGTAGACACAAAAAAAGATGCTATGACAAATTTTGAGTAGATTTCACAGGTCCGCAAAAAGAAAAAAGTGACATACGCCAGGAACTAGACCGACTGTTATTCTTTTCTTCTATAAAATAATGGAGCTGCTGTACTTATATCCTTCAAGATCAACTTTGAATCATCTTTTATTTTCTAAGATCTAAATGCGTGAATTCCGAAAACTCGCATATACTTAGTTCTTAGAACCAAATTCTTTATTTCTGTTTCATTTACACATTTAGATCCCAGGAAAAAAATGGTAGAAGGGTGATTTAAAGATGGTCTTGAAGGGCACAAGCAATTATTTAAAAAATCTTTTACCTTAGATACCTCAAAATCCAGACGTAGTGAACCAATTCTTACCTTGGAATAATGTTTAGAGGGCCAAAATACACTGTATATTGTTTTAACGTATTTAAAACAACTAGCTACTTTTAGCGCGCTTCGCGCGTATCATTTATCTCTTTGTTATTTTGTTTTTGAGGTTATGAACATGATCAAGTTTCATTTTAAAAGTTTGTTTTAAATAGTTTAAATTATACGATAATAACGTAAGTCTCATAAATAAAATCATGAAATTTTTCTTATACTATTCAGTTTTAAATATTCAAAGTCAAGAATCCAATCTTCAAAATTCAAACATACTCGATTTTGGCGCTTATTCTATGTAGACCAATCAAATGAGCCAGCAACAACCAATCAAAACAGTCTTATTGTGATGACAGTTCCTCCACCACTTTTTTAAGAGAGGATACTCGATTTTGGCGCTTATTCTATGTAGACCAATGAAATGAGCCAGCAACAACCAATCAAAACAGTCTTATTGTGATGACAGATTTCCTCCATCACTTTTTTAAGAGAGGATAATATTTGTTCGTCTACAGTGTTACAAACCGTATTCTAAAATAGCAATTCATATTCAAGTCAATTGAACATAAAATTCTCAACAAAGACGAACTTTTCTTTATTTATAACAAGTTCTACTTTTATTACAACAATCATATGTTAAAAGAAAATAAATATTATAACTATGGAAAGTTACTATGGAAGTTTAAAAAGTAACATAATCGGTTTTCGTAGAACAAATACTTATATGTTTTTAAACCAGATTTAAGAAAAAAAATCTCCGAAAACAGTTCAAACTCATAGTTTACGGGGTTTTCAGAAAAAAACAGGTTTAAAGATCAGTAGTGCCAGTACGGTAATAATTTTCTGTTCGAATTCAAGAGTGACGTATCACTTTAACGATGTCGTTTAATTCTTAGCATAGAGCAAGACTGTATTGAATAATTTTTAGTAAAAACCCACCTCATTATTAATTCATCTAATTTCGTTTGGAACCAGATTAAATAGATGAAAGGTATAAAGGAAAAAAACATTTAAATAATAATATTATCTATCATTATCTAATAAATAAATAATTCAAATGTGATATTTTATCTCAATGAACTGGGTGTGGGCGACGTTCATATTTATGAATCATACAGTCGAAAAGCGTGTTTCTGGAATATTTGGCAGGTAAAGAAATGATGAAATTCTCAGGTGAGACGTGAAATGACCGTTTAATTTGTTTTAATTAAGCACTTTATATGGATCGATTAATATTAATATATGACTATTCGAGCTATTTTTATTAGCGTGTTTCGATAAAAACCAATAATGATTCCCTCATGTGATTTTCTTGAGTACTTATATTTCTATTGAATTTGTGAATAAAAATTAGCTTTTTAATTGAGCTAGTTTTACTAACATAGAGTATGGTGTACATCAATTTCCAAAGTTCTTTTTCACTTACAATAACTCATTCAGATTATATGCAATGTTTTCGTAGATAAGTTTTTATACCCTACTTGTATTGCTTCCTCCTAGAGGAAGCTTTGTGATAGTAAATTTTTGAGTTGTTGTAAAAACATGTTATAATTGTGTTCCGAGGTGTTAGGAATCAAAATACATGGTTTTTGAAAAATGTCTGTATGGATGTATGTGTGTGTGTGTGTGTGTGTGTGTGTGTGTGTGTGTGTGTGTACGCCTGGATCTCAGCTTCTACTCGGTCGTTTTTTACGGGACAGGTCTCACTTTTTTTTGTTTTTTTTGCATGATGGCGGGTCAAAAATCCGTTTTTTGATTGGGGCGATCCGTTTTTGTTTTTTTTCAAATTTTCGATTTTCTCAAAACTGTTTTTTCATTTTTTTTTTAATGATAGGATCGAGGTATTCGAATCTGATGGGTAGCGTTCGAAAGAGAATTAAAATACCTATATTTTCTAAAAAAAAAAGTTTCTAGCTATCACGGTTCTTTTGTTATTAACAAAAACGTGTTTTTTATTTAGAAGCTTATAACTCCTAAATTTAACGGTCAATTTTTTAGAAAAATCGTGATAATACAGAATATAAATAGCTATAATCTGTTAAAATTTGAATACATTCTGTAGGCTAGATTTTGAGTAAAAAATTGAAAAATGAAAAAAATCAGTTTTGTATGTCCAACGATTACAAGAGTAAAATTGACTTAATGGCTTCAAAATTCCTTTTAGAGGTAGATTTTTTATAGTTCTCGGTCGAGTTCTTTGGGCAAAATGATTGGTCCATAAATTTCAGAGATATTTGAGGTTAAAAATTTTTTGACATTTTTTAAAAATCGTAATTTCTCGAGAACGGCTCTATGTATCTGAATGGGGTGGGTGGCATTCGAAAGAGAATTAAAATACCTATATTTTCTAAAAAAAATTAATTTTCTATCTATCACGGTTCTTTAGTTATCATCAAAAACAAAAACGTGTTTTTTTTTAAAAACTCATAACTCCATTTTATGCGTTTTTGAACCTAAAAAGCAAGGCTAAATTCATTTTCGCGATTTTACATAATTTTAGAGCAGAGGGAGAGAGTGCATTTCTTTACAGGATAGGTAAAAAAAGTCACTTTTTAGAACATATTTTTATGTAGGAAAACGCAGAAAATCATTCATGTGTTACAAAAAATAATTTAATCTCTAAATTAAAAAAGATTTATATTTTATTTTTAAAAAACGCGCAGTGATATCTATCGCTAGGTGGTGTGGAATGAGGAAACGTCATTGAGTAGGCATTCGACGATTTTTTTTTAATTTTTAAAAACCAACCAACAAAATGAATTAAAATGTTTAAAAATGATATCTATTATAATCTGTTATAATTATGCATTATGCATTATGAATGCATTATATTCTGCATTATTATAATTTATTTGTGAGTTATGAAATTTTTTTAAAAAACACATTTTTGTTAATAACAAAAGAACAATGATAGCCATAAATTTTTTTTTCTTAAAAAATATGTATTATGAAATATAAAAAAAACACGTTTTCGTTAATAACAAAACAACCGTGATAGCTATTTGTTTTATTATAAAATATAGATATTTTACTTCTATTTCAAATGATAACTTTATTTATCAGCTCAAAATTTATATAAATTTGATATAAATAAATAATAAATAAATAAATAAATTTAAAAATTAACAATTTTTAATATTCATAAATGAATTTAATTATAATTATGCAATAAATTTTTTAAAAAATTATAAATTTTGTTATAAAAATTAATTAAAGGAATCAACAAATTACGGTTGAGGAAGCTACGTGCCAATGAATTGGCAGCGGTTTTTTATATTATTAGATTATGCAAATAATGGTAACAAAGTTTATCTTTAGTTTTTATTTAACCATAAATCATGATTGTTACTCTGCTTTAGTGAGAATCAGAGCTGTGGAATGTCAGTTATTACTAAACTAAAAAGAACATCAGGATAAATGAGTCTAGTCTATTAGTGAATCAAAAAGCAGGTTAGTATTTACTCTACGTACTAAAATAATACTGAGTTAATATTAAAGGAAAATTCAGTTAATATTAAAGGAGCTCGGGTGGATTTTCATTATAAAATATAGATAAGCTGCATTAAAATTATTAAATTGTCAAGTAATTTAGGTTGGTCAGAATATTGAAAAAAGGTTTAGTTTTAATTATAGAAATAGTAGCTATTTTGAGATAATATAGCGTTGAAAATGTTTGCTATAAAAGATTAAGTAACAAGTGCGGTGCAGTTCTCTGTCTGATGAACGAAACACTTTGGTTCCGGGTTTCGTTGTAAATTAACTAAAAGCTCAAGTTTTTGCGTTCGCTTAAATTTATAATACAGTATCTTGTCATTTAATCAACTGTAACCGTGTTCCTTTCTAAATGGGTTAGGACTTTTTTCGGCATCCATTCCTGGTGCGCGTCATTTTTTACAGCCTACAGGAGTGCGACCAACTGCAGCCTACCAATACACATGCAAACACAATTCGTCATTATTCTCCTTTATCGTATTTCACTTTTTTACCGGGCTCTTGAGAACTAGTGAAATTTCAAATCAACGAATTTACGGCTCTAGCTTTTTCGTGAATCATGCCACTCCGAAAATCTCTTATTCGTTCATTAGTAGTCGACAGCAGCATGAATGGAGAAACTCTGCCGAGGATTTGAGGGGCGTGCGAGTGTATAACTTGTGTGTATCGAAACTTGTTTGTTTTATTAACGCGAGACAAAAATTATTGTCCGATATTGATGAAGCGAGCTCCACGCCTATAGGTAGGTGAGTCACGCCTGTAGGTAGGCTTGGCCGACTGAGAGTTCCGCTATTTTGATGAAAGACGATCGAGTAAATCAAAGTTAATATGGATATTAAAATGCTGTGAAAAAGGATTATGGGAAGGACGGAGACGTAGATGTGAAGTGAAATAATGCTTTAACTCTCTCATTATGAGTGATGATCATTTAGAAATTCAGCTTTTTCGAGGAAATCATATTTCTTTTGTCGTATTCTTCTATGTATAACAATTGTAAAAATCAAATTGCAATGGCGATTTGATTCATTTAAAGGACTTTTTCTTTTTACATTTTTTGAAAATTTTTAACCACCAATGTTTTCGTAAACTTAATAGTGAAAATAGGGAAAAAACATAGCAGGTCAGGTGCAGAATGCGAATTTTCATCGTGACCTATAAACATTAACCTTTTCGATACAAGTATTTAATAATTAACACAGTGATCAAAGTTTATACTTCGTGATCAATCTGATAGATCCTATTCGATATATTAAATATTTCATAACTTCCTAGTAGCAATTTGAATAAAACTTCAGCTCGGAAGCAGAAGGACATGTCCTGTATCCTATCGCGAGCCCAAGATCACCGAAATACTATATGTTATGTACCTCATCCAACCTCGAGGAGAAAAAAATCGCCGACAAAGCTTTTGCGGCGTCCTCACCCACGGCGCGATACGTCTATTTATCTATTTCACTCGGAAAGTGTCGCGTGCGCGACAACGCCCCTGGCCTCTTCCGCTCGATCATTGTCATCGGCGCATTATGTAAGCTCATGCGCGCCCAAGACAAACTGTCAGCGACGAGCTCGATTAGCGCGAGTAGAGAGAACAAAAAAAAAGTGCCGCGCTTGCCGATCGATTTTTCGGCCAAACGAGCGTGGAATGTTTGAAGAAGCGCCTGGCGAATTTTGATGGATGGGACAATGAAATGTTCATACTCGATTTGTTGCCGTCGGGAAAAAGGGCTGTGTCGTGAAATCTGTAAGGAATGGAATATTTTTTCAGGAGAATTACCGAAAGGTAAGGGTTTCTTTTCTAGATGAACAGTATAATGTCAATTACTTTTGTCGTGTGAAAATAGTACATTTCGACACGGGTGGGGAAGTCGATTATTTAGCTGGTGTGACTTTTTGCACGAGCGAAGCGAGTGCGAAAAAGTCACACCACCTAAATAATCGACTTACGCACTAGTTTCGAACGGTATATTATACCACGAGCGCCGAAAAATCATATCAAAGTTGTGATTTTGAGGTTAGAGTGGTATAAAGTCAAGTAAAGTATTCATGTATTATATATAGCACGATAATGGATTAAGGCAGGGTATAATAACGAGACAGATTTTACTGGGGAATTTTCCCATCACTTTTTCATCTAATATGGAATAGTTTTTTTTACATTGGAAATATTGGGATTAATTCATTGACTGGGAGGTCATCAATTTCTCACCTTTCGTAGAATTTATATTCTGTGCGTGGAAAAAACTATAAAATTTCTAATTTTACAAATTATTTAGTAGAATCCAATGTTAATTAATATTATGATTATTGATTTCCATCAGTGAGGATGTTTTTATTTATTAGAGGAAGCAGTACCCTGGCAGAAAATTAACGATATTTTATAGTTAATATGCCAATTAAATGGAAAAATGTTTAGCAACAATGAATATGTAACAATAATACAATCTACCTAAGAGTTATTACTAGTAGTTAAACTATTGATAATGTCAAATGTGAATGCCAAAATTTAGCCAATAGCCATAAATTTAGCTGAAAAATATATATAGGTAATTTATGGTTAATATTTATACCAGGGTAGTAGGAGAGTGTATATCGTATACGAATTCTCAAATTTTCATATGTGTTTTTATATGAAAATATCAAGAATACCGTCAAACTACAAACTCAAGTTATTTACATTGTTAGTTTTATGAAAAGAAAATTAAAAAAGAAGCCTTTGATTTAAATTGAAATTATCCAGTCCGAAAAAGTTTTAAAAATCGTTAAAAAAAAAAAAAACCGCTGCCAATTCATTGGCACGTAGCTTCCTCAAACTTAATTTACTGATTCCTTTAATTAATTTTAATTCCAATATTTAAAATTTAATACTTCAGAAAGACAGAAATAACTAAACTCCAACATAATTTATTCAAATTTTTATAGATTATACATTTCCACAAAATTTCACATACATAAAATATATATCACAATTGCCTATAAATTTGCAACTGATATTTAGAGCTCTATGTATTTGAATGTAATTTATAGCATTCGAAACATAATTAAATTACCTATATTTTCTAAAAAAAATTAATTTTCTAGCTATCACGGTTCTTTTGTTATTAACAGAAATGTAAAAATTAAAAAATTAAAAAAAAATGAGTTTTGGATGTTCAACTATTACGATAGTAAAATTGTCTTGTTCGCTTCAAAATTCATTGTACAGGTATATTATTGATAGTTCTCGGCAGAGTTTTTTTGGCAAAATGATTGGTTCATAATTTTCAGAGATATCATAAACTAAAATTATCTTTCTATAAATTAAATTTAATTTAATTATAAACTAAATTAAAAAAAAATTCTAAATTAATCCTCAAGAAATAGATTTTAAAAATGTCTAGAAAAATTTTAACCACAAATATCTCTGAAATTTATGAACCAATCACTTTGCCAAAAGAACTCATCCGAGAACTATCAATAATATACCTCTACAATGAATTTTGAAGCGAATAAGACATTTTACTCTTGTAATAGTTGAACATATAAAACTCATTTTTTTCATTTTTCAATTTTTACGTTTTTGTTAATAACAAAAGAACCGTGATAGCTAGAGAATTAATTTTTTTTAGAAAATATAGGTAATTTAATTCTCTTTCGAATACCACCCACCCCATTTAGATACATAGAGCCGTTCTCGAGAAATTACGATTTAAAAAAAAATTGAAAATAATTTTAACCTCAAATATCTTCGAAATTTATGGATCAATCCTTTTGCCCAAAGAACTCACTCGATTGGTATACAAAATCTACCCCTACAAAGAATTTCAAAGTGATTAAGCCAATTTTACTATAGTTATTGAACGACAAAAAAAAATCACTTTTTTTTATAAATTATTTTTTTTCTCAAAAAATAATGAATAAAAAACCTAAAAATTTAGTAAGTTATAGTACTTAATATCCTTTATAACCAAAAAAATATTCATGTTAATATCTTTTTTTAATTTCGAAATATAACCTATTTACAAAAAATTACGTTTTCATCAATAACTTATGACGAAATATAGCTACCGACTTTTTTTTTTTTAAATTGTAGATAATTTTATCCTACATACAGAGAATTCATGATATATAAACAACATTTGTTCTAAATATTAAAAAAATCGAAAAAAAATATTTTGAAAATAAAAAAATGTCTATAAAAAAAAAATTAAATTTTACAATAATAGAATATTGACCCCAATTGTGGAAGCAAAATCTAAAAAAATTATCACTCTCCCGTTAAAATCGATCGAGTAGATCATGAGATATCAGTGTATACACACACACACACACACACACACACACACACACACACACACACACACACACACACACACACACACACACACACACACACATCCATACGGACATTTTCTAAAAATGGTGTATTTCGATTCCAAATTTGCTAAATAACATTTCTAACACATTATCTCATAAACTTTTTTTTTTACTATCACAAAGCTTCCTCTATGAGGAAGCAAAAAAGAACCCTAGGGAAAAGGAGCTTTTATTCGTTTCAAAATTGAAAATATTATTTGTTTCAAAAGTTAGAATAGTTTCGAAATTTTACACAGACAAAAGAAAATCTTAACTGTTAACGAACGGACGTTTGGATATGGACAAATGGAATGTTCATTTATAGTTAGACAAATTCGTTAACAGTTAAGTCACGAATCGTTTGAGTAAACAAATCAAACTTAATTGTTAACGAATTTTTCTAACTATATGAACATTTCATTTGTCCACATCCAAAAGTCCGTTCGTTAACAGTTAAGATTTTCTTTTCTCTGTGTATCGGTGAAAAACAGAAATTTTATCAGTGCGTTTTTTTTTTTGCTCAAATTTTTAGTGACGTACTTTGAAAGAAATTAAAGTTTTACTAATTTTTTCTAATTTTTTTCTTTTTTTGAAATGGACTGTAAAATTTTATAGACTGGATGTTTGAAAAAGAATGAGCACTTAAAATAAAATCAATATAGTGTCCATATAAATCGTACTTATATCGGAGCATGAGATTCTACTATTGTAATTTTTTTTTGTATTTTGTTATTTAAAAACATGTTACAAGATTTGAGGAGAATCCATGAATCGATAATAGAAGATTCTACTATTGAAACGTAGTAGGTAAATCTCGTATAAAAAATGTCAACCTCCAATCGATAGAAGTGCAGTGTGCAAGAAGCCATTCTAATAAAACCCTCGAAATTTCTAGCAAGAACATCTACTATAGTCATGGTCGATCCCCCTCGAAAATTAAGACGGAAATCCTCATTGGCATAACTTACATGTTTAATACTGAGCATATATTCTAGTCCTTATCACGGTAGAATCTTGAGGGGAGACTCCATGAGTGCGGGAGTTACGAGCGATGCGTTTTATCTTTCGGTACCGGCAGACACTCCCCCGCGAGCGCGTCCCGCGTGCCAGATTAAAATCCACGATTTACAGATGGCACACTTTCCTTGTCAGATTGACGACCGCACGGAGCGCGCGCTGTAATATCCCGCTAAACGGAGATGACAACTACATCGCCGAATACTTAGTTATGCAATGATTACCGCAATCGTCTGCTGGGTATTATCATACTCGAGTTGAAAGATAAAAGCGAGCGCGAGGTTCCCGGAATAGGGGTTTCATAATAAAGTAATTAGAGGAGCTTTTGTTCGAGCTCCTACAGTCTGCATTTTATATTGTATTCTATCGTAACTACGAAATATCATTTCTAGTCAGAAAATAGCTATAATTAATAAGGGTATGAGAAAGTAAAGATTAACAGTGCTCTTAGAGTATAAAGACACAATTATTTTTTTCTTCCGCGCCTATTTAGCTAAAGTACTACTTTTTCGCAATTTTGCGTAAAGCATTTCGTGCATTTAATTAAAGACTCGAAATGCTTTACGTACTAGTGCAACAAAATACTGCTTTACCCATACGCTAAATAGGAACGAAAAGACGGCCTTATATTGCTGCCTTTTAAAAAAAATAGCATACCTATGCAACACCTGCTTTATACACTAGTTTCACAATGTAAATTGAATAAGTAAAAAATAAAATTAAAGATTTTTTTGTAATAGTGTGTGGAAAATTCGTATTCGTTTCTTCGTCAGAATATACTAATAATAGTAGTATTAATATTCGTTGGTGGTATCGAATTTTCCACACAACATTACAAAAAATATCATTTGTTACTCGTACGGGCGTCTCCCGCACTTGTTGCAAAATATACTATTTCACGTACGGACAAAATTACATGAAATATCTATCAATAACATTCTTGCTCCTAGGGCAATAAAAGTATTTCTGTCAGGCTTATATGTACGGATACGATATAGCTGCGACAACTATACTGGTATTGCTGTACTATGGTTTCGCTCCTGCAAAGACTCAGTGTACTCACGATAACATGTTATCGCGAGACTAATTACCCACGTAAAATAATTTATATTATATACACGGAGAGAAATTTTAGAGTAAAAATTACCAAGGTGCCTTGGTAGCGCATGGACAGACTGTCAAAAGCCGTGTTATTCCCAGGTTTCTAATACAATTTATAAGTTTCCCAAGAAAAACTACCATAACCACTTTAAAAAAATACCAAATTATCTGAATAAAAATTACCAGAAACACTGGTAAAAATTGAGATCTAGTCATTTTTACAAGGTAACCTAAGAATTTTTACTAAGAAAACTGATAAATTTTACCAAATAACCTGGTATTTGTGTACTCGCGCATGCGCACTGCGCATTATTGTGTTTCAGAAGATTGATACTAGAGGCGTGCGCGACGTTAAAATGAAAACAATACACATATTTTCAGTAAGTAATAACGGCGATTCAAATGACTGTTGGTAACAGCTTCTGTGGCGCAGTCGGTAGAACGTCGGACTCTCAACCCAAAGATCGTCGGATCGAATCCCGCTTCCGTAAAAATTTTTTTCAGTTTAATGTTTTTTCATCATTGTTTCTGTTTCTATTTCTATATTAAAATACTATATATCCATCAATATGGATAAAAAAAGTTAATTTTTTAAATTTAAATTAACTAAAAAAAAATTTTACCAAGGCACTTTGGTAAAAAGTTTGAAATTGTCAGTCTGTCCATCCATTACCATAGAAACTGGTAATTTTGTCTCGAATATTTGTAATTTTCACTACAAAATTTCTCTCCGTGTATGTATGGGCAATATGTGGGTCATATGTAGCTACGGCGCCGGAGCTAAATATTGGCCATATTATTTCCCATATTGCTCTGAGAAAACAAAATACGAGACACATATGGGCATTATATGTAAAATGGTATGGTCAATATTCAAGTCAATACTCAAGTCTTATTCAACGTTCCACAAGAATCACGAGCGCTCGTAGGTAAAAAGATTTTATTGTTTTTTTTTTTATTTATCTAATACAACACAATAGCACGCTAAATTAACAGCGAGCTGTGGACTCGTCCGGTTTTTCTCATAGACTGAGTTTTTATGCGCTTTCTTCGTGTGTTATATATGAATGTCTAGCTTAGAGGATCGAAAATATAAACATATAAACGTTTAAAAACTTGAATTTATAGGCATATTAAATTTTTTACTTATCTACGTTTAATTAATATAAAACACGTATATCAAATATTAAGAAAAATTATTTAACTTTAAATTAAAATGTTTATAAAATTGACATTTTTTAAGCTTCTTAACATTTATTGTATTAATTTTATTTTATTCAATCATATTTCACATAATTTTAACTTTTATATCATGCATATTTCTAATATTTTAATACAGATATTTTACTTACAGCTCAAACATGGCCTGGCTGAAGTATTTGGAACAGGATTGCAACTATAAAAAATTCTTTTTAGTATTAAGAAAACAAAAATTTAAACCTTCTTAATAAACGGTTTTTATTATTAACAATAAAAAACACAAGACACCTTGCGGGGCCCCGATTATATACGCCCCACCACGGTGAAGCTATCTTCGCAAGTTTCTTCTGTTCCAGCTCATCGCCCGTTGAACAAACAACATTATTATATCTCGGAAAAGTCAATATATCAATATAATTCACAAGTGCGAACGGCATCAGAAATTTGATGCTTCGACGCTTCAAAAGAGTTCGTGCCGGTGCACGTCTTTTTCATTTTTGATTTTTAAGACATTTTTTTATTATTTAATTTTGTAAAACAAAAATATAATTTTTATTACTAAAACAATAAATTAAGATTAGGAATAATCACTATTTTTCAAATATTGTGTTGAAGTACTACTGAATTAAAAGGTGTTGAGTGAACTTTTAATATTTTATTTTTATTCAAATACATAATACTTTCTTATAGCTTAAGTATAATTTCATTACAATTAATAAGTACTAAGCTTAATAAATTTAAAATAACATTAAACTCTACGAAATACAATCACATTTTTCACACAAAACGTACTTTTCTATTTATAATTATGATTAAAGTTAACTAATGATTATAAAAAAAACATTGATTATGGAAATACTTTTACTATTGCCTTAATTTGGTGTACTTAATTTAAGGTAAATTCTTTCCTCAATTATCTGCGTAATTATTTCAATTATAAAAGCAATAAGTGACGTGGCATATCTTATTACACACAATATAGAAACAAGTTGAGCCAAAATACGTTATTAACAAAGTTTTCACTCTTCACATTCATATCAATAAACACTGTTTTAGGCATCTGTCGCTTCTTCAGCCTCTTGGATATACTGGCTTCCTGAATCGGTTTCAAAATCATCTCGATCTTCCTGTAATACGGTGATTCTTGTTCTATGGCATACATGTCCTTGTCCAGATAAAATACCGCCTTAACCCCCTTCATGATCGGTTTACCCTTCGCATTTACGTATCTCTCGGCATAATAATTATCGAATGACGTTACAGTAATGCACACTGCAGGTTTCACCGTGAGCTAAATCATCCATACAAGAGGTAACATCCCCCAGTTTTCTCGTCTAACGATCCATATTTCGAATGTACGCGTTATCAGTGCCAGAAACGTAATCCCAGTACACGCTATTCACGGACAACTCCAGGCCTGATTCGTCGATATCTTTAAGGGTATTAAGAGGTATTTCTTCATGGACCATCTCGGTATTTATGAAAGTAGAGTAAAATTTCACAGAGTACGGTATAGAAAATAATACAATGCTTGCGAAAGTGATTCTGTCAACTGATGACCAGGGACGCGTATAAATTGGAATTCCGAATAAGAGTCTTAGAACATAAAATATTTTCCAAGGCTTTTTATAATTTTCAAACAGTATATTATATTATATAATTATTATTATTATTTAAAAACAGTTATACTTTTGTAAATGTCTGGTGTCACTGCTGTTGACAAAAATTGTCACCTGGTTTACAATTGCGTTATTTACAATCCATTGATTTAAAATAGATAACCAATTATACTTATATAATATTATAGGTCGACAAAAAAATATTAGCAGTAATTTAGACATTAATAACATTTTTAATTCAATAAAACATTCAAATATGTTATAGTTTTCCTAACAAAGTTTTACTTTTTACTGAAGAATGGTTTTAGGAAAAGTTCTCGTAGAAAATAGAATGCTGAAAAATCATTTTCGTTTTTACTAGAATACAAAATTATTGTTTTGGAAAATTAGTAAATGGTCATTAGAAATATATTTATGAGTATTGATTTCCTTTGTAAATTTTTAATTTGTATGAAATATGCCAAAGTAATTTTAAAAATCCTTTTTAAATTAGCAGGTTTCGCAGTTTTAAAAAAAAATTAAATAGTAACAAAATTTCAATTTTTTATTCTGAAAGTGCAAATAAAGCTCATACCTTCTAATTTAATCTTAATGTTTAAATATTAATTATTCTGGATAACCCTGGTAGAACTGTTAAGAATAATATGGCCATAATATGCCGTATTTTATGACGGATGACCATTTTATGCCGCATATTATGCTCATAAATCCTGTCACCTGGCGTCATAATTATGACCATAATTATGCTGATAATTATGACCATAATTATGCTGACGGGATAACGAGATTAGAGGGACTATAGTAAATAATTATGACCATAATTATGCTGAAGGAGCAGGGGAGATATAGGGCTGCCCGTAAATGAAAATGTCCGAACGTTAGAAAGAGAGAGAAGATCGCGGGACGTATAGCTATCTCTCTCGTCACGCAAGCTGACGCTCACTTTCTGCGCTTACTGCGCACGCGCGAGTATAATGCCCTGTCTAAAACCACCGATTTTTTTTTTGCGCATGCGCAAAAATTACCAGAGAGGGTTAGTGATGTAAGAAGAGCCAATCGTAAAAAAATTAACCCTAAATATTGAGTTTGCGTTGAACACACCTAAAAATCAAAGAATACGAGTTTCTGCTTTCTAAACTGAAACCTAGTCTGGAATGATTTGGTGAATAGTTGAAACATCAATTGCATAAAACAATGCATTTTTTTGTACACAATCGCCATGTGCTAAATAGCTGTAAAAATATATGTAAATTAACATTCAATCTAAACTTGCATTTATTATATTTACTAACTTTAGCGTTATACACAGTCTTAACTCTGGAGAGGTATTGGTACTCTCCGACTATATTTTGTTATTCTATCTTTAACTAAATTACATAAATACATAAATGCTTGTACATTCATTCTAGTAAAATTCATGAACTCTTCTTCGTCATTCATCTTAAAATACGTAAAAACTCTCTCATAAGCACCATATCCTGTTAAGTAATTATTTCTAATTAATGGTTTGCACCACCATCTTCTGAATTTTTTTTTCGATTTCTTAGTAATTGTATTAATCGAAGGTAATTAATGCTTATTTCCAGTACTTCAACAACCAGATTATGATCATCCATTTTATATTAATTGAAAAATCTTCTTATAATAAAATCTCTAAATCACTAATCTTCTTCCAACACTTGACTCTTTGTTAATGTTAGAAAGCAGAAACTCATGTAGTCATGTTTTGATCTTTTTAGGTGTATTCAGCGAAAACAATATTTAGGGTTAATTTTTTACAGTTGGCTCTTCATACATCCCTAACCCCCTCTGGTGATTTTTACGCATGCGCCAAAAAAAATCGGTGGTTGTAGACAGGGCATAAGAGAGAGCTACGTCCCGCGATCTTCTCTCTTTATCTCTGCGACGGCCGGAGGCCTGACTTCCCTTATTATACTCTATCCAGGGCCGGATTAGCGCCTACGCCAACAACGCCATGGCGTAGGGCGGCAGCGTCCTGAGGGGCGGCAGAGCGGGAGTTTTTTTTTTTGTTTTACTATGGCTTTGGATACTAGTGAGACTCCGTTGTGCCACAAAAGAGCGCGAGGTTTGGTATGGAGCGCGTTAGAATGTCTGGCGGTGGGGGAGGCGGGAGATTAAAAATCCGCTGCTAACTGGAACGTCAACCTAAATGTTTTAAACCTTTTAAGTACTGAGTACAATGAGTACAAAAGTTATATAAGAAATTTTATACTGTACTTTTAACCTTCAAACTGTAAACCTTTCTCAAAATGACACAACATAAATTATGCGACAAAGTGCATAAAAATTATAATAGCAAACTTATAAAGAAAAATACTTCTAAGGTTTATTTGTGAATCTAACAGCACTACCATTTATAAAATCAACATAGCCATGAACATGGTATACTCTGTTCATGTTGATGTTTTGGTGTCGCTCTACAGTTGGCAGTCATAGAGGGCAGAAAGGCGTATGCGCAGACGCACAGGTGAACTTGATGCTCATTGGTTAATACAAAAAGTGCGCAGCAGGATTTGAAATTTAAAAGCAGCTTTGTGTATTTATCTTTTCCTTCATTTGTAATAATATAGAGTTATCAGGTATTGAAGAAATATGAAAAAATCCATGTATTTACATAAATATAGACGATGTATAACATAAATTATAAATAAAATATAATATGAATCATATAAAAAATATATGATATAAAATATAAACTATTGACGTACGCAACCGTCATGTATTGTAAAGATAAAATATAACTATTTTTTTATTTTAAAAGTTTGGGGAATTAGTCGAGCCCGTCTTTTTCTCCGAACATCACGAACGTTTATGTACTCCACGGGCTTCGGAGAAGTTCGTGTCGCAACTCTACCTTCGGTCTCGAGGAGAGGGGAGCGAGCGGTCCGCAACCCTAGTAGCAGCCTATCTGCTGACCCTTGCCGAGGTATTTTGCTCGACTCCGAAATTTTGGAGCACACTCGCCCTCCGCGTTCCACCGGAGACGGACCTCCTGGTCCGCCAGGCTCTCGCCTCCTCGCCAACAGCGATTCCATCGTTATAGGCATGGAGTGCCGTGACCCTCGCCGAGTGCCGCTACTCACGCCGCTCAGGCTAAAAAAGAGTGGCGCCTGCCGAGCCACGCTCGGTATCACCAGAGCAGGCCAGGATCGACCTGGAGAGATTCTCGTGTGACCGCGTAATGCCATATACTTGTCATTTCTTTATTTAATTTTTTTTTATAATCTCACTTCTATTTTAATCTGCACTACCGTACTTTGAAATGTTTATTTAAATTTAATCTCGCTGTACATATTTTTTTAATAACCTAAACCTAATCCTATCATTTCTCATGCTCTCCGACCGCGACGCTGAGTTTATGTCACTATGTTTTGAATAATTACAGTAATTTTCGGATTTATAGGTAAAATACATGCTTCGTCAATTTCTTAATTTTTATATAATAATATAAGGTACTTTTCCTATTTCTGCTCGCCTTACAAGGGGCGGCACGGATTTTCGGCGTAGGGCGGCAAAATCCGTAATCCGGCCCTGACTCTATCTACAATACCTCTGTGACTGTGATACAAATAGCTGTAATATAACGAACTACCAGAGCGGAGACTGTGTGTGTGTGTGTGTGTGTGTGTGTGTGTGTGTGTGTGTGTGTGTGTGTATATGACGGAGGTCACGTGACCTTTGTATACGTTTGTCGATCGTTCAGCATCTCGTTCACCATAATTATGGTCATAATTATGACGAATTCCCCCGTATTAATTATGATTAATTATCTACCCAGAATTATGACGATCGGCCATTTCTTATGCTGAATATTCTTGCAGGGAATACTTAAATTTTTAGGATTAGTTGATTTAACATTTTAGCGGATGACCGCTACTCTGGAAGAGCCTTATATTTTCACCAAAGCGAAAATCATTACACCTCAAATATTAACAATTTATTATATAAAAACTGTTTTTGACCCAAAATGAGTCTATTTTGAGCTTTTCCCGAGATACATATCTACGTTCGTATATAATCAAGTTCCTCGATTATCTCATCGATATTTGGACGAATCAGAACGAATTATTTACCAGATAGTCGCCTAATTATAAAGTACCTGGTCCAAAATCGATTTATTAGAATAATGTGTATAAAATTAATATTTAGCAAAAATATAACACATGTATCTGCTAATACTAATTAAAACACATCTTTTTCATATCGAACATTTTTCACTACTAGCAATATTTTTTAATACAATAGCGGAAAACAACTGAAACATAAAAAATAGTCGATTTTCAGCTATTGGACTTCATGGGATCTGATTTCATACAAAAATGTTACACAATACGAAAGTTGTACATAATATAAAAAAAAAACTTTTTCACGTACAATCAATTACTAGCGAGCTAGACCTATTGTAAAAGCGATCTTTAACGCCTAAATACATCTGAAATAGTCGATTTTCGCTTATTGTTCAATAGGATTATTGATTTTCCAAAGAAATATTGAATACAAAAGTAGTAGGTAATATTGAAAAAGAACTTCTTTCCATTTAATATTTTCATGTACAATCAATTCATCGCGAGCTAGACCTATCAAAATAATTTTTAACGCCTACACTTGAAATGATCAATTTTCGCTCATAGTTCAACAGAATTTGATTTTACACAGAAATATTGATTACAAAACTATTCCTTGCTTAGCATTTTTTAGTCAGATGAGACTGAAAGAATGTGTATTTGTTGGAGAACCAGGTACTCACAACATATGTATATGTTCCATTCATCAAAATGTAAAACTGAAATTATCAGCTATGACATCAAATATTAATTATAAAGAAGTTATTGAAGCTTCTGTATGCTCCATTGATAATAAAATTTGTATCCTAAGAAAATGTGATTAGTGTCCAGGAGAAGATGGTATTCGTCAATTCCTTACCTCTTGTGTTGATGATGTAAATACAGAAAGTGTGGAGTATAGTAATTGGATTCCCGTAGCCATAAAAAGCAAGGACTCAGAAAGCTCGATTAGCTCTAGAGTGACTCTTGAAAATTTTAAAAATCCTTTTAATGAGTTTTCAGACAATTTTGTAGAAGATATTTTGAATATGACTGAACATCATTTTACTTCTGTTAGTCAAAAAGATTATTTTACTGAATGTAAAAACAGTTTTTACAATGACACTGGAATAATTATTATGGATTTTTCTCAAAATTATACTTTTATTAGTCAAAATTTCACCCAAGGATTTTACTTCAACAATACTTTGGCTTCATTATTTACCATGGCATTGTATTTCAAAGAGGAAACAGGGAATGATGTGAAACATAAGACTTTTTGTGTTATTTCAGACAGATCGATACACCAAGCTTACTCAGTCCATAAATTTACAGAAGTAGTACTTACAAGGAAGGTATTCCAAGTGTAAGTCGCTGATTTGGACGATATTGCAATAGTAGTAGTACATTAAAAAATAAGAGACACGTATTTTTTTTACGTGCTGATAGACACTTTAAGGAGGTGAAATCTACCCCTAAAGTTCACCCTCAAAAACAGTTTTTTTCTAATATTTCAAAAACAAATAAAGCTAGCTTAACGAAACCGACGCCAAAAATTGAAGAATAAAAAAGGCTTCAAAATAGCATCACTTTCAATTTTAAGGGTAGCAACCCCTATTTTTTTTCAAGAAAGCTAAGCTTTTTTCATCATTTTTCGGCTATAAAAATTACAATAAATTATATATCACCTTAAAACTAATTCCATTTAAAAGAAAATTCAAAAATTAAGTTGACGTGTTTCGTGGTTTTGGCCAAAATTACTTTTAGGGTAACTATCCCTTATTTATATTTTTTTCATTATTTCAGAAACAAATAAAGATACCTTAATAAAACCAACACTAAAAATTTAAAAATAAAAGAGCCCACAAATCTGCATCACTTTCAATTTTAAGGGTAGCAATCCCTATTTTTTTTTCAAAAAAACTCAGATTTTTTCATCATTTATCGACTATAAAAATTAAAATAAATTATATATCTCCTTAAAAATCATTCCACTTAAAAGAATATTAAAATACAAAGTTGATCGATCTCGTGGATTTGGCCAAAATATATCTTTTTGGGGGGTACTACCCCTTTTTTCCTTAACTAAGCAATGGAAGATTAAATATAATTTTTTTTAGAAAGTTTTTTCTCTAAATGTTTTTTTACGGTCACATGCCTTCTTCAAAAAGTAAAATAGACATTCTTAACTGGTAAGAACCACCCATACATAACTTAACATGTAGTGTTGATGTAGTGTTTTATCGTGTGGCGTAACTTTCTGTACAACCGTTGGACAATGACCACTCCACGAATCAATTAGCAGCATACTTGTAGGTCCAACTTGAGGAAAATATACCTCTTTTAACCACGCCTTAAAGAGTTCTACAAATTTTGATTTTATTTAAATGTGTCTTGCGAAATAATTAACGTTTTATCTTTAGAAATTAATAAAACATGATTTTACCTGAATTAAGGCCGTGTGAAACCGTGAATTTCAATATTTTTTAAATCAACATTCAAGCGTTTATTCGGAAAAAAAAATTTCGTCAAGCGCTCCGTTCACGTAAACACTATATTCAGGAATTTTTTTGAGTGATTCTATTAGCATTTTCGTTAGCTATGCTCATTTGAAAAGTACGTAAATTGCAGATTCCTACTGACCGACAGTACGGTTTTTATTTAATTAAATAAATTCTTATTATTTTTTTAGAAAAATACGTTCGTCAAGCGCTCCGTATAAGTTAATATTATACTCAGATTTTTTTTTGGATGATTCTATTAGTATTTTCATGAGATGTACTCGTTTGAAAATTATGTCGGTATTTAGCATCACCTTAAGAGACAATTGGTCCGAATTCTCCGCTTCGTTCCTTTAATACTAAAAATAATGGCGATAGTAACTTTCGGGGCATTGATGCATCGCACGCTCGGCTCATTTCAGTTGTGTAACGTCGCGTCAGGTCGTCCGTCGTCCCAGTCTTGTCCAGTCCTGGTGTCCCCGAGATGCATTCTGCAAAGGCGTCTCGGTCAAATTTCTTGACAGCCCATCCTGTGGGTTTGTCAAGCGGGGCATCACGTTTTCGGCTCTTTAACTCGAAGCAGGTATATCGATGGTCGCTGAGTGATTTAACATGTAGTTTTGATGTAGTGTTTTATCATGTGGCGTAACTTCCTGTACAACCGTTAGATAATGACCACTCCACGAATCAATTAGCAGCATGCTTGAAGGTCCAACTTGAGGAAAATATACCTCTTTTAACCACGCCTTAAAGAAATTGCAGCAAGAGGCAAGAAGCTCGCACAAAGATTAAAAAACGCTAAGATAGTGAAAAATACCAGTCAATTTCATTACTTTAAGCCCATTAATGAACAAATGGTTGAAGTGAAACTGCATTCGCTTGATAAAAATATACAGATTGTAAATATAGTTGAATAATAATTGATTCATGCAAGATAATTGTACAGAGTACAAAATTAATCTATTAATTTTACTACTTAATAAATTAACGATTTATAGTAGTACATTTCGACACTGGTGCAGAAGGTGATGATTTACTTCCGCACTCGTTTCGAACGGTATTTTATACCACGAGCGCCGAAAAATCATACCAAAGTTGTGATTTTGAGGTTAGAGTGGTATAAGAATTATAAATACATATATTCTTAACGTGCTTAGTATTCATTTTTTCTGTTATTTATGAGAAGAATTTTTAGAAAGTTGTTACAAAATAGTACATGGTCGAATATAAAAGAGAAAACTAAATCCTTAATAATATTTCTGCTCTTTTATTACAAATGTTAGGCTACGCCATAACGGACAAGCTCCATAACCTTAAAATTGTAGTGTTGTCTTCCAATTTTTTCTAATCTTCGAAGTATTTTAGAATTTTCAATTTTTTATCGTTTTGGACATATTTTAGATAAAATGTTTTGTATTGAAAAAATGTAAATACTTCTTTTCGGCACAATTAAATAGATTAAAAATTGACGAAGATAAGTGACCTGAAAAATAGCATATTTTATAAAATCTCAAAAATAGTGATTTATTAACGCTTGAATTTTATATAGATAAGATAGGATCGGATGTCCATGCCCAGAAAAATGATTCGTTATTATACATAATATAAGTTACTTAGCGGAAAAGTTTTGAAAAAAAAAGTTTCTAGACCGGAGATCTAGATACTTGAAAATATCCAAAAACACTATTTTTGAGAAAATAACAAACTTTGAAGCTATGTAAATAGTGGTGAACAAAATTTTTGAAACGAAAAATATTCTGAAATATGTTTTAAGACTTTTGGTGCTAAATCCGTTGTTTTTGATAAAAAAAATATTCGTGTCTGTGTGTGTATATACAGGCGATAACTTTTGAACCGATCGACCGATTTACATCGGACAAAGCTTATTCTCTTCGTTTCGGAGGAGAATAGAGAGAGCATAACCTACTTTTTGATTTTATCAAGTCTCTTTTTGTTTATAACCAAAAAACGATTTTCAATTTTTCGTTTTTTTGACTTTTAATTTGTTACAGCCAGTATTACTTAATAAAATAAATTTTTCTTAAAAGGTCGTTAAATTACCTACAATTTCTTATTTTTAAATTTAAATTATCTTTAGCCTGTCATTTGTTATTAATAAAAATATGGTTTATAATTCTTTAATTAATATCTCAAAAACTTTTTCATTTATCCACTCAAAATTTTTATCACTTATTACACTTATCGAGTACAACATTGTGTTAAAATTTGAAACATCTGTTTTAATCGTCAAAAACTCGGTTTGATTATGTGTTTCCGGATTGTATTCAATCGGGATCAATGTCTTGAATTGTAATACATTAAAAGACTTATTTTCAAATGTGACAATTTTCGAAATTCTGGTGTACCCTGTCGTAAATTATAAATGTTAATAACAGTTAATAACTGTTAAAAATAACTTAAAACTGTTTGTAACTGTTTAAAACTGTTTTTAAATGTTACAAAATGTAGGATTTTGAACACATTTTCAAATAGTATTTTTAGGAGTTTTAAATAGTTTGGAACAGTTTAAATAATTTTGTATGATACTTAAAATGAATTAATAATTTGTAATTAATTAAACTATTATTAACTAATAATAATAATAATAATTAATTAATAATTCGTAATTAATTAAACGAATGATATTTGAGAATTATATTTATGAATGATATTTTGAATTATAAAGAATTAATAATTTGTAGTAAATTAAATAATTATTAACTAATTAACAATAGTAATAATTATTAATTAATAATTAGTAATTAATTAAACTATTATTATAACTATTACAAACTGTTAAAAACTGTTACAGCTATAAACTATTACTAACGTACGAAATCCTACATATTACAACATTTTTGAACAGTTTTAACTATTACTAAAAGTTTTTAATTTTTTCGTACAAAAATATTTACGCTAGCGTAACATTTCATTTCTAATTTATAATAACGTATAATAACCCTAGCGGAAATAAAAAGTGTTAATAACTATAAATAACTGTAAAAAACTATAAAAAACTGCAAATAACTGTAAATAACTGTTTCAATTGAGACAGTAATAACTGTTATTTACAGTTATTTACAGATATTTACAGTATTTTTTCGGTTATTTACAGTTATTTACAGTTTTGTTAATAAAAAATAAAGTTGTAATCTGTAAATAACTGTAAATAGCTGTAAAAAATTGTTAATAACTGTTAATAACTGTAAATAACTGTTATTACTGTCTCAATTCAAACTGTTATTTATAGTTATTGTATTTAGAGTTTTTTACAGGCTTCTTTACAGGCTTTTTGCAGGTTTTTTACCGGCTTACTACAGGCTTTTTACAGGATTTTTACAGATTTTTTACAGGTCTTTTACAGTTTTTTTTACAGGTCGTTTACAGAATTTTCACAGATTTTTACAGGTCTTTTACAGGTCGTTTACAGATTTTTCACAGGTTTTTACAGGTCTTTTACAGGTCTTTTACAGTTTTTTTATAGGTCTTATACAGGCTTTTTACAGGTCGTTTACAGGTCCTTTACAATATTTTAACCGGTTTTTTTTACAGGCTTTTTAACAGGTTTGTTACAGGTCTTTTACAGGTCTTTTACAGGTTGTTTACAGTTTTTCACAGGTTTTTACATGTCTTTTACAGTTCTTTTACAGGTCGTTTACAGATTTTTTAAAGGCTTTTCACAGGCCTTTTTACAGGCTTTGTACAGACCTTTTACAGGCTTTTTACAGGTTTTTACAGGTCTATTCAGGTCTTTTATAAGTTTTTACAGGTCTTTTACAGGTCTTTTACAGGTCTTTACAGGTTTTACAGGTCTTTTACAGTTTTTACAATTTTTTTTACAGGTCTTTTACAGGTTTTTACAGGTCTTTTACAGGTTTTTTACAGGTTTTTTACAGATTTTTTACAGTTCTTTTACAGGTCGTTTACAGGTCTTTTACAGGCTTTTTACAGGCTTTTTTAGAGGCTTTTTACAGGCTTTTTACAGGTCTTTAACAGGATTTTTAGTAGTAGGCATTATCTGGGATTCCGGCCGAAGAAGGCGCTATCTCGAAGTCCGGCTGAAGAAGGCGTTATGTCGACGAAAATAGACAATATATAGGCAGTACAGCCAACTTAAATCTGGGGCGAAAACATTTGCGTGCGGGATAACACCTTCTTCAGCCGGACATTGAGATAACGTCTTCTTTGGACGGATTCCGAGATAACGCCTTCTTCGGGCGGATTCCGAAAGAACGCCTTCTTCGGCCGGACTCCCAAATGACGCCTTCTTCGGCCGGACTTCCAGATAACGTATTTTTCGGTAGGACAAAGAGATAACGCCTTTCTATTCGGGAGCGACGATTTCTAGATCAATAAATATTTTATTAATTTGAAAGTCTGAGCTCTAGTTTCATAACTTACCTGTACTTTTTAAGGTTGTTCCTTAGCGAAGGCAAAGTGAATAGAATCGAATGAAATAGTATATTATGTGCCAAGAGCGTAAAGTGGGTCTTTTTAGACCGAGTGTGGGGTTGCAGTACGAGTCGAAGGTGAGCTAGTAAGAGTCGAAGGTGAGCTAGCACGAACCGAAGGCGAGTGCGTTTGCGAACCAAAGACGAGTACTGCAACCACACGAGGTCAAAAAACTCGCTTAGCCCTTGGTGCACACAATATTTTTTGTACCACAAGTATAGATTTTTGCATTTTTTCAAAATATCGATGATTTTCTTAAACAATCTTGAAAACTCCATTCAAAAACGACAGCGGGCGCTTTTCGATTTTTACCTCTCGCTACAGCGAGTAGCGGGCGCTTTTCAGTTTTTACCGCCCGCTGGTCGACAAGCGGTCGCATTCGGCTCTATTAATAGGTTCAAAAAAACGCGAAAATCGTGCTTGCCGTACAAAAATTTATTTACAGATTCATTTTTATGTTTTACGCAACCCTGTGAATTTTAAAAGGATCTTGTCGTAAGAAGCCGAGCAATAATTTTTCAAAGATATGCAAAAATACACAGGCTCTTATGGGAGCGCCTAAATTTTTACTCTTTTTTGCTACAAAAAGTTATTTGTACTGAGGAGATTGAGCTGAAAAATGAGTATATTGTAGAGTATACATGTGTAATCTTATATACACAGGTTTGAAAGGATTCTGTTAGCAGGTGCAAAGTTTCTTTGACCGAAAGCAACGCAGTCACGGCATCAGATGTTTACGTTCAAGAATTATGGCAGCGTCGCTGACGTCATCATATAAATGTTCACGCATACGAGCGAAGGGCAACACGCCTGGGCTGAGAGAGAAACTCACCCGTAACGCTGTGCACATGCGCGTGAGAAAAACAGCTGAGCGGCGTTGCCAAAATTTACGATTATTTTTTTTTTATATTTTTATGACAAAAATTGAAGAAATTTATGTACTCAAATATTAAAGAAAATATTTAATGAATAAAAAATGCAATTGTGTTTTAGGAAAATGTGAAATTCGCATGAAAAATTAATTAATATCTATATGAATTTTGATCGCATGCAGTTGGCAGCGGATTCGAAACCTAATGCTAAAGGATAGGGCTCAGGGTTATCACAATCTCAAAACGAAATCACGCTAAGGAATATTCTTAAGTTATTTCAATATGAACAACGTATTTCAATAGACAAATTTCACAATTCATGAATAAAAATGTATCGATCGCTGCTACCATTGTGGTGGTTTCCGTTATCTATGCCAAACATTTTTTAATAAAAACGCAATTTTTTTAAATAACTTATTTATGAAAAGAAATAAAGATAATCTCTTGAAAATTTAACTAAATATTGTAATATATAATTGTAATAATTAGTTAAAATTTCAAATTGATTAAATATTCTCTGAGATATCAGTAGTGCGACGACAGAGGAAAGGCAGACGAACTTCCCCCAAGTACGCGGAGCTTCTAGCAACTGTCCTCTTCGCTCCTGCAGGCATACGATGTATCACCAGAGGAGGTTAGGTTCTTCTGCTGCCTACAGACAAGAGTACCATACCTCCAGGTAGGATCAGTAGCCTAGTCTCTTTCTTCCCTGTTCTGTCACTTATTTCCCATCTTGCTTTGTTACAGGTCACAAGTAGACGAACAGCGAGGAGTGAGTAGCTGCCACAGTCTCTAACGGTACGGCTGTCCTCCTGGAAGCGTGTCCCTGTGGTGCAGCTTTACCTATTTCTAGTGCAGCAGCATCAGTTCTCATCTCATCCTCACATACAAGGTAAATTCTATTCCTCTGGTACTTGCTTTATGCGAATATTACATTACTTTGGCTTATTCGCAGGTGTGTATGCATTAGGAAACCAGCAGGAGACGACACGAGGCCAGTTTCTCTCCTGCACCACATATTCTTGGATTCTAATGGGTTTCTTATACTAAGTCTTCTACCTACGGCATATCTGGTTTCGACAATTTCCATTTTGTTCTTTAAATAATAGTATTTTCCTGTCGTAGGTTCACATCAGGGCTGCCGTCTCCATGTGCCAGAGAGAGATCAAGAGGAGAGTGAGTCTAGCTCACTCGTATTACAGCAACCTACGCTAGTTAAAGGGAAGTCTGGAGCTGCGTCTACTTCGGCAGGAACAGGGCCTGGCTGCAGCACGAGGAGCTCGCAATACTCCTCTACAAAGGTGCTGTCTTCGCTTCTATTCTAATGATAGGTAATAATGAGAGTTAGGATGACGCATGGGTTACTGGGGCCCTCTTCTGCCAAGCATTTCTTCCATAATTTATAGGCTTTTCTGTTCTGGATGCTTAGCCAGAAAAGAACCCTTAGAGCCGTAGCTGGGGGTTTTTTTATGTTGTCGCACTTAATTGTAATGCTCAAAAAGTGAGTTTGAGTAAGATAGTCGTTCGTAGTATTAATGTGGAATATTAAATAAGCGTACGCTGACGAACAAGATTTGTTAATATTGGCGTTTATTAACTTGCCGACGTTTCGGGAGTTTCGGGTTACTTCCCTCTTCAGGGCATTTTGAATAAATTACGTCACATTAAAGTTTGTCAAAGATTTTTGAGTTCGAACGGGATCTCAGAGCCTTTTCTTTCCGTACTGAGATCCCGTTCGAACTCAAAAATTTTTGACGAACTTTAATGTGACGTAATTTATTAAAAATGCCCTGAAGAGGGGAGTAACCCGAAACTACCGAAACGTCGGCAAGTTAATAAACGCCAATATTAACAAATCTTGTTCGTCAGCGACCGCAGTAGTTATACTAGGCCGGTTCTGCCTCCTCCCACCACTCGGCCACCGGCCGACCTGTGTAGCATTCTGATTGGTTGAGACGGTCGGGTGAGGCCCCGCCCACTTTCGAGAAGCTTCTACGCCCACCATTTGCAATGACGTCATCGAATAAAAATTATCCGTATTTTATTGTCACATTTTGCATGATTTTTACCCGGCGGCGGCGGCGGCGCGCGCGCGGGGACTAGCATCTTACCGCGGTGACAAGCTGGACGACCGCGGGGATGAGCTGATTCGCGCGGCGGACGCGCGGAGATGAGCATATTACCGCGGGGGCTAGCTGATTTCCGCGGTCATTAGCATACACCGCCCGCGTGTAAGTATATTTACCGCGTTGATGAGCTGACTTTCGCGGGCATTAGTCTATCGTCGCTGGTAAGATATTTACCGCGCGTTTATTTTTTCAAATTTTTATTTACTAGCGACCCCCGGCGGCGGGCAGCGGGATGCGGGATGCGGGCAGTGGGATGTGGAATGCGGGCAGTGGGATGCGGGATGCGAAATGTGGGATGCGGGCTGCGGGCTGCGGGCGGAGATCAGCATATTATCTTTTTTTTTTTCAAACCTTTTCCTTTTCCAACGGTTTTTTTTCCCACCGAGACTTGATACGATACTCTAATCTAAAATAACGGTTTTTCAATTCTTTTCCTTTTCCAACGATTTTTCGTCACCGAGACTTGATACGATGCTCTATTCTAAAATAACGGTTTTTTATTTTCTGTCCCCTATGCACAAACGATAAGAGTGAGGGCGTTGATGGAAACCCTGCGGGCGGCGGGCGGCGGCGGCGCGACCTAATCTAAAATAATGGTTTTCCAAACTTCTCCAACGGTTTTTCATCACCGAGACTTGATACGATGCAATATTCCAAAATAACGGCTTTTTTTTTGTTTTCTGTCCCCATATACAAACAATAAGAGTGAGGGCGTTGATGGAAATCCTCGAAATAATAATAATTATTTAATAGGTCTATACAAGGCGGCAAGATGGAGAGCATTTCAATCTTGCTCGGAGACCCGAGCAGAACAGTCGCATCTTGAATTAATACCATATATACTTGCCACAGTCAAATATCAGAATATACATAGCATTTTATTAGTTTATTCTCAAATAAGTATTTATTTATCGTTAAACTTTCTACCTCGCAAGGACATATAAGATTACAATAAATTTTTAAAATTTGTTATTCTATTCACAATTCATCATACGGGCTACAAAAATTAAACATTACTGATGAATCAATATTCGAATTGATAACCACGCGTTCACGCAGCATACATACTCATCAGCCATGCATTCTCCGAGTATATTTGTTCTCGTGGAAAAAATCCCAATGAAAACCGTTAAACTTTCTCACCAACGACCCCCGGCGGCGACGGCGCGGCGTGGGCGCGGCTTGCATCAGATCATACCGCCGCGCGGGTATAAGCTTATACACCGCGTTTGCGCGCGCTATTAGCTTGTAACGCGTGCTATTAGCTGATAAGTGCGCGGTGCTCATCAGCTGATTTTCCGCGCACCGGGCGCATGTGTAAGCTTATACAACGTGCGTTATAAGCGACCACTTCGTGCACGCGTGTGTTCTCTAGAACATTCATCATCAAATGCTTTTTGACGGCACGGGTCTTATCATTAAGTAAGACATATGAATGAAATTTAATATTTAGTAGGCGCAATTTCTTATAAGCTACTCAATACTTTAATTTACATATGAGATATGAAGAAAGAAAAATAAAAACGGTAATATTCAGTATAAGAAACGTTTATTAAACATAATTTTGACATGTATTTGCATTATAATTTTACATTCATTGAACTGCAGCCCATTATTAAACATAATTTTACAAGGAAGTTTTTCATATTATATTAGCATTAAGCGTACATTGAATACAGTCTCTTCTTAAAGGTGGTACTACACTCTCTGTAGGATTGTGCTCTCGGCAACGTAGATATTTGAGAATTTCTTGATCGCTTTTTAAATCATCAGACAGTTTATCCCACGCTTGCTCGATACTGTTTGCTCCAAATGTTGTGAGAAATGCCTTAGGTAGCTGAGCAATATCTGTAGGACTCATAAAGGATAAATGTTCTGTGCGAAAAAATATCTTGAGAGATCTCTCTAGTGATGGAGTATTATCATAATAAAATTTTCTTAGCAACAGTACATTTCGATGTGCACAATTTGCCTTGTAAGCAAGTTTATGATGTGGACATAGCTGCTCCAACACATCAAACTTGGGTCTCTGCAGTGATGGAAAGCGCATATCGCTCATATCATATACGCTAAGGTTGTATTGTTCAAGCCACTGCTTTTTCTCAGGGCCCTTCACATAGACGCCACTTGCATCATGTAGAATGCTTCGTAACACATTTTCCAACTCTTCATAGGGCAGCTCACCTGAACTCCAAGATAAGCCATGATAATTACGTTCCAACCAGCAATTTTGACTTTTATACTTCGCTGGAAGTCTACACCACGGTGTGGGTGGCTTGAAGGTAAACACCGCTGGTTTCACGTTTCCACTCAGAGGAACAATGGCTAATTCTTTGACAACAAATTCGTTGATGGGTTGCTTAAACCCTTGCACATCCACCACGTACTCCATATTGATTGACTGTTCAGATGGCTTTGTAGGGTCTTTTATACCTTCTTCCCTCCTTAGACTAATTTCTTAATATCCCCACTTATGGGATTATATTCGATAATACGATCGTGTAATATCAGGCTGTAGGCTGATGTCTGTGCTGGAAAATTTTCTTTAGCCTCGAATTCACGATGAACGTCAACTGGAGCCTGCTTCAACGACTCATTCTGCTTTGAACAATCGATAACAACTAAAGGAGCATGCTGTATATTCTCTCCTTTCTTGACCATAGGTTCTACCTCTTTTCCATAATACACATTTTGAAAGCTTACATACATATCATACAATAAAGCGTATTGATTTTGATCAATGTTAAGATTGAGATTTCCATAAGGATAGTATTGTGAATTGAGAAATAGTTTCATATTACTTATATTGCAATGATCAAAGCGGCTAGCGTTAGATCCACTTTGTCCTTTACGATTAGTCTGAAAGCCTAGAATGACGAATCGGGGTTTTTCCAGCTGATTTGAGGTCTTTACAGTCCAAACATGCTTCGATGTGGTTGGGAGTAATGGATACTCATATAGCTCCCAACTACGGAAACTCATAGCAATCGATTTTTCCTTCTGTAGGTAATGAAGGAGACGTATTTTATGCTTGTTGGATAATACCACATACGGCATTAACCATTCAATTTTAATTAGATTAATTTTAAACTCTTCTGCTTGTGTTTGCACAATAGCATTTACATCATTCTTTGATCTTGTGAGAACAAGCTCATGCTTGCAATTGACTATGATTTTACGATAGTCTTCCGCAAAGCCGAGAATCATACTTAGTGGTATGGACACATCAAAGTAGCCAACATTATCAGTTATTTTCTGAGTTTCTCCAATATCAATCCAGCCTGCGTTTTCCAAGTTTTGTGTAGGATTGAACGACACCAAACCTTTCATTAGACTTGTCAAACCAACGTTTTTACATTTATCAATCTCTACAGTATTAATTTCATATCGAATTTCTTCAAAAAGATGACAGAGGGCATTGTTTACAAGCTTAGTGTTGACAGCTGCTATACCATCTGCCTTAGTTAATCGACCATGAATATGTAATGAACTACGTGAAGGTAGTAGACAGAGATCTTGATGTTGTAGGGCGATACGAATTTCATCGCTGTTATTGAAAGCGGATGAAGTGTAAGGCTGATGTGCATGCACTTCATAATGAGTGACAGATTCGTCGAATTCCACGGGTGAGTGTATGTTCAATATATCTTCCATCTTTGAAAGAGCAGAAAAAACAGACAACTTATTTTCTTCCAACGTTTCTTTTGACCTGGAGGCCTAGGCTTCTTAGGAAGCGAATGTTCTGTGGTGTTAGCTCTTTCACTGTTCGATGATGACTGATCTTCTGATGACATGGTTTGTTCTTAATATAGCTTTTGCGGTTATATACGATTCCCATAATTATAATGCTGCTTTGACGTGTAGTCTAATTGTTATAATTTCTCCACGAAAATTCACAAAATTTCCGTCTTGGTCGACAATTCGCAACTGTATATTATTGATAGTATGAACTGTAATTGGTAAATAAATAACTTGTGTTGGAATTTCAGTGATCTTATAGCCTGGAGGAACAGCTGGTAAAAATTCGTGTATTGTATGTACTTTCGTTTATATAGGCTCCAGCTGTAATGTTGCACTCAACTCGCAAAGCGTTAACCTTGAGAATAGCTACAGGTAAATCTGATTCGTGAGTAATATTTGCTGAAAGAGTACGCTCTGTAAAACCTAATAATCTTCCAATAGAATCTTCAGGTTTAAAATCTATCGTATGACTGCACTTTATAGTACTACGAAGAGTATTATTATTAGGTTTAAGACTGAGTACTATGCTTTTAGATGTAAGTATTTCCTGTAGATGGCGCTCAATATCTTCAATCTCCCAGCTACCTGTCGGTAATGTCACTATCTCTTCTCCGTCATAAAACTTGTTATTTCCGATATCAATATTGGGTATTGAATTGAAGGTTAAAAGTTCAACCAATCCTAGAACGTATCTTTTATTTGGCAAGAGTTCAATTGGAGGAAAGTATTGAGCTTCTAGTATAGATGACGTTCCAGATAAACTTAGCATCAATGATTCACCCATGACTGCATAATTAATACTGACTATGTATAACATTTACATCGTTTTATATAGCCTCATTCAGAAACTTTAAACAGAGATGTCCACAGTTGTACGAGTTATAATTTTGATATTTATCGTGATTATACTTTACGGTGCTAACGCCCAGGTAATCCAGAAGTTCTACAGGGGGCTGAAGGTCTCCAAAACTATCGAAGTACACAACATCATTACCTCGTTTTCGATAGGCTACCCAATGTGCACCAAGTCCTCTTTCATCATCGAGATTAACGATCGCTGATTCGCGGTAATGTGGACCTTTTGCTGGTAATGTATTTCGGATGAATACACCTCGAAAGTATGGAATTTGCATAATACGAGCATATTTTATCAAGTCAGCGTCAGTCAGTGCTCTATGAGGCATTTTACATCGAAGTTTTTTTTTTGCCACGTCCGCTGTAGGGTTTAAGATGGATACCATAACCTGTTTTGTGTGGTTTAAGGTAGAGACCTTTACCAAGAGCAATAGCTTCCATCGCACTGTTATGTCTTTGACTTTCTTCAAGTTGCCGTTTAGCAGCTTTTGCATCATTTACTGCTTTAACTATGCCAGCAGTGCCACCTGCCAGTGCACCAGATGCACTTAGACCCGCAAACAATGGAATCAGAAAAGGTAGGAATCCACCGATTTTTCGTGGAACTGGTAGTACACGAGGAATGTGTATTTTGGCTTTACCACCAGCCTTCTTTACAGCATCTCGAGCACTTTTCAATGCAGCTTGAATTACCTTGTGTGAATCACTACTATTGGAAATCGGTTTTGAGGCTGCTTTAACTACTTGAGCGAGTGTAGTGGTTAGCCTCTTTTTCAGCCCCATACCGAACTTTGATTTTAATTTCATAGCGTTTGTTACAGTATAAGCTGCTGCTTTCTCACCAATACTTGCGTCTTTAGCGAAAACACTTTTCCAGGCTTTATTTGCTAATACTCTATCAGCAGCGTGTTTAGCCTCAACGCTCTCTCGATTCTGTGAGTAGGCAATATCGTGTTCTTTACAAGCTTGGTCTAAAGGATTAATTCCAGGATCACCTCGAGCAAGACGCTTTGCAAGTTTAGTCCCAGGTCCGCAGTATTGATAGCCGGGCAGATGTAATTCAAATGGAAGTTTATTGATGACTGTATTGATTAAGCCTCGACCTTTACGCGTATTGCGTTTACGCTGCTTATGTTCAATCATGATGTTAACACCTCGGAGGATAAATACATACTAACTGGAAATGTATATAAGTATGATGTATATATACGTTCAAGGTTAGTTTTCTTTGAGACGTCAAACATTGAACATGGAGTTCAAGGAGCAACGCGTTAAACTACCTGTTGTGAATTTTGATAAATTAATGACGCAACAAAAATCAAAAAGACGTCATGGTGAACTGCTTCCCAATAATGTTAGAGCTATATTTTGTGATCCATCAAACTGTGGCAAAACAAATGCTCGACTCTCACTCATTACTCATCCTAGTGGATTAAAATTTGAAAATGTGTATGTTTACTCAAAATCACTGGAACAACCTAAATACAAATTTCTCAAGCTTCTCTTGAAGTTTATAAATGGAATTAAGTATTTCCCATACAAGGATCATGATGAAGTAATATCAATAGAAAATGTACTTCCAAATTCAATTATCATATTTGATGATGTAGCATGTGAAAAACAAGAAAACATTAAAAATTTCTTTTGTATGGGAAGACACAAAAATGTGGACTGCTTCTATCTATGTCAATCTTATGCTCACATTCCAAAGCATCTAATACGAGATAATGTTAATTTATTAGTATTATTTCGACATGATGATATGAATTTAAAGCATGTATATAATGATCATGTAAACACAGATATGTCATATGCTCAATTTAGAGATTTGTGTTCGAGTTGCTGGAATAATGATAAGTATGGATTCCTTGTTATCGACAAAGAGAGGGCACTTGGTATTGGTCGATATAGAAAGGGGTTCGATCAATTTCTTATAAATATAGCTGCCCCAAAGCAAAACCGATTAGTATGATTTCAATTGTTCATCAGACAATATGGCACACCTCAAGCAAGAGGAAAACGTTCTCAATCAAATTGTAAAATCGAGAGAAGCAATTAAGCGAAAGTACAAGCAGTTGAGGCAAGATAAAACAGATGTAGAAAAGGTGTTGAGGGAAACATTTAAGCCTATTGTAAGTCCACTTGAAAAACTCGTTGATGCTGCACAAACAGAGAAAAAGAAAGTAATTAAAAAAAAGACCAAAGAGAGGCAAGAGCCAAGTTATGTTCAAGAACTTAGCTCAGATAATGAAGATGAAGAGGAATCACAAAGTGATCTTGATGAAACTGTAAAGACTAAAAGAGTAGAGGCATCATTTGAAACAGCTGAAAGCGGACAGGATGATGATGATGACGAAGAAACAGAATTTGTTAAACAAACTTACCTACAGACCATAGAAAAACGCCCCAACTCACTCGATAATATCTATGGGGTACGAATAGAAGATAATGTAATGAAAATTGGTGACTCACCTATAGATTTTACAAAAACTTATGTGAAAGTTCAAAATGTAAACTATCCAAAAACATCAGGTTTACTTCAATTGCTCTTTCAGAAGCAACCTGATTTGATGCACATAGGTTCCAATGATATTGAAAATTATCGAAAAATCGTAGAAGTGACGAATGCTTTCAGAAGAAATTATAGTGAAACTCAACCTCTGCGAAAGAGTAACAGTAACAAATATAAAGACTTCATAGGTCCTTATTTCGATAAATCAATAAACAGAAATTTTAGTGGCTCAGGCCTCTTACCTAAATATAAGATTACAAGAAAAGATATGCGTATGAACTATGGGTACTGGGATGATCCTAATGAATTGGTTGATCGTCTTCGCTTACTCTTGGCTGAATTGGAAGCTGGCAATCAGAGCCACACAAATGAGATTCATTCAATCATTGAAGAACTCAAAGAAGCAGGTTACATACATTAACATGTCTTCGAAGAGAGTTCGCTTTGATGCTAAACCAGTTATTCATGTGATGCATGTGTGGTCCTATGCCAGTCGAGCAGCACGTCCCGGAGAATGGGAGCAGATAGCACGTGATCGAGATCGTTTTCGGATGCGAATTCAGAGACTATCTGAAATTATTACGCCTGTGCTCATACATAAATATAATACATATTTGAGTATAAATTGATTGAACTCGATGGTATTGCAGTCAGTTGCAACATGAGTGTCGATGTATTCGGACGTAATCTCGCGCGTGCTGAAGGCAGTCGTGGTCCTCCGGGTGTTGGCTTCAAAGTAACTTCTGACAGACAATACGACATTGACAGCAAGAGGTTATGTAACATTGCTGAGCCTACCCAACCGGGTGATGCTGTTAATTTGGATACTCTACAACGTATGATTAAAATAGAAATAAGGAGCTTGTATGAAGTAACTGCAAAATTACGCGGAAACTTCGATAATTTAGGCGTTATTGTTGAGGCTCAAAAAAATGAAATTGATACGAAAGTCTTAAAATTACAGTCATCAATTCAGAGTATAGAAGATGTGAAAGCAGATAGTCAAGAAGCTTATATGCGCAATTATTTATTATCAAACAACCATACGTAGATCTTATAAATAGCTCTTGAATTATAAATTTATCGCAGTATCGTTCAACCACTCGTTGAGAATGGATAAATCAAATAGTACTGCGAACAGTAATATACCATATACAAAATTTTCTGACAACAGTCAAAAAGATAAACAAAAGAGCGAATCACAGTGGAAAAATTTTATGAATAAATTTTCTTCGAATACTTTTTCCTTGCCTGAACGACAAAATTACAAGAGATTTCAATAATTCAGGATGAAGGACATGCAGCAGCAAGTGGTTAAGGAGCTTCATACACCTGCACGTCGAAATTACCGACGACGCAAGTTTATTGTACGTGGCTTGGATGAGACATGGCAAGCTGATCTAGTGGAGATGCAGCCTTATGCTCGAGAAAACAATGGCTATAGATATATGCTCACTGTTATCGATGTATTCTCCAAGTATGCATGGGCTGTTCCTGTAAAGCAAAAGACTGGCAGTGATGTCACAGCAGCAATGGAGTCTATTTTGCAGCAGGGACGCAAACCAACAAATTTACAGACCGATCGAGGCAAAGAATTTTACAATGCTAAATTTCAAAGTCTAATACAACGATATGGAATTAATCTCTATTCGACATACAGTAATCTCAAAGCATCTATTTGTGAGCGTTTCAATCGCACCCTCAAGCAGAAGATGTGGATGCAATTCAGCTTGCGTGGAAAATATAAGTGGCTTGATATCTTGCCCAATTTGCTAAAGGAGTACAATAACAGCAAACATCGTATCATAGGTATGAAGCCTAAAGATATAACATTGGCCAATGAAGCAGAAGTACTTCCGAAGTTTGCTCGATAGGCTAAAATAGTGAAAAAGCCAAAATTTAAGATTGGAGATACAGTAAGGGTTAGTAAGATAAAGCAACTATTTGAGAAGGGTTATACACCTAATTGGTCCACAGAAATTTTTACAATAAATCAAGTAATGGCTACTAATCCGGTTACCTACAAGCTAAAAGACTATCAGAATGAACCCATCGCTGGTGGTTTCTATGAACAAGAACTGCTCAGAGCTAAATATCCAGATGTCTATCTTATGGAGAAGGTGCTTAAGAAGAAGGGAAACAAGATTTATGTTAAATGGTTAGGGTTTAATAACTCACACAATAGTTGGATAAGCAAATCAGATTTATAAAGGTTGATTTAATAAATAGCAAAATTCAAGAAAGGTGATATGTACTTGCAGTATTTTGATGGATGCAATAATGCGTTTGAGCTTGTGATTCAAAGAGATGAGTAAAAAGAAGTACTCTATTAAGATGGGCTGCAGTTCAATGAATGTAAAATTATAATGCAAATACATGTAAAAATTATGTTTAATAAACGTTTCTTATACTGAATATTACTGTTTTAATTTTTCTTTCCTCATATCTCATATGTAAATTAAAGTATTGAGTAGCTTATGAGAAATTGCGCATACAAAATATTAAATTTCATTCATATATCTTACTTAATGATAAGACCCGTGCCGTCAAAAAGCATTTGATGACGAATGTTCTAGAGAACACACGCGTGCACGAAGTGGTCGCTTATAACGCGCGTTGTATAAGCTTACACATGCGCCCGGTGCGCGGAAAATCAGCTGATGAGCACCGCGCACCTATCAGCTAATAGCACGCGTTACAAGCTAATAGCGCGCGCAAACGCAGTGTATAAGCTTATATCCGCGCGGCGGTATGATCTGATGCAAGCCGCGCCCGCGCCGCGCCGCGGCCGCCGGGGGTCGTTGGTGAGAAAGTTTAACGGTTTTCATTGGGATTTTTTCTACGAGAACAAATATACTCGGAGAATGCATGGCTGATGAGTATGTATGCTGCGTGAACGCGTGGTTATCAATTCGAATATTGATTCATCAGTAATGTTTAATTTTTGTAGCCCGTATGATGAATTGTGAATAGAATAACAAATTTTTAAAATTTATTGTAATCTTATATGTCCTTGCGAGGTAGAAAGTTTAACGATAAATAAATACTTATTTGAGAATAAACTAATAAAATGCTATGTATATTCTGATATTTGACTGTGGCAAGTATATATGGTATTAATTCAAGATGCGACTGTTCTGCTCGGGTCTCCGAGCAAGATTGAAATGCTCTCCATCTTGCCGCCTTGTATAGACCTATTAAATAATTATTATTATTTCGAGGATTTCCATCAACGCCCTCACTCTTATCGTTTGTATATGGGGGATAGAAAACAAAAAAAGCCGTTATTTTGGAATAGAGCATCGTATCAAGTCTCGGTGATGAAAAACCGTTGGAAAAGTTTGGAAAACCGTTATTTTAGATTAGGTCGCGCCGCCGCCGCCCGCCGTCCGCAGGGTTTCCATCAACGCCCTCACTCTTATCGTTTGTGTATGGGGGACAGAAAATAAAAAACCGTTATTTTAGAATAGAGTATCGTATCAAGTCTCGGTGACGAAAAACCGTTGGAAAAGGAAAAGAATTGAAAAACCGTTATTTTAGAATAGAGCATCGTATCAAGTCTCGTGATGAAAAACCGTTGGAAAAGTTTGGAAAAACCGTTATTTTAGATTAGGTCGCGCCGCCGCCGCCCGCCGCCCGCAGGGTTTCCATCAACGCCTTCACTCTAATCGTTTGTATATGGAGGATAGAAAACAAAAAACCGTTATTTTAGAATAGAGCATCGTATCAAGTCTCGGTGACGAAAAACCGTTGGAAAAGGAAAAGAATTGAAAAAAAAAGGTAATATGCTGATCTCCGCCCGCAGCCCGCAGCCCGCATCCTACATCTCGCATCCCGCATCCCACTGCCCGCATCCCACATCCCACTGCCCGTATCCCGCATCCCGCATCCCGCTGCCCGCCGCCGGGGATCGCTAGTAAATAAAAATTTGAAAAAATAAACGCGCGGTAAATATCTTACCAGCGACAATAGACTAATGCCCGCGATAGTCAGCTCATCAACGCGGTAAATATACTTACACGCGGGCGGTGTATGCTGATGACCGCGGAAATCAGCTAGCCCCCGCGGTAATATGCTCATCTCCGCGCGTCCGCCGCGCGAATCAGCTCATCCCCGCGGTCGTCCAGCTTGTCACCGCGGTAAGATGCTAGTCCCCGCGCGCGCGCCGCCGCCGCCGCCGCCCGCCTCCGGGTAAAAATCATGCAAAATGTGACAATAAAATACGGATAATTTTCATTCGATGACGTTATTGCAAATGGTGGGCGTAGAAGCTTCTCGAAAGTGGGCGGGGTCTCACCCGACCGTCTCAACCAATCAGAACGCTACACAGGTCGGCCGGTGGCCGAGTGGTGGGGGGAGGCAGAACCGGCCTAGTATAACTACTGTCCGCTTATTTAATATTCCTCAAAAAGTGAGCGTTATACAGTCAAGACAATTTATACACTTACGCGGAATATCACAGTGCATATTGGGCCAAACGTATCTTTGCCTTATGAGACGATCTGTGACTTGCGGGCTTGGGTGAGCAGGCTTGTGGAATATGTTGAATACAGTTTCGCGCAGAGGCTCAGGAATGTAGGAACGAATGGCCTCACCGGTGATTTCGCAGTAAATCGTAGTATGTGCAGGACCCCATTGGATACGTTTCAACGATAGCGGATAATCCGGAGATTCGCGAATAGCTTTCAACTGTTCATTAGCTTCCTGCTTCGTGGTTAGATCGTTGAAGTCAATTTCTACGGGCAGTCTGATGGACTCGACGCGAGAAAGGGAGTCTGCTACCGTATTATCTGTACCTTTAATGTATTAAATTTGGATAGTCTGTTGAGCGATAAGGGACAGCTGACGCGTTTGTCGCGGTGACGTCTTATCGGACTTTTGCATGAAAGCATAAATAAGGGGTTTGTGCCAATTCATTGGCACGTAGCTTTTTCAAACTTAATTTACTGATTCCTTTAATTAATTTTTAATTCTAATATTTAAAATTTAATACTTTATTTTGTACGGTGAGACTATGTGAAATGGTTTGTGACTTTTTATTTTTACTCTTTCTATTTTCTATCATTAAAAAACAATTATTATTATACAATTTTATTTTTTACAAAAAAAAATTCATTGCCCACAAAAAACACAAAAAAAATGATCACCGCGACAAGATATTCGATCTTAAAATCTTTTTTTAACGTTTTTTAATACTGATATCTCAGAGAATATTTGATCAATTTGAAATTTTAACCAATTATTACAATTATTTATTACAATATTTAGTTAAATTTTCAAGAGATTATCTTTATTTCTTTTGATAAAAAAGTTATTTAACAAGTACAAAAACTCAAAATCTACTTTTTTTTATAAAATAATTTTTTTTTTCTCAAAAACAATTGAAGATTCGTTGTTCTTTACTGTCCGTTCAACAATTTGACTTAATACAAGGAATATCTGTTTCTCTGCTTGTTTGTATATATCCTATATAAATATTTCTCCATACTCAAAATGATAGCATTTATTTTTTAATAGTGTCTTTTTACGTGTATTATTGTATGCTATATCTCTGCCAAATTTCAGAACGATTAGTTGATTTTTATATGTTTGGTCGTAATGTACAGATTTTTTGGGCAACGAACTCGATCTGATGATATATAAAAGCTACATCTGTACCAAATTTCAGGACGATTGGATAATTTTGACTCTTGTTATCGTGCGACAACGAAAACGCAAATTTTTTTCTATAATAATTTTTTCTAAAAAAGTGGTTAAAATTTCAAGTTGATAAATAAAATATTTTTTGAGAAATTAATTTATGAAATACAAAAACGTTTTCCTTAATAACAAATGGCAGAGTGAAGATAATTTAAATATTAAAAAAAGAAAATATAGGTAATTTCTTCCTCTATAAGGAAACAATTGGTAAAGTTTATACCAAAATTAAGTAGAATCCATGTTTGTTTCACGATTGACCAACAGTAATAATAACTGCAAGCGTTTTAGTTAAGAATTAACATCATAATCTTTATAATTGAACACTATTAAGAATTCATTTTTAATCTTTAATTAAACCTTCGATTAATTAAGGATTACCTTCCAAATCTTAAATTAAATCCCCGTTTAATTTATAATTAATTCTTGATATATAATGATAATTAATAATTAATTATTTTTAATTAATTCTTGATATATAATGATACGACGTATAATTAAACTCCCTGTTAATTATACGATCTAAAAATAAGTAATTAAACCTTTCACTGGTAATTATAAAGACTCGAACATTAATTTAATTAAACCTGTGGATAATAACTTAATAAGATATTCGACTCGTTGAGCTTGTTTTTCAGATCTATTTAAGTGTATGACTGCACGCACATGATAAGGGATATTTCTTGCGCACATCATAGCTTTCAGAAAGAATCTAGGAATACCTATAGTAGCTTTTTCGTCCCGACAAACTAGATTTTGAGGACTATTTAAGTGTACAACTGCACGCGCATAGCCGCGAGTCAATTTATGCGCTAAGAAGGCCTGGGTACTTCCCGATTAGGTAGCCTCAGATCCGCGATAAAAGCTTTAATTTGCGCAAAAGTCGTCCCCTGACCATGTAGGTGCAATTATACATTTGAATAGACCTCGAAAACGAGCTTAGCGGGTCGAAAAACTCCCTAGGTAGACTCAGATTTGCGATAAAAGCTTTGATTTGCGCGAAAATCGTCTTCTGGGCATGCGCGTGCAGACCTACACTGAAATAGATCTAAGAAACGAGTTCAGCAAGTCAAAAAACTCCCTGGGTACCCTCAGCTTTGCACTAAATGATATTAGTACAGTCAGCTAAAAAATTTAAAAGCCGACAGCGTGAGTTGGTACCTTCTTATGATCTCGCCCGAGTTGATACCTTCTTATGCGTTCGCTCGAGTTGGTATCTTCTTACGCGCTCGCCCGAGTTGGTACCTTGTTACGCGCTCGCCCGAGTTGGTACCTTGTTCCTCTCAGCCGACGATACGATACATGAAATTTTCCCAGCTGTTCCTCCAGGCTATAAGATTATTGAAATTCCAACATAAGTTATTTATTTACCAATCATAGTTCATACTATCAATAATATACAGTTGCGAATTGTCGACCAAGACGGAAATTTTGTGAATTTTCGTGGAGAAATTATAAAAATCAGACTACACATCAAAGCAGCATCATAATTATAGGAATCGTATATAACAGTAAAAGCTATATTAAGAACAAACCATGCCATCAGAAGATCAGTCATCATCGAACAGTGAAAGAGCTAACACCACAGAACATTCGCTTCCTAAGAAGCCTAAGCCTCCAGATCAAAAGAAACGTTGAAAGAAAGTAATTTGTCTGTTTTTCTGCGGTTTCAAAGATGGAAGATATATTGAACGTACAATCACCCGTGGAATTCGATGAATCTGTCGCTCATTATGAAGTGCATGCATATCAGCCTTACGATTCATCCGCTTTCAATAACAGCGATGAAATTCGTATCGCCATACAACATCAAGATCTCTGCCTACTACCTTCACGTAGTTCATTACATATTCATGGTCGATTAACTAAGGCAGATGGTACAGCTGCTGCCAACACTAAGCTTGTAAATAATGCCATCTTTTCGAAGAAATTCGATATGAAATTAATGCAATAGAAATTGATAAATGTAAAAACGTTGGCTTGACAAGTCTAATGAAAGGTTTGGTGTCGTTCAATCATACACAAAACTTGGAAAACGCAGGCTGGATTGATATTGGAGAAACTCAACAAATTGTCAATAATGCTGGCTTCTTTGATGTGTCCATACTACTAAGTATGATTCTCGGCTTTGCGGAAGACTATCGTAAAATCGTAGTCAATTGCAAACATGAGTTTGTTCTCACAAGATCAAAGAATGATGTAAATGCTATAACGCAAGCATAAGAGTTTAAAATTAATCTAATTAAAATTGAATGGTTAATGCCATATGTGGTATTATCTGACAAGCATAAAATACGTCTCCCTCATTAGCTACAGAAGGAAAAATCGATTGCTATGAGTTTCCGTAGTTGGGAGCTATACGAGTATCCATTACTCCCAACCACATTGAAGCATGTTTGGACTGCAAAGACATCGAATCAGCTGGAAAAACCCCGATTCGTCATTCTAGGCTTTCAGACTAATCGTAAAGAACAAAGTAGATCTAATGCTAGCCGCTTTGATCATTGCAATATAAGTAATGTGAAACTATTTCTCAATTCACAATACTATCCTTATGGAAATCTCAATCTTAACATTGATCAAAATCAATACGCTTTATTATATGATATGTACGTAAGCTTTCAAAATGTGTATTATGGAAAAGAGGCAGAACCTATGGTCAAAAAGGAGAGTATATACAGCATGCTCCTTTAGTTGTTATCGATTGTTCAAAGCAGAATGAGTCGTTGAAGCAGGCTCTAGTTGACGTTCGCCTTGAATTCGAGGCCAAAGAAAATTTTCTAGCACAGACATTAGCCTGATATTACACGATCGTATGATCGAGTATAATACCATAAGTGGGGATATTAAGAAATTAGTCTGAGGAGGGGATGAAGGTATAAAAGACTCTGCAAAGCCATCTGAACAGTCAAACAACATGGAGTAAACGTGAAACCGGCGATGTTTACCTTCTAGCCAGCCACACCGTGGTGTAGACTTCCATAAAAGTCAAAATTGCTAGTTGGAATATAATTATCATGGCTTATCTTGGAGTTCAGGTGAGCTGCCCTATGAAGAGTTGGAAAATGTGTTACGGAGCAGTCTACATGATGCAAGTGTCGTCTATGTGAAGGGCCTTGAGAAAAAGCAGTGGCTTGAACAATACAACCTTAACGTATATGATATGAGCGATATGCGCTTTCCATCACTACAGATACTCAAGATTGATGTGTTGAAGCAGCTATGTCCACATCATAGACTTGCTTACAAAGCAAATTGTGCACATCGAAATGTACTGTTGCTAAGAAAATTTTATCATGATAATACTTCATTACTAGAGAGATCTCTCAAGATATTTTTTCGCACAGAACATTTATCCTTTATGAGTCCTACAGATATTGATCAGCTACCTAAGGCATTTCTCACAACATTTGGAGCAAACAGTATCGAGCAGGCGTGGGATAAACTGTTTGATGATTTAATGAGCGATCAAGAAATTCTCAAATGTCTACGTTGCCGAGAGTACAATCCTACAGAGAGTGTAGTACCGCCTTTAAGAAGAGACTGTATTCAATGTACGCTTAATGCTAATATAATATGAAAAACTTCCTTGTAAAATTATGTTTAATAATGGGCTGCAGTTCAATGAATGTAAAATTATAATGCAAATACATGTCAAAATTATGTTTAATAAACGTTTCTTATACTAAATATTACCGTTTTTATTTTTCTTTCCTCATATCTCATATGTAAATTAAGGTATTAAGTAGCTTATAAGAAAGTGTGCCTACAATTAAATTTCATTCATATGTCTCAAAAATGTATGCGAAATCTCAGCAATAAACTCATGCTCAAATCAAATAAATTCTATATCTCGCGAACAGCTTGAGATATCGAAAAAATAAGCGAATTTTGATTCTCTGACGAGAAACGATTATAAGGGCTGTGAATTCATTGGTATTGCCGAATAAAACTTTTATTAATAATTTAACCATTTTTAATTCTGTAAGTAAGACGAAAGAGTGTGGAGAAGGAGAGCGCAATTGAAATACTCTCCAGTTCCAAGTATCGCAGCGATAAGGAGATGCCCGAAAGCTTCTATCGTAATGAGTCATTCTACAGCTACACTTGCTCGATGACATCTAATATCACACAGTATGCTCCATGATGCACACTGCTTGACCCGGGGCCACGTATGCTCCGCGATGCCCACCGCAGCTCCGATCCACGCGTTTTGGAACAAACATTTAATGACGGTGTAATATTTATTGATATCAATCGGGGTTCTGGGGGTAAAAATTGTTTATCTGTAATTTGACACCTCCTGCAGGGTCGCAGAAGAGCACATGTCATCATCGAGCATTCGGCAGGGGGATGGGGGCTGCTCGTGAGGCGATGGCGATTAAAATAATCGGAGTTCCGAGAATCGCTGCGATAAGGTGGTAGCGAATATCGGCCGATGCGCTGCATGCATGTCCCTGCACGAAAAAGCGCGCACGCCCATCTCAGTGGGTTACTCGCGTTTGCGCAATACTCGCTCACAATGACCCATGATTAATTACAGAATGGTCTAGAACGTCATCGAACATTCAACGGGGAATGGGTTATTGTTATTTGCGTTTGCTCAACAAGGTGGCAGAATTGCGCATTTTTAAAACATTTGAGGGCTATTGTGCAATCTTTGAGAAGGTACAAATTGTTTATCTGTAATTTGACACCTCCTGCAGGGTCCCACAATTGCGCATTTTTAAAACGTTTAAGGGCTATTGTGCAATCTTCGAGAAGGTTCGATGACGTCACTGCGAGGCCTGCCTCTTGAATGTTCTAGAAGGTTTGTGACGTCTGCCCCATGTACGAGAGGCGGGGGGGGGGGGGCAGAAACCCCCTAGCTATACTACTGTAATAACATCGGAATTCGATCAAAGGATTCCTAGTGTTCAAGTTAGAACTAGTGGCGCTGCGATATACTGTATACTCATTGTCATTATGTTCCGTGAGTGGGACATCCCCCTGACATATTATTAGATACACGTTTATGCATCTAGTCTAAATCGATTCGTACTTCATCTCAGTTCCATTAAATTTCTCTAATTGGTTAAGAGCCACTCAAAATAATAAAGAAACTAATGCAAGAGTAATAATCGGCAAAAACGACGAAATTGCTTCTAGAAAACAATTCGCACATTGAAATCAAAGCAAATGCATACTATCCACCATCGACGCTATATTCATCGCGCAATAGAACTGGTGCTCGCGGCCGAGGCTAAACGATATTCGGGCGCAGGCGGCACACGTCGCCTGCGGGGCACGCGATCGTAATTAAATGACGTCCCCGTGACTCTAATAAATTGCTGTCAATTATATTTCGGCCGAAGTAATAGGCCGGCAGCAAGCGCGACACGATGACGACGATTAATCGAACGTTAAGAGGGCTCGCCCCGCTTTTCATAATTTAACCGGGGAACGAGGTAACGCGTTGTTGCGAAGGTTGGAGCAGAGAGCCAATTTGCTTACGGGCTTTTAAGTCTTTATTAATTATCGGTAATCTTTTGATGTGTAATGTGAAATTTTAATATTTGTTAAAACGTGAAGTTTTGTGAAGTACTTATCTAACGCACGTCCTGATAAGGAAGCTCACCAGCAGACAACAACGTTTTGCATAAAAATTGATATAAGAACTGTAATACTAGTTCCCATAAATAATATGTGATTTTCATATAACACTAAAATATTTGCCATGATAGAAACAAAATTTTTAAAATGAAATTTGGAGTGTTTCAAGCGAAAAAATTTCTCATTAAAGGAAAGTCACTTAAACTTTCTATGAAAATTTACATTTTTGACCCTATTTTAACTGCGCAAGGCTCATTGTCTTCCTGTGCAATTTCAGGTAGGGATTACGGGAAAATAATTCAGAAAGTATTAAAGAGTCAAACGTGACATATGACTCTTGTTTATAATATTACATACCACACTGTACGCGATATGTATAAACAAATGTAAGACATGTTTTACGTTTTAATAATTTCTGAATTATTTTCCGGTAAACCCTACTTCAAATTGCACAAGGAAGACGATAAGCCCTATCCCGTTAAAATCGGATCACAAAATATTTCCATAGAAAGTTAAACTGCCCTTCCTTTGATTATCAATATTTATTTTTGAAACACTCCAAATCTTATTTTTAATTTGTTTTTCTATCATACCAAATATCTTAATATTATATAATAATAGTCATACATTATTTATTAGAACTATTACAGTTACATACATTTTTATGCAAAAGGTCGTTTTTAGCCGTGAGCGTCCTTAAAAGTGCGATTACTTAAGTATGCTGCATGCTGTTGCAAATTATAAATCAGTTTGAGTAATACTTATTTTCTATACTGTAGCCTCGTAAATATAATTCTAATACGATAATAACAAAAAAATATGAAAAATCAGTGGAGAGGGAGATTTGAAAAATAATTGTAGGAATTGTATGAAACTGAAGATTTCGTCGGCTGAGCGGAATAAGGTCTTATCTCGGATGAAGATGGACGTATCTCGGCGCGCGGATGAAGGACGTATCTATATTGTGTAATATATATACCTCAGAATTTATTTAATACACAGTAGAAAATGAGATTCGGGTTTGACACAAGTTTTGTGCCAAAAATGGAATTAGAAACACAATTTTCTGTGTAATTAAGATTTGGTGGCAAAAAATACACATAATTTGTGTACTACACTAATTTAAAGTAAATGGAATTATAATAAAAATTTTGTGTTTTTTATTGTACAAACACTTTTGTACTGTGTACAAGGTGGATTAATATCTTATTCTATACAGCATCCCATTTGTTGGATTGAGCACTATTTTGGCTATTACTATAGTTGTCTGAATGAGTCAGACCGGTTTTGCGTTAATTTCTCCAATAGTTGGATTATCGAGCCAAAACCGGCCTGAACTAGAACCAAGATTGAACTAGAGCTGGCCCTCCCAGCCTACTATCTTGAGAAAAGAAAATTAAATGACGACCCAAAATTTAATTTTTAACTGTGGTGTTTATTTAATGAAAATATTCTTACTGTAATTTAAGTCACATTTCAATAAGCTATAATTAAAATTATTTTTTGTAATCATCTTCTTAAATTTCATATTAATTTATAATGCTTCTTTTTTTGCTTGTTGGGCTTATTAATTTGGTAACGCTAATATAGGGATAATTAACAATTAACTATATAACATGAATAATTAGATACTATCGAGCTGCTGAAACATTAGAAGCCTCGAATCTCGTGAAGCCTATCGCGAAACACTTGATCACGTCAGGGGGATTCGTAGTCTATTCAATATCAATCGCGCGCGGTCAAGGATATCCATTTCTTTTATTTCCAGTCACATCGTGAGGAAAAAATTTGTTTTATTGATACAGTTTAAACATCGTGTATAATCGCGCTAAGCGTGCTCTCGGAATCCAAATGATGCATTGAAATATTCCAATGGACTTTTTTTCGCCTGGCTAATTTAGATGATTATCGCTCGGCTTTTCGGAATAAATTTACTTAATGGGAAGAGCTTGTAATCGTTAACATATACGCGGTTCCTGGAAGTCGTCCGACTATCGCTGCGAACGACGACGAGCCAAAGTTTAAACGTTATTACAACACGTAATACGCGGGCCACGATTAAGATGCGAAAGCTAGTCGCGTGGAGTTTTATTAAAATATTAAATTAATAATTAATAATTATTTAATAAGTTCAAGTTTACGAGTTTGTGCGTGTCTGTGTGACGCTGAATATTTATTGGCAGGTGATAAACCTAAATAACGAGAAAGTAGTTTAGTTCGGAGTGCGCATTGAATTATTTATTTTTTTAAGGAAAGTTAATAGAATTTATTGCGAGAATAATTATAGTGTGTCTTCGTTGATTTATGCAAGTAATTTGATGAGTTCTTTATATTTCGATAAGTTTGCATGTAGTATAATGAAGAAAATGTTTTTATTTTCCTTAATTTTATTGCAAGGATTAGGGAGACCAGGGCTAGTTGGCATGCAGGGCAGGTTGGCAAAATGCTAATAACTCCCGATAGAAACCAGAGAGGTGAACGCTGTTGATATCAGGGACGTGAAATGGAACGAGGAATATCTGTCTTGAGTTTCAGTTGGATAGCATCGTGCGCTGTGACGAGACGTAAATTTGAAAATTTTCTTACTTTTTTGTGTAAATTTTACACTTTGAGAAAAATCGACTAATTCTTTCAAAAATTAGAATAAGCTACTTCCTTATTGAATAGATTATAATGATTGCTTTTTCACAAGTTTACAAGTTTTTGGTTTTTTCATATTGCAATTTTTAATATCTTTTTTTCAGTTTTTTAATTTGAATGTACCCTTCTCGGGCATGTAGGCAGATTTTTTTGGGGGCAAGTTGGCATTTCAGATAATTATTTCATATTAAATATTTTGACATATTTGAATATTTCTTGCAACATGTTATTTTTTTAGTACAAAATGGTTCGAAATTACCAAAGTAATCCATCAACGTAATTCTTGAAGTAGTCTTCGCTGTTAAGTACGAGCGCAGAAAAATATCAGTTGTAGCAAATGATTTTGTGATTCCGGTGAGAAGTCTCATGAGATATTGTTCGAAGGGCACAACATTAAAATTAGAGGAATGGAAAAACAAAAATACTACTGAAGCTATCAAACTTGGATACCAAAAAGTTAAAAAGGTAAATTATTTTTTCTTTTTTTTAAATTAACTTTTTAATATAAAGTTGCGGTAGCTCTGCTCTGTTGCCTAAAGCCTCGGACTTTTGACCTCGGAATATTTATTTACCCAACATACCGGTGTTCAACTCTTGGGCTAAGTGATTGTTTGGCACCTCTATGTCTGAGTTCTCCGAAATTCGGAATTTTCAAATGCTTATTTCAATGCTGTGTAAATTACGAAAAGTGGAATATAAAAAAAAAACTTTATATCATATATAACTTTAACTTTATATAATATACTTTTAAATTTCACTATCTAATTTAATAATTATTACCAATTATCATTAAATATTAAAAATAGAAAATACTCAGATTAAATTGTCATTATTACTTTTTTCTTTATAAAGTTTAAAAATTCTATAAATGTATGTATTTTAGGTACTCTCTGATGAACAAGAAAAAAATTTAGTTAATTACATTGTAAAATGCGCAGATATTTATTTTGGTATGTCACCTAAAGAAATCAGACTGTTAGCCTATAAGTATGCAGATTTTCATGAGTTGCACGTGCCAACAAATTGGATTGAAAATAAAATAGCTGGAACTGATTGGTTTTGATCGTTTATAAAGAAACGCAAAGATGAGATATCTATAAGAATTCCAGAAGCTACAAGCTTGCCCAGAGCTTCATCTTTTAACGAACATAACGTTGGTTCTTTTTTTCAAAACTTAAAGAATGTATTAGATCGTCATAAATTTGAAGCATCAGATATATGGAATGCTGATGAAACTGGCTTATCTACAGTGTAGAAACCCGAAAAAGTTGTTGCTCGAAAAGGTGTTAAACAGATTGGCAGAATAACATCTGCTGAACGGGGTACTCTTGTGACACTAATGGTTGTAATTGCAGCTACTGGAAATAGTATTCCACCACTTTTTATTTTTCCGCGCAGTAAATATAAAAGTCATTTTTCAAAACGATGCTCCTGTGGGAAGTGTAGGATGCGCTAATCCTTCTGGGTGGATGAACGAAGACCAATTTTGTTTCTTTTTACAACATTTTGTAAAAAATGTGAAATGTACAAAAGAAAAACCTACACTGTTGCTGCTAGATAATCACCAATCACACCTATCGATAAAGGCAATTAATTATGCAAGAGATAACGGCATATGTATGTTATCATTTCCTCCTCACTGTAGGCATAGACTCCAGCCTTTGGATAGGTCTGTATATGGACCTTTAAAGCATATTTCAATGGCTTTTGTGATAACTGGATTACAAACAATCCTGGAAAAACGATGACGATTTATCACATTCCTGAAATCGTTAAATCAGCCCTGCCCTTGGCACTATCGATCAAAAACATTACAGCAGGCATTTAGGCTACAGGAATTTCTCCTTTTAATAATCATATTTTTCAAGAGCGTGATTTCTTGCCAGGATTCAGTACAGATCGTCCTCTGTTTAAGCAACCACTACCTCAAAATAGTGTTGAAACTGTTGGGATAAACATAGATGAAAATATATCTAAAAAATCAATTCCTTCAACTTCAACAATTATTGATTTAGAAACTCTCAGGCCATTGCCAAACGCTGAAAAGAGAAATTTAAAGGGAAAGCAAAGAAAGATCTGCTGTACTAACAGACTCTACTGTTAGAAATGAGTTAATAGCAGAAAAGCAAAATGCAGAAAAAATCAATCAAAAAGAAGAAAAATTTAAGATAAAAAAAAATCAGCTACAAACAAAAAATCTACCTGTTGAGAAGCCAAAGAAAAAAGTATGTAGAAATAAGAAAAAATCTATAGTAGAAGAAATAACCAATGATAACTGGATTTGCGTCATTTGTGAAGAGCTGTATGAAGAAAGTACAGGAAGTGAGAACTGGATCCAATATGCGTTGTGTAGACATTGGGCACATGAATCGTGTGCAGGCAGAAGAAAATACTTTGTTTGTGTTAATTGTGAATAATTTATTTAGTTACTCATTCATTTGAGTTTATTTTGTTCGTTTATTTTGTACGTTCATTGTTAAAGCTGTACGTTATTTGTTTAATTTGAAGTTCTCGAGTTCAATTGTTTTATGAAAAACAATAAAAGGTCAATTTTTGTATATTTTATTCCAAGATTTATTGTCTGCCAACTTACTCCAGAGCTTCGGTCAACTTACCCCGTATGTGAGGCAAGTTGGCCAAGAGCTGCGTATTAAAACCTCGTTTCCAACTTTTTTTGAAATTATTTTATAAGTGTGGAAAAAATCATAAGTATTCTTTAGATGGAATACTTTATATAGTGAAAAGCATTTTTTCATTAAATTCATAGTTTTCTTGCAAAAAAATTAAATGTAAAAAGTCGGCCAACTAGCTCCGGTCTCCCTATTCTAAAATATTTTGAAAAAATTAAAACTAACAAATTATTTATGCATTAACAACAATAATTAATAGAAATTTGTCCTTTATACACTCTCGTAGGCGGGACTTCTAAAAGCAGCAGTATATCAGTTTTTCTCGTCAATCATTTGGCGGGAGAGCCGAAAAATTGTCAGAAACCGTCGAAAAAAGAAACTCGATATTTGAATAAACTCAGCTCAGCCTTCGCGTATCTCGACCTACTCCACTAAGACGCGCACGTAGTAACCCATGACAGCCCTGCGATATACCGGCGGCCGTGCGAAAATTTACACTCGCCGATTAATCATTCGCGCTCGGTGTTTCTCTCCTCGGTGTTTCTCTCCTCGGGGAGGATGGACGGAAGAGCGACACTGCTCCGGTCTCTCTCGGAGGAGTCGATGTCAATCACCTTCCGGAAGAGTGAGAAATGGCCGGGAGATTGGGCCCCGTTAATAGTTCGCTGTATAATCCAATGCATGAATAAACAAGGTCGTTACTCCTTTTTCATTTTGAGCGCGCACGACTCTGACGTTTTTTTCGTTTTCTCGGAAACTGAACCGACGATTTTTTATACGTTCCTTGACACCGCCACGGCAGGAAGTTTCTCCGCACTGTCGCCGGATGATGGCTATAACTCTAACAACGCGTGATTCATAATGGTCGAGCTCGTGTTTGAATGCTGTTTTTCGCGAGAAGAACACACGCGGCTGTGGAATGTCGTCGTTTTTCTGATTATTTCAGGTGAGCCTGCGATTATTGACATAGCTGGAATAACGGCTGATACTGAACCAACTATAAGTCAAACTTACATTATTCACAATATATTGTTTGGTCAAATCAATACAATATCTGCATAGCAAACGATACACTTTTTTAAAAAATGTGTTAAAGAATTTTTTGTATAAAAAAATGAATTTCTATTAGTTTGAAAAATTTTCAAAACCTGTGAAGATACATCCGCTTGTTTATAGGTTCGTACATGCTTCTTATAAACAAACTAGCCAGTTCAAGCGCGCTGCGCGCGCTCTTCGCTTCACCTCTTATACAATTAATATTGGAATATTATGAATTTAAAATTCATTTTATTTTTTACCATACACAAATTCATCCAATATTTTCTATTAAAACTTGGATTGTATTTATATTTATTTTATTTTATTCCTAAAATACAAAACTGTCGAGGTTAGAAATTTAACCGTATTCAGAACAGTTTTCATAGATGCTTCATTATTAACTACAGACAAGATAATAATACTTTTTTGTTATACAATGTTAAACTTTAAGTCATTAATACCATTTATAACTTATATCTTTAGTTTAAATATTTCATAATTTCAAATTATATGGTTTTTATTTGGACGAGCCAGTTAAGCTAATAGCTAACGTCACTGCAGACTAATCACGGGTTCCATTTAAATGGACTTGACCAATCGCAAAGGTTTTATTTCGGCTTCACATTTCCGTCATCATTCTTTTAAAAGAGAGATAGATGTATCTTTGCAGGGTTAGAACATTTTTCAATTTTTATATCGTTAACTCTCTATGAAATTGCAAAAGGAACAAAATGAGTCCCTCAAACTTTAAATCTGATCGAAATAAAAAAGATGTCTACTGTTTCTTGAATTTCTTTTAATTAGCCATATCTACTTTTGCAATGTCAAAATTTCGATGAAATTTTTTTTTGTTACTTTAAGAACCAAATTGTTATTATATGATATCGCTTTTCACATTATAACATATGAACAAACGATTGTAAACAAAATTAATGTGACCAATTCTCGTGGTGAAGTCACCTTCGAGGTAAATGATATCGGCTATTATTAAACATATAAGTATTATTCTAGTATCAGAAAAAGCATTTTGTATCCATTTGTTTGGATTAAAATATATTTGTATTTATTATATGATAAAAAGTATTTAAAAACTTAAAAGTTCCTAATATGGACCACGCCTTGGTATGGAGAATGGTTAAATTTGATATTTTTTCATATTTTCATTTTTCATTACTAAAAATTTATACATGTTTATTATAATCTTTGTATTTATGATTTACTATTGCCTTTTTATAGATAAAAAAAGATGAATGCGCAATCATAAAATGCAAAGAAGATTTTTTGTTTATCAAAACAAATAAGCATATTTGAATACTGAAATGTATGTTTTTAAAACCACTTTCTATGACTTTTTAATGTGGTCCATATTAGGAATCAATTTTTCAAAATTGCGATATTTTTTTTTGCTTTTAGGTTATATTGTTTTTTATTATTTACATGATCACTTAGAAACTTCAGCATATTATTTTTAACACATTTCCCTAGAGATTGCTTCGAAACCTTAAAATAGTCGTTTAAATTTAGGTGTGCCATATTGAGAGCCTTTGCCTGAAGTTTGACTGACATTATCACGTTATTCGCTGATATAAACGGAAAGTGCACATCCGTAATAACACAATTATGACCTGAAAAGAGCCATTCTGCTCGGAATTAACGAAACTGTCAATAGCGCTTGGAGGAAATGTGCATCGGCATGCGTCCAATCTACTTTCCTGGAGCCGAGCGTAATCCGCTAGGCGGCACAGCAGTATAAGGGCGAAACGAGAGAAAGAAAACGGGAGCGTGGGACGCAAATAATAGTTTGTCATCCCTCGATTTTCCTTTTTCCGCGCGCGGCTACGTTAGTGTATTCACTAAGCCAAAGATAAATTGTCCGCGACGCCGCGTGCTATAACAAATTTCATTCTGCGCACGTTCCTCTCTGCCTCTCCTATACTCTGCCGGCTTTTTTTTCATTTAAAGATATAATAAATACGAAAATCGACTATAGCGAGCGCGCGAGGAAAATTCCCGCTCGGCTCTCGCTTGCGTGCGTTTGGCGCGACAATTACGTGGCTTTTTTTGTGTTTACACTTTTTATACACACGCGATAAGGAAAAAAGAGCGAAGACGTCGGGAAAGAATACAAATCGCGAATTTATGCAATGGGCGGCAGTTCTCACGATACGCAGATTTATGCGCGTACGCTTCCATTATATGAGATCCCGTGGCGAATTTATCGGACGACCAGTTCGATGGTCCCGTTTGCCCATAATTCGCCGATCGTAAATCGACGACGCAGCTCGCGCGAGAAGAACTCATTGCGGATTCTTGAGGTGGCGGGGCGGGCGAAAAGCCCCGGGAATCTGTGGGACGCTACGTGGTTTTTACCTCGGCCTACGTATGCAGATATATGTGTGTGTGTGTGTGTGTGTGTGGGTGTGTGTGTGTGTGTGTGGGTGTGTGTGTGTGTGTGTGTGTCTGTATGTAAGTATGGAGGAGGAAAGAAGTGGGGAAGGAGCACGAGCGCTTTCCTCGTTTGCGCGCATACGTAATTACTTTACTCCCGCTGTCTCACCACCTTTTCTCCCTGAGTTTGCACGAGTTTTCTTCGAGGGATGCTAATTTTCCGCGTCTCGAGGAAATTCCCGCGAGAAAGTGCAGAAATTCGAGAAGAGAAGAGCGCCGGAGGCCAAATCCTGCAAACATTCGTCGGCTTTCGTACAATAATCTCTACATTTAATATCGTTCTAAAAATAAGATTAACGTTCCTGTTGCTTTTGGGCTCGAAAATAATGTCACGGGTGAATATTCAGAGACCCGAGTTTGCTATTTTTAGAAATCGTGCGCGCGCGTGTGCCTCTTTTGAAGACCTTTTAACTTGTAAGTCCAACACGTGTTTTATGACAATGTTTTCTAATCCTTCCGCTTTGTCCATGTTAAGCTTCCTGTATTATAGAGGAACGGTATATAGGTATAGTAATCCATTGGGAGCCGAAATTAGGTTACAGGAAATAAGCTTTTTGAATGACTATACTTACGCGAATTAGAATTATGATATTGCAATCACAATAGGATAATCCTGAACTATTCTATTACAATATGTTTACATTATGTTTTCAATATGTTTATATGTTTCATGTTTATTACTATCTGCGTATATATTTCTCAAGTGTCAGCATACTTCAGCTTGTGATTCATCCATTTGAATTATATTACCATTTTGACTATCTCACAAATTAAGGTAGTTCTCTAACGCGTTATAGTTTGTGCGCTCAGAGAGAGCACAAACTATACCATACGCATGCCATACGCGTCGTTCTGTCTCTCTCGTTCTCATGCATGTCGTCTGCTATTTGTGTTTATAATCATTCATATCTTTTTAAAAAGGTCGGCTTGACACATATTTCATAAACTTAAAAGAAAGAGCTGAATTTCATCTTTCTTAAGTTATGTTTTTCTTTTTGAAAACCCACTTTTTTATCAAGTAATACTATTACTTCCTGTTATGCGTTATATGGCGTCATTTACTCTCAATGTAAAAGTAACCATTTTCAATCATTTTTTTCTTGAAAAATAGGTCGGCAACCTATATTTTAAAAAATAAAGAAAAATTATTTAGATTTTAAAGAACACGCTAGAATTTTGTTACTTTCGAAACCCACTTTTTGATATATTAGAGAACTACCTTAAGGAAAATTTAACTTTAAGATAGAATCTGTCGATGAATTAACACGGATCTTTTAAATAATGAATACTATCATTTTTTACAATTTCTTCAATGAATCATGCAAATTTTAATTATATACTTGCGCAATCCTACACAGTATTGCATTTATCAATCAATAAAATTACTTTAGTTGAATGAGAACTATTATAAAAGTGTACAATAATACCGATATTACATTTTGCCTTTAATATTGAAAAGGAAAAAGAAAACAATCTGGGAAGCCGAACGTTCGTTTTACGCAAATACCCTGACTTATAATCGACCGAATAGCCTAGCCTCCGAAATGGCCTTTTAAAAATCATGAAAATCCCGATACCCGATATCCGGGGGAGGCATCTTTCGCGCTACTGATTTTCACGCACATTTTGCTCGCCTTTATTTCAAATTCAACATATAAAAATATTTTTCATCGGGTTCGTTCTCGGTAATACTGCCATTCCATTCCTCCCGCTTCTGTCCTTGCTTTAGCGTGATGTCCTCTCTCTCTCTCTCTCTCTCTCTTTCTCTCTCTCTCTCTCTCTCTCTCTCTCTCTCTCTCTCTCTCTCTCTCTCTCTCGCTCTCTGGACGGAGGCGTGCCAGTGCAATTTGCATATTTATGGAGCGATCCGATTCACACGGGTCATTTGCATATCCTAACGAATGTCGAGCCGTGCGCGCGTGCGCACGGGCGCGCTTTCCAATTCAAAGTCCTTCTCTCATAACTGAAAAAAAGAGAAAGAAGGGGGAGTCGTCGCAGACGGACTGGCGCGACGGCGCATACAGTCGGGATACACGGAAATAGATATGAGACGTTGAAAGTATAGCGAAGAAGATGAAAGAGATAGAGAGAGAAAATCGGGTTCAGAATTATTTGGGGACATTGATTTTTGGGAAAATTTTGGATATCTGGAGTGCGCATCCGTTCGTGTACGAGGTGTGACGTTAATCAGTCGGAAGTCTTATGTTCTAAACTATACTTATGTGTACTATATAACAATTTCTACCTTCGATAACTGGTATCAATATTACTGCTATCTTTTTTTCAAACATGGTCAATCATTTTTTTATGAAAATATATTTTTGTTTACTTGATAAAAAAACGCTAAATGATTAAAAGCTGGTTTTGCTCACTCCGTAGAAAAAAGTAAAGTTTGATACATGTAAGCGAAGCGGGTGATCCTCACACGGGCGACAAATACACCCGTGAGGAATCGCCAGCTTATAATACTCATGTTTTGAACTCTTCGGGTCATAACTACATGAATTTCAAGTAATTTAGGATTTGTCTCATGTAATTCTATCGAACGGTCCTCTAAAAAAAATACGTACCGTTTGAAAATATGACATTTTGAGAAATAAGCGTGAAAAGAAAAATACTATAAAACTTCAAAAATGATCAGCCATTAGCTCTCCCATTTTTCTCCTCCTTGAAACTCACTTTTCTGTATCTCAGACCCGTTCTCCCAATAAGATGTTTGAAACTGGCACACTGAGAGAAGAATTTTGGAATATTTACAAAGAACTTAGAGAAATTTTACTATATTAGTTTTAGAATCCGACCACAGACTGTCCATCTAGTAATTTTTATTAGCCAGTAGGGGAGGGCGGGGCACGTGTGACACCCTAACTTTGATTAAAAATAACAACTAAATCGTGTATTATTTCAAAATGTACAAAAACGGAATAATTAGATCAGAAAAAAATAAAATAAAATAAACTATTAACTTTTTTTTTCATTTTCTTTTAATTATTGATAAAATACAGAAAAGAAATTCTGAAAAAAATGCTCTACGTGCCCCACCGGCGGGTGGATTGTGGCACCCGACGGGGCACGATGGCACGGTCAAATTTAATATTTTACTATAGGTATTTTTCAATTCTTTTTTCCAGTAATTAATACTTTAATAATTATGCCATAATAAAATTTTCAAAAATCAAATAATTAATCAGTCTATTGAAAATTTAAAATTTTATTTTTATTAAGGAACATAACAATTTTTATTTTAAAATAAATTATTACATTTTAATAAATGATTTTATATTATAAATTCCTTCTTATAAAATATGATCACAACATAATACTTTTGTTTGATTAACAAATTATCATTATTATTACAATAAGTTTAAATTTAAAGATTTCGCATCATTTTCATCTATGTAGCATATTTGAACTACCTGACCATTGAAAAAGGCAGTTTGAGTATCTACAATTGATTCTTCAGGTATTACTTCTCTAAAGTAATTTTCATTATTTACGGAAGCTGAATTATTATTAACAATGGATAAATCAAGCTGATTTGTGTTTAAGTCTTCAAATGGCTTTTTTCTACTCTAAATATAACTTAATACGCAGTCGAAATAATCGTTATTTACTTATTAATGTAATAATTGAAACTAAAAACTACTTAAAACTAAATTATTGCACTGCGTAGTTGTTAACCCATCTTGCTCCGTTTTTGGTTTGTAGGTTACATCACTTCGCTCGGCGGCCGCCGCGGCGCACTGATACGCTCGAGTGTGTCACGCGTGCCCCGCCAGGGTGCCACGTCATGCCCCATTTTAATACCATTTTCATTTTTTAATTATATTATTTATAAAGATTTTCTGAAAATAACAAAAACAGGGCTTGAAAGATAAAAGTTGAAACTATCAAATAGGTTTGGTCTCATTTAGAAAAAAAATCATTTTCTCGTTGCTCCAAGCGACTTAAAAATGAAGTCAACCTTGTTTCTAAGCACCGATTTTCAATCTTATTAAATTAAATGTTAAACATTATCTATAACCTCAAAAGTATAGAGGAAAATTCTAAAAGCATATCTAATTAGGTTTACGTAAAAATTACATTTTTTGCATTCATTAATATTAAAAATATGAGGGTACCAAACTTATCTACCTGACACGTCATGCCCCGCCTTCCCCTATAGTAATTTTTGTAAATGTCCGAAAAATACAGAAAAAAATTATTTTTAGCCAATTATTATATACTTTCCCACAAGAGAACGCATATGAATACATATCAAGAAATAAATTATAAATAAATATTATGATGAAAAAAAATCTCCGGGGCGGGGAATCGAACCTGGGTCTCCTATAGTTGACAGGCGAACTTCTTACCGACTGCGCCACTGCGTACACTTGCGTGTTTATAATTCGAATCGTCTACATATGTTACATTATACTGATACTCTTAAAGTGAATTCGTTCTTCACGTATTTTTAAAATAATTTTGTAATGAATACATAGAGAATTATTTGAATTAATTAATTAATTAATTATACGAGTGTTAATTAAAGTTATTTATATTGAAATTATATCGTTTTAAATTAGTTGTTAGGGCTACATCATTGCAGGTTATGACGAGTTAAGCGCGCATGCCCTCGTGTTTTGTTTATAGCGCGCATGCGCAGCGCTGCACATATACTGTATATATATCGTAAAAATTACTATACTGTCTTGTATATTCTGTCAGCTCTATAGGAAAAATTCTTATAAAGTCTAAGAATATTTGCCAGTTGCCTGGTAAAATTTATGACTTGTGATTTTTACTATACTGTCTAATAATTTTTCCAACTTTTTTATGTTAAATTTTACAATACTTTTCTTGTAATTTTTCTTAGTCAAACTGTAAAAATTATTAGAAATCTAATAAATAGGTTACTTTTACTAGTCTGTGGTCAGATTGCACGTACAGTATAGTAATTTTAACCAATCGTCCCATAATTATTCCAAAAAATTTTTCTCAGTGCACCTTGCATGGCGTGTTCATCTAGAATCTTATTCCAGCACCGGTTTCCCTGAAAGTTATTACTAATAACTAAATCCCAATTGAAACTTAAGAAGCCTATATTTTCACCGCCAACAGTACATAAATGCATAAAAATGCATTCATTTTTTAAATGGGTAAGGTGACTACACCAGTATTGGATCAGTCACCAGTTAACGAACATTTTCTTTATATATATGAAAATATTAAGCTTTCTATGTATTATTTATCTAACATGACGATAATTTTCGAATCCTTGAAAATTTTTATTTCATTTTATACAAAGATTCTGCATAAAAGAAATTATCTTGTTAAGAATAAAATCATAAAATCGCCGCTATTAAGTGTTTCTTCACTGGCGATGTATGCCTTTGCTGGTGAAACGTATTTAGATACTAAGATTGCGTTTTTCTTTACTGGTTTTTAGGAGATATTTACAGATTTTCATTAAATAAAATTTTTACTTTGATTCTTTATTCAAAATTTGTTCAACGATGTAAAGTTTGAACATTTTATTAAAGTATAAATTTCAAAAGGGTTTTACTTTTAATCCATTTTTAAACCACTTAATTAAATAACAAAAGTTACAATTTCCTTATTCGTTCCTTCACTGGTGAAGTCACCCTATGTGAGCAATTCTCAGGATTTTCTACAAAAAAGAGGGTCCAAAAAAAAAAAAAAATTAAAAAAAATTTGAGGCACACTTCTGTTATAAGTTTTTTCTCGTTCTGTAGGTCATATAGTATACGAGAAATTTTTCGAACAGTCGAAAACGGTTGTGTGACACCGTTTTAGAAAAAAATCCATTTTTCTGATGGAAATTGAACATGGGAAAAATGGACGAAAAGTAGTCACTGATGATGAGCCAATAGTAAGCTTTTAAATGTGCAAACAAATATTCCACAAAAAAGCGGTTAAAGTAGAAGAAAAAAGCTTTAATTTAAGCTAACGATCGTTAAAATCGGTTCTATGCAAAGTTATGTGCATTTGAAAATCGAGAAAAATTACCAAAAATGAGCGATTTTTCCCGAATCCACGTAATTCAATCATTTTTAGCCATTTTTCGCGATTTTCAAATGCACGTAACTTTGCGCAGAACCGACCGATTTTAACGATCGTTAGCTTAAATTAAAGCTTTTTTCTTCTACTTTAACCGCTTTTTTGTGGAATATTTGTTTGCACATTTAAAAGCTTACTATTGGCTCATCATCAGTGACTACTTTTCGTCCATTTTTCCCATGTTCAATTTCCATCAGAAAAATGGATTTTTTTCTAAAACGGTGTCACACAACCGTTTTCGACTGTTTGAAAATTTTCTCGTGTACTATATGACCCACAGAACGAGAAAAAACATTTTTTTTTCTGGATGCTCTTTTTTGTAGAAAATCCTGAAAATTGCTCATATATCCATACGGAAAATTTTGTGCTCTTTTAGAATCCGAGGTTCCAAATCGGGGTTCCTATTTGAAAAAATAAAGTTGAGCTTCACATGGCCTTGACCGAAACGTCCAAGATCAAATTCAAGATCGCCATTGGAATTCTCGTCGAAAATACTATCGACCTAGGTGGTCATCAATTTTTTTTTTAGGTAGTTAATTCCAAGGGGGGGGGGGTCCCGAAAATTTAAAACACCCTGTATACAAACATGTATTTTTACATAGAGACAAAATCCATATATGATCAAATATGGTCATATATAATCACGTATGGTTATATATGTCCATGCAGATTTTTATACGAGTTTATCTATGGCTTCCAGAAATAATGACTTAACCCACTTGTACGTGTTTTCGAGAAATCGACGTTTTAAAATTTCTGTCATGACACTTCATATTGTAAGATCGAAATGCACAACATGAGTCATAACAGTTTAGACATTTACAAAGGTATCGAATATCTCTCGAACCCCACTATCAGCTGCTAGAATACATTTTTGTTCTTTGTATAAACAAACAGAACAATGCAGTTAAGTCGTTATTCCGTTAACTGTGCAGTTAAATAGTTTAGGGAAATTGTTAAAATAAAATAAATAACATAGTTATTTCTACACTTAAAACATAGAATACGAATTCTTTTTTAAATATTCATTTCCGCGCATGCGCCTCCCAACAGAATGTGCATGAAGTCAACGGAATTCGGTAAACCGAATACCGAACGTTACTCGGTTACTGTTTATGCACACTCGCCCCATCGCCCGGCAATCAAAGCTGTTGTGTTACCTTCAATTATCTATTGCCTTTGATCTCTGTTGCTATAAAAATAGGTATGTCATAATCTGTTTATTGCATAGTATTAACTTCAAAACGGTGCTTTTAATTAAATATAAATATTCAGTTAAGCGGTTTTTCCGGGCACAGGTGCAGTTAAGTGGTTATGCACTTATCTGATATTTGCTCTTTGAACGCGTTTCAGATTTCCGGACCAAGTCTACATGAAAAAGGGTAGTTAGAAGGTATAAATTCCGGTGCTAACTCAATTTTGACAAACAGTCAGTTAAGTCGTTATTCCTGGAAGCCACAGATATATGGCCATATATATAAATCATTTTTTCCCGGGTAACCATTTATAAAAAGATTTTAAGATATTTTTCATATTTTAAATTACTTTGTCCACTAATACAGTACAAAATCAGCACTGGTACATATTTGTGTGTGTGTGTGTGTGTGTGTGTGTGTGTGTGTGTGTGTGTGGGTGGGTGTGGGTGTGGGTGTTTAGAGCATAAACATAAGCTTTGTTAGGTTAGACGTTGCTCATATGCGGTTGTGCCAACTACGTTTTTGCGTGCAGAAATCTTTCACCGCATTATAGAAAAGTGTCTTATAAACTTATTTTTATTAAATTATACTTTTACTGGCAAAAGATTTTCGAAGTGAATTCAAAATTAACATCAAAAAGAAGAAAATTGTACAAGAAGGAGCCGATGCAAAATATATCAATCAACTTTCAAATGGGAGCATCGGTAACTTAATATTTTGGTAATAAATTTGTATATTTATAGGTTTGATTATATTGAAAATGATATTTCTTATAATGATAAGGTACACTAATTGGGGGCACACAGACGTGTACAAGGACATTAATCGGGGGAACACAATTGCGTTCATCGCCGTCTGCTAGGGCACACAAATGTAGGCAAAAATGATTTTTTTACTTTTAATATTAGTTTTGGCTTAACTAAAGAAACACTTTATCAAAAATGGAAAAATAGTATCGAAAATGAAAATCTGAAACAGCGATATAAAAACTATGTAAAATGGCTCAACAAAGTTATAACAGCAGCAAAATACAATTTTGATAAAAAAGAATTTGAAAAAGTTAGTAATAACAACAAGAAAATCTGAGACTTCGTTAAAAGAAAAATTCATAAGACGAAGAATGTATGAATGATAAAAAGATAGACTAACGGAAAATCGAAACAATATTTATCAAACAAATGTATAGCGGAAGCTTTCAATAAATTTTTCAGTAGTACTGGTTCGAAATTAGCAAAAGAAATTAAAAAACCCAACATGAAGTATAAATTACCAGAAGCAAACACATCTACCATATTTCTAGACCCTACCAACTGTAACGAGATACTGTAACAAGAATATCTCGGAAATGAAAGAGAAGGCAGGAGGAATAGATGGCATAAATACAAAAGTCTTAAAAAACTTAAGTAAGTATATAATTATCCCACTTGAACATATTTTTAACTTATGTATCGTAAAGTCGATATGGCCTAAACAACTAAAAATGGCAGATGTAGCACTAATCTTCAAATCAGGGGACAAACATCTCGCAAAACTACAGACTATATCATTAATATCCAACATTGCCAAATTATTAGAAAAAATAATACATTGTCATTTGCTGAGTTTCCTAAATAAAAATAAAATGTTATTATATAACCAATTTGGATTTCGAAAAAAAAGGTACCAAGGATGCGCTGGCCCCAAGTATTATTTACAACAATCTGAACAACAGTATACCTACTATTGCAATTTTCTTGGATTTAGCTAAAGCCTTCGACATCGTTACTCATAACATCCTATTATCAAAATTAGAAACTTACGGAGTACGGGGAATAGTATTAAATCTACTAAAAGACTACCTTAACAGAAGAACTCAAGTAGTAAAAATGAAAGATCATGTAAGTAATGCACTACCTGTAGAAACCGGAGTACTACAAGGTACAATCTTGGGACCGCTATTATTTTTAATTTATATTAATGATTTATTAACTATTGTGCCCAAAGAAAATATCATCTCTTACACGGAGAGAAATTTTAGAGTAAAAATTACCAAGGTGCCTTGGTAGCGCATGGACAGACTGTCAAAAGCCGCGATATTCCCAGGTTTCTAATATAATTTATAAGTTTCCCAGGGGCCTGATTCTAAATGTGTCTCGGCCTCGAGACAACTGCTTTTCCTTTTAAAGGAGCTCCCTGATTGGTCTACAGCTCCGGATTTGGTGTGTCTCGACGTCGAAACAAATTTAGAATCAGGCCCCAGGAAAAATTACCATAACCACTTAAAAAAAAAACCAAATTATCTGAGTAAAAATTACCAGACACACTGGTAAAAATTGAGATCTAGTCATTTTTACAAGGTTACCTAAGAATTTTTACTAAAAAAACTGATAAATTTTACTAGGTGATTGATAAATTTTACCAAATAACCTGGTATTTGTCTACTCGCGCATGCGCACTGCGTATTATTGTGTTTCAGGAGATTGATACTAGAGGCGTGCGCGACGTTAAAATAAAAACAATACACATATTTTCAGTAAGTAATAACGGCGATTCAAATGACTGTTCCTAATAGCCTCCGTGGCGCAGTGGGTAGAACGTCGGACTCTCAACCCAAAGATCGTCGGATCAAATCCCGCTTCCGTAAAGTTTTTTTTCAGTTTAATGTTTTTTCATCCTTGTTTCTGTTTCTATTTCTATGTTAAAATACTATATATCCATCAATATGGATAAAAAAATTAATTTTTTTAATTTAAATTAACTAAAAAAAAATTTTACTAAGGCACTTTGGTAAAAAGTTTGAAATTGTCAGTCTGTCCATCCATTACCATAGAAAATGGTAATTTTGTCTCGAATATTTGTAATTTTCACTACAAAATTTCTCTCCGTGTATGCAGATGATACAGTAATATTGAGTATGGGATATACATGGGAACAAACACAGGATAAAATGAACAAGTTACTAAGCGATATTAGTACTTGGATAGCATTAGGGCCTGTCTACACGCCACCACACACTACTACAATACACCCCACCACACGCATAGTCCGGATGTTCCACTCCGTTCTCCCTCGTATACCAAGTTACCGATTGAGTACAGAAGAATAACAAACGCGATTGCCTCTCTTTTCTATTACGCTGTCGACGCTGTATTCTTTATTGCAAATCCCCAAAGAAAGGTGTATAAGTATAAAAAGGTGCATGTAAATTTATTGTTTTGGAGAAGATGAATCAAAATAGGCTTAGTAGAAAAGAGGCAGTCACGTTTGTATGCAATTGACATAAGGAATAATTAAATTTTCATAGCTCCTGATATGATTACAGTGCACAATAAATGATGATTATATTTTGATTCATCTTCTCCAAAACAATAAATTTACATGCACCTTTTTATACTTATACACCTTTCTTCGGGGATTTGCAATAAAGAATACAGCGTTGACAGCGTAATAGAAAAGAGAGGCAGTCGCGTTTGTTATTCTTCTGTACTCAATCGGTAACTTGGTATACGAGGGGGAACGGAGTGGAACATCCGGACTATGCATGCGTGGGGTGAGGTGTATTGTAGTGGTGTGTGGTGGCGTGTAGAGAGACCCTTAAGGTAGTTCTCTAACGCGTTATAGTTTGTGCGTTCAGCGAGAGCACAAACTATACCATACGCATACCATACGCGTCGTTCTGTCTCTCTCGCTCTCATGCATGTCGTCTGCTATTTGTGTTTATAATCATTCATATCTTTTTAAAAAGGTCGGCTTGACACATTTTTGATAAACTTAAAAGAAAGAGCCGAATTTCATCTTTCTTAAGCTATGTTTTTCTTTTTGAAAACCCACTTTTTTATCAAGTAATACTATTACTTCCTGTTATGCGTTATATGGCGTGATTTATTCTCAATGTAAAAGTAACCATTTTCAATAACTTTTTTCTTGAAAAATAGATCGGCAACCTATATTTTAAAAAATAAAGAAAAATTATTTAGATTTTAAAGAACACGCTAGAATTTTGTTACTTTCGAAACCCACTTTTTGATATATTAGAGAACTACCTTAAATGAATTATCTTTAAATATGAAAAAAACTGTGTTCATGGCGCTTGGAATTTATAGCAATAGTGTGCCAAATAACTTAAAAATTTTTATAGCCAATAAGGAAATTGAATTGTAGTATACTACAAATATCTAGTTATAATAATAGATAGTAATATGAAATGGGATAAACATATAGCGCACATTGCTAAAAGAATGAGATATCTACTTTTTGTATTTAATAAATTAAGACCAATTCTCGAATCTAAACACTTAAGGACGTTCTCCGAGAAAACGATTTTCTTGTGACTTTCATGAAACTTGCAGAAAATGTTTGATTTTTAGTCCTTAGTACATGCTTCAAAGCCCCACGTCCAAAGCGGTATTCAAAATAAAAATATTTGATTTCAATATTTCAGCGTTAACATTGGGATCCCTATCTAAGTACTGTAAAAAAAAGTTTTCTTTGTGTTCTTTTTTTCAACCGTGGGATATAAAACTAGAAATCGAGAGGAATAATATGGTATAATTTTCAATATGGAATATTTTAATTTCAGAGACATAGCGATATAAAGAAAAACTACCATGTTATTTGTATATCTATATATAGTCACACCGTGTAAGTGGTATTTATTTCAAATATCATATTGGCATCTTTTTTTTTACACCGTAATTTTTTATTATTTTTAGAGTAGTGTATAGAAACTCATGAAGGGTTTCCATCATAAATAATATTTTTAGATCACAATTTTTGCGATATTGATGAAGTTGAGCCGGAGAACGTTCTTAATAGTTAGCTTGGCTAACTATGGTATAATTGCTTGGAGAGGTACTTATGATAATGTACTTGAGGAACTTGTATCATTACAAGATAGAATCATAAAAATAATTAACAAATCAAAAAACCATACTTTCCAACCTTTTTACGAATCAAAGATAACTTTAAAATAGATTCAGTTATGTTTCATTACAATGATTTAAGAAAGAAATTTCTACATTCAAATAGTGTTACCAGAAATAAAAGTCTTTTAATGTCTGAAATCAATAAGTCAATAAACTTCAAAAATAATGTTATTGTTGCTATGAAAGTATTTAATGAATTCCTAAACGAATTAAAAACGCTTAATCTTATTGTTAGTATAATAAAAATATAAAGACAAAAATTACCAACTGGTACAAAGAAGAAGAAAGAAAAAATTAATACCTTATAACATAATTTTTGTAAAATCAATAAATAAAAAAATATTGACATATATGAAATAGCCTGAAATTCTAGATTAATTTAAGCTAATTTTTTTTTAAAGTTTATAAGAGTTTTATGTAAAAGTTGAATTTTGAATATATTTTAATATAGCATATAGCTAAAAATCAACTTTATTTTAGCATGCAAGTTTAGTATAAGTGCTGTATGAGTTTGTAAGCGACCAGACCTATGTATAGGTGTTTTGTGCATCTCTATAGGATGCCAGCTAGATCGGATATAGTCTTTTATAGCCTGGTACTAGCTGCATTATGAATCTTTTGTATCATTTATGGTAAATAAATAAATAAAATAAATAAATAAATAATATATAACTTTCGATAGAGTTGATATTTTGTAGAGAAAAAAATTTCTGTATTTAGAGTAAAAATTAAACTATCAACATGTATTAATTGCACATTCGTGCATGGCTAAATAAATTCAGCAAATCGCGATAAACCGGAAAGCTTCCTTAAATTCACACTAATCGGGACAACTACCCTATTGTGTGACAAAGAAAATAACTTTTTAAAATACGAAAATTTTCAATGTTGAATATCTTCAAAAATAATCGATTGATCTTGATAAAATTTTGCACAGATATTGCCTATATCACATACAAAATAGTCTATAAATTTCAAGCCGGTATATCATGCCGTTCTTGAGAAATTACGATTTGAAAAAAAGATTAAAAAAATTTTAACCTGAAATATCTCTGAAATTTATCGACCAATCCTTTTGCTCAAAGAACTCATCCAAAAGGTATCCAAAATCTATTCCTAGAAAAACTTTCAAAGCGATTAAGCCAATTTATAGTTGTTGATAGCAGCTAAGGTAGAGTTTTTCTTAATGATTGACGAGCGGATTGTTGCCCGCATATTAAACTTGACGACAAGAATGTATTAATCTATTCCTGAAGAGGGAGATAATAAAAATCTCCGAAATGTTGAACTGAAGAATATGGTGTTTTTTTATTGTTAAATCAATTTAAGAAAAATTACCCATCCATTGGTAGATAATTGGCCATTAGTTTCACACAACTTAAAGATTAAGCTAATTTTACTCTAGTTATGCATCGGGAAAGAAAATCACTTTTTTTTATAAATTATTTTTTTTCTCAAAGAATAATCAATGAAAAAACATAAAAATTTAGTAAATTATAATATTCCATATTCTTTATAACCAAAAAAATATTGATATCAATACCTTTTTCTAATTTCTAAATATAACCTATTTACAAAAAATTACGTTTTCATCAATAACTTATGACTAAATACAGCTCTACAGCTAGCGGAATTTTTTTTAAATTGTAGAGAATTTTATCCTGCATAGAGTGAATTCATAATGTATAAACAATATTAACTCTAAATAGTAAAAAATCGAAAATTAAAATTGAAAAGTCGAATTGAAAGAATTAAAATTGAATTGATTATAAAATTGAAAAGTCGCTATAAAAAATCGATTTTGACAGAAATAGGATACTGACCCCAACTGTGTAAGGAACATCTAAAAAAATGAGCCCTGTCTGGTTGAAATCGGTCGAGTAGATTATGAGATATCAGCGTGTAAGTGTGTACGGGTGTGTGCATATGTGTTATGTGTCACACACAGATGAAGCGGCACTGTGTGTGCGTGGACAGTCTCGCGTGAAATTTTGAGAGTGAGGGGACTCGAGAGAGTACTAGGCGTTCGGCGACACGGCGTTCGATGCTCTGTACTTTTGGCTCGTATTCTACCGCACTAACCCCCTTAAAGGATAAGGTAAAGTACCCAGTACTGGGACAGTCCTGACCATACTTTTATAATAATCTTTTCTATTGCCAAAACTAAGCATAATATATGAAAAGTAATTACCTCAGCAGATAGCTCTTATCTCAAAGTTTATTTTAAGAAAAAAATGTCTTCTTTCGTTGTTCGTGTATTAAAATAATCGCATTAAAAGGAAATCACGTTCGACTGGTGTAGTGGGACACGGTAACTTATTTGGAACCAATAGTGGGACGCCCGTTCGAACCCAGTAGTGGGACAATACTTTTAAACGTGTCCCACTAATGCAATATGAGAATTAAGAGGCACTTAAAGGGGGCAAAATTTTTGCTGTGCGCACTTCTGAAACATAAACCTTGAAAAATTTGTTTCTTGCTATACACTAATTTAAGAAGTAAATCAACACAATAACGAAGTGACTACATAGTTAACATAATAAAGAATGCTAATGAATTAATGCTGTTATCGTTTTAACCGTTTATTGTAGTTTTTTTACTTTTGTCCCACAACTGGTTTCAAAATTGGCTTTCTCCCAGTACTGGGTCCTTTACCTTACCAAAAGCAAGTCGAGCCTTGTTAATTTGACTCTCCGAGAAAAGTCATTCGAATGATTGTCTCACAACCTTACATACTCTCAGCGTCCCTATGTGTACAAGGGAGTCTCCATCGATGCGCTACTATTCGCCTTGTTAAGACCAGCGTCAGCGCGCCTCGCGGCCAAAATTCGAACTGCTTATTGAAGGATAAACACAGCTGATTAGCATGAGCGATATACGAACCAAAGATTATTTAATTAAAAAATAAAATAAGTAGTGATCCGATGAACGTCTTAAAATCATTTATTGATTTGTCTGATATTATCAGATATATTGGCAATGGAACAAGGCCTTATGTGGAAGGCGAAAGAGTTTATAAGGCTAATCATATAATATTTTGTGGGTTAGCCAAAGAAAGTAATGATTGTTCAGCAGAGATAATAGCACTGTGCCTAAAAACTTCGGGTTTACAAGAATCTCCTCATGAAATAAGAGTAAAGATCTCTTCAAATGTATGTGCTGATGAAAATATCATTCATTGTGTGTGCTCTTGTAAAGCTGGTATTTTAGGAAAATGTAGACACTCTGTTGCAGTTTTAATTCACCTTCACAAGTCAGTTCAAAATTATTGTTTTGTTTATTTTGTTAATGATAAGTAAATATTTAAAGCATTTACTTATAAAATGTGTTAATTCTTTTAAGAACTCCATCATGTATTATTCAAGATGCATCTTGCATGGATTTAAAACAACAGTGGGGTAAGCTAAAACAGACAGCTTCAGCTTCAAAAATGTATGAAGCTGTAGAATTGAAGCATTTTTGCCACTTGAAGAAAACAGATTCCAAATTCCTCTGAAATGTTCTTGTAAACCCGACGTTTTTAGGCACAGTGCTATTATCTCTGCTGAGCAATCATTACTTTCTTTGGCTAACCCACAAAATATTATATGATTAGCCTTATAAACTCTTTCGGCTTCCACATAAGGCCTTGTTCCATTGCCAATATATCTGATAATATCAGACAAATCAATAAATGATTTTAAGACGTTCATCGGATCACTACTTATTTTATTTTTTAATTAAATAATTTTTGGTTCGTATATCGCTCATACTAATCAGCTGTGTTTATGCTTCAATAAGCAGTTTAAATTTTGGCCGCGAGGGGGACTGACGCTGGTCTTAAGAAGACGAATACGACGGTCGCGGGAAACTTGTGATTGGCAGTTTCCGATCACTTAATACCACCGCTCGCCGCTATGCAGCGCGCTGGACGAGACTCCTTCGAAGACATTGGAACGCCGAGAGTATGTAAGACCGTGAGACTCGACCGTTCGACTGACTCTTCTCGGAGAGTCAAACTAAAACTAACATGGCTTGCCTTGCTTTTAATATTTCTTTAAAAAGGGGTTCCAAGTATTTTTGGAAACAAATTTAAAATACACTTACAAAATGCCTTATAAAAATGATTGTCGTTTTTTAATTATCAACTAAATTATTCAATCATGTATACCTTTTCTCTATCAAGCTCATCATATTTAGCTTGGTAGTCTTGAATTTCCGAAGTTATATCAAACTCCTTTTCCTTATATACTTTATACAGTTTAGGATTATATAGGTGTACAAATATCGATACTACGTCTTATCGCACTCTACAACCATATTTTTTTGTTAATATAATTTCCATTACAAATGTAACGTAAAATAAATCGGTTAATTACCATCATCTTTATAACTGTCTTCTCCAGTTTGTTCCTGCTCTACAAGCGATGGATGTCTGTTTCGAAAGTTATTCAGTTCGTCTTGCTGTAACTCTCATAATAAAGAGCTATATCTTCTATACGGCCGCTTCGTGGAAATCTCGTTAAATTGGGACTGGATTGATTATTATCTGGCCCATTTTCAACGTATAAAGGTAACGTAGAACATGCCTCCCGGAATCGTGAAAATCTCTTGCGAGTAGAAAAACCTCCTGCTGAAGATTTCGGTGTTCTACAGTTAATTGACTGCGGAGAACCTTCTCTGCTATAAGAAGGCGAAGGTGTACGCTTACGAGGAATGATTTCATGGCTCTTTGAGCAATCTTTATTCTCAGGGGGGTTGTCGAAGGAACATTATTGCTGTCAGCAACAAATCTTCTACAGTCTGTTAATTTAAAGATTATAAAAAAATTATTCTTTCTACAAAAGTTAACTTGCATACGCTATCAAAATTACCGATTCCCTGAATGAAAAACAAATAATCAAATGTTCGTTAGAATATTTACAAATTGTGTTTCTGAATAAATCTGTGTGAGTACAGACACATACACGCGCGCGCGCATATATATATATATATATATATACTATTATACATGGGCTACGAATCGAACGACGACGTAACCTATATAAATCGAACGCACTCTATAATTTCACTGGTTAAACTAGAATTACCTTTTCATTTAAAAAATATAGGGATGCTTTTAATAAAAATAAATAAGGAAATAAATAAATAAATATTTATTAATATATAAAAGTTATAAATTATAAAAATCTTCTTAACTTCTTAACCTAATAATAATTATTTTTAATTAATTTATATATTACAGTACACGTTTTGTTCAGTTGTTTCTCTTAACGCTTTTTTTAAACGTTCAGTACGTCCCTTATTCCAATCTTTCACGTTTGAAAATGCGGTACTTAAAGCACATAAAATATCTTTTTCTTCAATCTTCTTCTGAACTTCTGCATAAGCAGAATGAACTGCATCATGCAAAACACTATAAAAGGCAGCTTCTTTAAAAACTTTATTGCCTGTTCCTTGCTTTTGAGCCACATACAATTTTAATACATCTTGTGCAAAGAATCTCTTGACTATCCCTTATCTGTTCCAAGAGGTCTTCAGAGGGCAGTATCTTGCATATTAAGTGACGCTTTAAATTGCTTTGATATTTTTAAAATTCTTTGAAATATTTGCATTAAAATTTTCAAAATCCTCGTCTGTTTTCAATGGGAACTCATAATGATACTCTTCATTGAAGTCATTGAATGAATAATAATTTACACTTACTTGTAAACTACTTACAAGTACTTACAAGTACTTGGTGCCTCTGCCTGTTTCTTTGCCTTGGTCTCTAAATCCTTCACAGTATTTTTTATATCCTTTACTGGGCCTGCTACATTTTTAGAAATAAATTCAATAATTTCCTTTTTTAATTCTAAAAAAGAACATAAAAATAAATACAAAATTTACCATGATCATAATTATTTGATAATAAATTACCTTGTAAATCAAATTTTGTTACATTTACACTGTCCATATTGACTTGTGTAGATTTTCATAGTTTTTGTGGTTTATCCTCTTCATTCGATTCACATTTATTGAAACATGCAGCAGCATCCATTGGAACGTCCACTAAAATACATTATATTTAAAAATTTTGTTGTAAAAAATGAAATTGTTTAATAAAAATAAAATCCAATCATTTACCTGCAGCAATAGTTGATGGTTCCTCTTGCATAACATCATTTGTACCGTGTAAAATATTGTTGACCACCAAATTACTCGCAACATCATATTCATCTTCATTCATCTTCTCATTTAAAATAACATTACAATCAGGATCATTGGGTAAATCAGGCACTGACAATAAATCCATTTCTATCAGCTGTTCTTGAAAGTTCTGCTGCAAATTAACTACCGGCACTTGCAGATTTAGAGGCGTTATAACTGATGGAGTTGTAGCTGATGTAGTCGTAGCTGACGTACTTGCTGATGCTTTGATAAATTGTGAAAATGTCTAGTTTTTTTTTTTAACACCTTCTTAGTAGTTTCTTTTATTATTTTTTTCTTACATAATGTTAAAAGTTTCTGCACTTCTTCATGTGATTCTGAAAATAAATAATGGAAAGTCTTTAGCTTCATATATTTAAGTATATATTATATTTATTATGCATGCATACCTGTCGTTGACTTTTGATCACATTTATACGAAAGCCAAGATTTCGGGTGGTTGAGCTTTCGTTTTGGCAAAAGATTCGATCAACTGTATATCTTCTTCCTCGTGAGGAGGAGGTAGATATCGCACAAATGATTGCAATTGATCATTTGTTGTTACATAAAATTTTGGCACAATAACTGTGCTCTTACCACCAGTAAATTTTTTATCCTTTATTGTCACTATCTGGTAAAGTGAATCCATCTAAAATCATAGATTTCTTAAATAAATTCAAATATGAATAAAATACTTATAGTTTTTTCAACCAAATTATCTATTAAAGTAAAAAAATTCTAAAAGTAACAAAAGCTATTTTATCAAGTAAATAAACATACATAACCTAACCTCAAACTAAAAGTTTTGTAAAAAATAGATTTAAATTTTCTTTATTATCTATCAATTGTTTATTAAATAATTTATCATAAATAATACTAAAAATAACAAATAAGCTTACTTTTATTGTCTTTTGAGATTAATCCTATATGGATATTACAGGACTGAAGCAGCAATGACAATACTACACATGTTTTGTCTACATGAATGTCTACTGTGAATATATGTATATATATATACATCTTACTAATTGATCAGCTGATTCTTAAAATCTTGATTATTTTTCACTTTTAAAGCAGTTTTACAATCATTACACTTGAACTAATTTTACTTTTATTATTTATTTATTAATGTTTATAATTTTTTCAATCAATAGATTACATTGATAACTAAGCACTATTATGCAGTAGAGGTACAGTGTACCACTCTTGTGAATATCCTTGCAATTCAAATACTTTTAATAAAATCATTTTAGACTTAATTTCACTTGCAACAAATTGTATCTTTGATTCTTCTTTTTGTGATTTTTGAGCTGCTTCAACTTTATACATGTCTAGGTGTGACGAGTTAAAAGGATAAGTGAATGCTGGTTCTATTATATTTAAAATTTGACCATGTATCCGTATATCTGTCTCTGAAGGATTTGTAGTTAACGACTCCATTCTTTCTATTTGAACTATTTTATTATTTTTTAAATACACTGTGTTGTTTGGATACTTTACTGATAATTCTGTGTCACAAAACTGTAGATACTGAATGTCTTTTGATTTTTTATTATATCGGAGTACTTTTATTTTTGGTATTTTGACAATGTTGTCATCAACTTCAAATTCTTCTTCTAATCTTTTACAAACTTTAAAGGCTTCTTTCCACTTTTCACATATTTCTTAATTGATCCTAGTATATTTTCAAATGGAAATGCTGTTATGTTACTCAAGGAGCAACGCAAAAATATAAAATCTTCTACAACATATATTAGTGAATGCACATTTAATATTAATGATTCCTTGCCATAAATTTTTTCTATTAAACTCACAAACTTTGTCAGATAAGAGTCGACTTGTTTAAAATATTTATGGCTTAGGTGGTCACTTGAAAGAATACGTAAGGAAACGCTGAATAATAAAAAGTGGTTGTACATGTTTAATGGTAATAAATCCTTTAGAACAATTGGACCACAATATAGTAAAAACAATCTATACTCCGTTGCTTTCCACTTGCTCACTTCTGCCAAAGATCTAATTGTACGTTGAAACTCACATGGCACTTGGCAAGATATATTCATTAGTCTTTGAGACAGTCGTAACATATTTTCTCTTAAAGCAGATGCTCCAAGCCAGTATTCTACTAATAATTTCTTCATTACACCAAGGTAAACTAAATGCATTGAGTCTAATATAAAGTGATTTATCATATCTATAGGTGGTTGTATTTGACTCAATGGAGAAATCAAGATAGAGTGGTTTTGGTGTACCTCCTTACATACCCGATCATATAAACCGCATTCGAAGGAATGTTAGAAAATTTCGATGGAATTCACGACAACCACAAAGTGGAACTTCAGATACATGTGGTTATTTTTGTCTTATGCTTTTACACTACATGTCTGTGGGTTTTGGAATTGGACATTTTCTCAAAAATGTTTCTTCTGATTTACACAAAAATGATCAAAGTGTTAGAAATTATGTTTCAAAATTGTATAGGACCGAATCCATCTCAAATCAGACAGCCCGCGTATGCCTATTTCACCTATCATGTTGAAATAAAAATATTTATGTTCTACTCGAAAAAATATTTTACACGTGTTTTTTTATTTTTTTGTTTCATCAAAATTTCATGCGTTCAGCGATACCGAAAAATTCCGAGAAAATTCTTTCATTGAGAAAAAAAATTTTCAATGTGATTTTCAGACTGCTATTGTTTCAGCAGTTTTTCAAGCTTTTAAACGTGTAACACATAATTTCACTCAGTTTTGAGCCCTCTTTAACGGCCTTAATGTCATTTTCAAAAAAAAATAAAAAATCCACGAGCTATGCACTTTTTACTGAAAAATTCATTTTTTAGAGAAGTGCCTTTTTCTCGAAAACCCCATGTTTTTTTGCACAATTTTTGTTGTCGTGATAGAGGACGGTAATGCCTAGCTAGACGTATTTGTGAGATTCGGTACTTTTTTCCTGGGATAGCGATCACTAATGAGATAACACACAAACAAATTTTTCACGCTTAACGCTTATATATAGTCAATGATATTAGAGTCAATGTAAAGGTATTTATCTTTGTGCGTATGTAATATACATGTACGTGCGCCTACTTATAGGAGTATATGTACTAGTACATTTGTCCGCTAGATGGATATGGTTTGACTTAACATTTACAAAGAAAAGTTCGGTTTCTGCTATATATCACACATCTCGTCTTATTTAAAACCATCATCTTTTGGAAAATTATTACATATTTACACCTTATCAACTCAACTACGATGTCTCAATATTACTCAACAGAGAGAATCAAATGTGCAGACTTTTTAGACAAACACAAACAAATTATTTACAAATCTAGTTCCGTACGTTTAAAACAACTTGAGAATCTTGCTCATCCATTGAAGCACCTCTATCCTCATTTACCTTTGACACCTTCTACATATCTGTGTCAACATTGTTACAATCGTGCTTTAGAATTGGTGAGTAGTACTGACAATGAATTTATAACGGATAATGAAGTTACCGATAACGTAGTTGATAGAGATGAAGATTTTTTACTAAGTACTCCAGAACGCATTGAAGAATTTAATAATGAAATAAGTACATCTTTCTTAGGTTCTGTATCGCCTCTTAAAAGAAAAAATCTTATACATGAAAAATCAATTGAAAATTACGTAACAAAGAAGAAAAAAAAAATACTTTCAACATTGTCTAATACCCTTGATGTGAAGTTGAACAATGTTTATGACGTTTCTATAACAGCAAATGAATCAACTGAATGCCATTGTACAGAATGGATACAAAATCTTGGTCTAGCCTTGCAAAAGTGTTCTACGGTATCAGAAAAAATAAAAATTCTGACTTTGCTACCTTCATCCTTTACAAAACATGAAATTTTATCTTTATTTCCAGAAATAACAATGTATATGATCAACAAATCGAGAAATCTTGTTAAAGAAAAAGGAATTTATTCAGAACCAGATGCATATTCAGGCCATCCGATTGATGAAAACATGGAAAAAATTGTTATGGAATATTATTTAAATGATGATTTTAATTGTTCAAGACAAAGTCCTAATAAATGTGACGTTGTTACAATTAAAGTTAACAATAAAAAAGAGAAAAAGTTAAGCGTTTTCTTACTCGAAGTTTAAAAGAGACGTATAAAGTATTTAAAAATGATTATCCAGAATTGAGAATTGGAAAATCGAAATTTTATAGTTTGCGACCAAAGTATGTCTTACTTAGCCCCATCAAAGAAGTTTGTCTCTGTATCTATTGCGCAACTTATGATTTATTTCTTACGAGCTTAATTAATTTTAGAGGGAGTAACGTCACAGAGTTGGATGAAAGTCGGTCACAAATAATAAATGCAACAATGTGTTCTGAGCCATCTGATTTATGTTATTTACAAGAATGTAAACTATGTCCAGGGATTAAGGGAATTACGTTTGATGTTTTAAAACTGCAAGATGTAGAAGGCACAGAAGAAATTACATATGCTTTGTGGGATAATGGAAACCTGATTAAAAAGACACTATCAATTTCTGCTTTTAAAGATGAACTTTCGGTTTGGACCATGAGGGTTAGTACTCACATGTATGTAAAAATATACAACGCAAAGCTATAAAAACAGAAAGAGAAAGTGCTAAAAAGACTCACATCATTTAGTTCTTCAAATAGACTTCGCTGAAAACTGGGCTGTGATTCATAATAAAGCTGTTCAAGGAAATCATTGGGTTAATGATCAAATTTCTATTTTCACAGCAGTCTCTTATCAAGGGGATTCGACACAAAGTTTCGCAGTTATAAGTGATGACCGAAAACATGATTCAGCGTATGCTTTGCTAGCAGTACAAAAAATTATAAAATTCTTGAAAGAAAATTGTTGTGATTCAATTAAAAAAATTACCATCGTATCAGACGGCGCTGCGAGTCACTTTAAAAATCGCTTTCAATTAGATGAACTAAAACGAGCACCGTGTGATATAAAATGGTTGTTCTCTGCTACTGGGCACGGCAAAGGAGCTGTAGATGGTGTGGGTGGACTTATAAAGCATTATGCTACTTCGCATAATCTTCGAGAGCCCCTTGAAGAAGCTATTCAAAACGCAAATGATTTTGCAATACATGTTCAAAAATATACTGATGCTATTAAAATAATACATTTACAAGATGCTGAAATAGAACAATTCAGAAAAGAAAAAAAATATTGATTGGCTTACAACTCCAAAGTATCCTGGAATTCAAAAAACTCATATATGGGTTAAAAAAATGTGACGATAAAATACATTGTTTGACAGCAAAGACCGCTGATCGTCCGCTTACTGAATTAAGAACAATGAAGCAGAAAAACAAAGGTAGTAAAATAGGTATACAAATGAAAAAAAGGTATAAAAATAAAAAATCAAAAAGACGCAAATAACAAATAAATACATAGTTATGTGTACCTGTATATTACATACACACAAAGACAAATACCTTTACATTGACTCTAATATCATTGACTATATATAAGCATTAGGCGTGAAAAATTTGTTTGTGTGTTATCTCATTAGTGATCGCTATCCCAGGGAAAAAGTACCGAATCTCACAAATACGTCTAGCTAGGCATTACCGTCCTCTATCACGACAACAAAAATTGTGCAAAAAAAACATGGGGTTTTCGAGAAAAAGGCACTTCCCTAAAAAATGAATTTTTCAGTAAAAAGTGCATAGCTCGTGGATTTTTTATTTTTTTGAAAATGACATTAAGGCCGTTAAAGAGGCTCAAAACTGAGTGAAATTGTGTGTTACACGTTTAAAAGCTCGAAAAACTGCTGAAACAATAGCAGTCTGAAAATCACATTGAAAATTTTTTTTCTCAATGAAAGAATTTTCTCGGAATTTTTCGGCATTGCTGAACGCATGAAATTTTGATGAAACAAAAAAATAAAAAAACACGTGTAAAATATTTTTTCGAGTAGAACATAAATATTTTTATTTCAACATGATAGGTGAAATAGGCATACGCGGGCTGTCTGATTTGAGATGGATTCGGCCATAGAGGGTATATTTCTCACTACCATAACCACCCTTACTACTAATACACCCCCACTACCATCGTACCCATTCCATTAGTAAACCCCACCAGTATGAATAGTATAAAAAGAGCGTCTTATACAACCTATTCATTAGTTCACTCAATCACTCCTGCTGAAAATAATACACAAGGATGGCTGGTCAAGGTAGTTCTTCTAAACTCAAAAGAATGGCTAGCCAAGATAGCCCTGCTAAATACCACTGTCATCAGCTTCTACCGACGGTGTATGGGTTGAACAAATCCTATACCAAGAAAATCACACTGGGTTTGGAGAACAAAAAAATTGGAGGCGTCTACGACCCTATTATCAGGATTAGTGGATGTGACGATTTCGTTGGTTTGGCATTTACAGTCCCTGACTGGTGTCAGTTTGAAGAAATTTTTCCATTAATTGAGAAATTTTTCGAAACCGAAGATAGTGACATGCTGGATAAAAAGATACCTTTTTGTCATTTTAGCATGAGGTGTGTTATAAGTTATAGCGAAAAAGCAATTGAGCTTATAGAACAAGACCCACTGGAACAAGATGATGATCAACCATCAAAGAAACATTTCCGGCGAAGTTTAACATTTAAAAAAGTAAACTTTGATAGGTTAAAGTCTTTATCAAATTGTATTCGTATAAGAATACATTTTTTATTACGAGTATATCGCAACATAAAGTATATACTGGGTGAACTTTGTAATTATTTAAAAGAAAAAGTGGAAGAAAGTCAATCATCACAGTATACACATTTTTCTGTACGTGACGTGTTATCTTTTGCAGAAAAATTCGAAATAAGTGATGGTGATAATGTACATGAGAATATAATAAAAATAAAAAGAGATATAGAAATACCCCTAACGGATATTTTATGCTTAATATTTGAACTTGTATCATTACATTTGACTACTATTGTGTTTTTAATAAATAAAAATATGTAAATGTATAAAATTGTTTTTACTTACTTTCATACTCCTATCCTAAAATACCACTTAGTTTTCTTACAGATAGAGTTTAATATTATAGAGTTAAATTGTAAAGTTAAATTTTAAATCATAGAGTTCAATATTATATAAATTTTAAAAGTTCAAGTTATATTTTAAATTTTGAAATCATAGCGTTAAGTTTAAATCATAATTTTGAATTTTGAATATTGTGGCACCATGGGGCAGACACAACAAACCCCCACTACCACTCCCTGGTTTATACATCCCCCCCCTTCCATCAGGGGAGTGGTGGTGGGGGTTTGTTGTGTCTGCCCCATGGTGCCACAATAACTACTTATATTAAGTTTTATTATTATTTGCTCGGTCTACAATATGACACCAATGTTGTTGGCATATACACCAAAATTCCTAGAGTCACAGCTGTCAGAATATCGTTGTGTATGTATATTGGGCAATATGCAGTGCCGTCTATATATGGGGCGTTTCATGTCAACTTTCCCAGGTCGCGCCACGCGAGCGTAAACCTAAAGGACAATGTACACACGGAGAGAAATTTGTTGTCTTTATAGTATGAAAGGCGTTGCTACTTTCGTATCAACTTCTATATTGCGATTGTAGCACGCCGCTGCTGCTATCTTGTTTTGAGGTTGATGCTACGAAAGCATTGCTTCGTCTATACCGAATTCACATGGAACTGTTGCCATAAGAGCAACAGTTCCATGTGAATAAAGCACGGCACGCACCGCCTCGCACGCTCTCGCTTCTCTCATTGGTTGCGGGAGCAAACGCGCACGTCATCGACGACCAATGATAAAAGCAAGTGCGCGCGACGCAGTGTAAACACAGCCTTGTTGTCATAGAATTGATGCTAAAATAGTAACAGTTTCATGTGAATAGGGTATGCGCGTCTTGAGATTTTTACATGCACCAGAAGCATACGAATATCTCTTAAGATTGTTACTTTTATAATAAATGAGCACGATAGAAAATACGTATATGATCAAAGCCCATGCGTTGATTGTGACGAATTTCTCTCCGTGCATAAGCGCCGCGACCGCCCGCGACGCGCTGTGCCGCGCTGCGACGCGACGCGCTTCGCTCTCGCTGCGCTGCGCTGCTGTAATTATTCTTTTGGATCTCATAGCTGATTGGTTAATAATTAAATGTTAACATTCCAAATTCCTTATAATTGGTATTGTTCTCATTATCATCATTCAAGTCCTCAATTTGATCGGTAATAATAAAATTATGTAAACATATTAGAGCCATTATGATTGTCTCACTAGTCTCCAATTTAAAATCTAGTGGATTCTCAAAAATTTTCCATCTTTTACAAAGGATTCCAAAAGCACATTCCACAACGAGGCGTGCTCTTGACAGCCTATAATTGAAGATTTTCTGTTCTACTGTTATTTCATTATTTCTGGTGTAAGGTTTCATAATATATTTTTTTAACGGAAAGGCTCCATCAGCAACAATAACATAAGGACAGGTTATATCCGTCCCAGGTAAATTGCTTGGAGGTGGTAAATCAACTCGGCTTGCATCTAGAGCTTTTCTCAAATCACATCTTTGAAATATGCCTGCATCGTTTGAGGAACCTATGTTCAATATTATATAAATTTTAAAAGTTCAAGTTATATTTTAAATTTTGAAATCATAGCGTTAAGTTTAAATCATAATTTTGAATTTTGAATATTGTAGCACCATGTGGCAGACACAACAAACCCCCACCACCACTCCCTGGTGGGAGGGGGTATTATACCCCCCCCCCCCCCCCACACACACACACACCAGGGGAGTGGTGGTGGGGGTTTGTTGTGTCTGCCCCATGGTGCCACAATAACTACTTATATTAAGTTTTATTATTATTTGCTCGGTCTAAAATATGACGCCAATGTTGTTGGCATAGACACCAAAATTACTAGAGTCACAGCTATCAGAATATCGCTGTGTATGTATACTGGGTAATATGCAGTGCCGTCTATATATAGGGCGTTTCATGTCAACTTTCCCAGGTCGCGCCGCGCTAGCGTAAACCTAAGGGACAATGTATATTAAGCGCCGCGACCGCCCGCGACGCGCTTCGCTCTCGCTGCGCTGCGCTGCTGTAATTATTCTTTTGGATCTCATAGCTGATTGGTTAATAATTAAATGTTAACCAATCAGAGCCGCGATCCAAAAGAATAATTACAGCAGCGCAGCGCGGCACAGCGCGGCACAGCGCGTCGCGGCACTTATGTACATTGTCCCTAAGATTGTACATAAGGGATCTTGCACGAATAAAGGAATAGAAGGAATATCGAGGAACAACGAGGAACAATCAGTTCGCTGTGTGTCTATATTCCTTGGTGTGTGTCGCTAGACTGCTGCTGTGCTTGGTTACGTTGCTTTCTAGCTGCTACAAAGACTAAGGTTGTGTCTCCAATAGGATGTAAACGGCTTATGTTAACGGAGCGCATGTAGACATAACCAAAATTACCAAAGATGACAACCTGACAACATAAAATTAAAATGACAAACGAACAGACTTGAATTGCTCCGATTCTGCTCCGATTCTGCTCCGCTTCTAACCCCTTGAATTCTTCGATTTATTGTGTTAATTTAGTCTGGAGAGTTTGTTATTGCAAAAGCACATGTCAAAAGAGAAGATAGACAAATGCAATTATTCAGAGTCAGAACACTTGTTTTGCAGTGGCTTAGATATATTTATGTTATTGAAGTTATTTTGAATAATTGTCTAAAGAAGTGTAGTATTCGTAGATGGTGGACAAAACCACATCTAAAAGAAAATGTAAGAGAAGAGTATGGTGCATTTTCGACAATTTATTTTACTTAAATGAATTATTTTTACTGCAATGAAATAATATTTTTTTACCATAGGTTCCTCAAACGATGCAGGCATATTTCAAAGAAAGGGTGCTTTTTTAGAAGTAACAGAAGTTTTGAATTCGCAATTTAATTCTAATTTTAGTGGTAAATAATAAATGTTTATATGAACTACTTATGATAATGTAAAAAATGAAATATGAATGAAGAATGTATTTTATATTACAGTTGAAAATATACGATTCATGTGGGAAAATCTGGAGAAAGAATTAAAAAAACTCTACGAATCAATAAAACATATTCCTTGAGGGTCCGGTACAAGGGCCACAGCAACAGCTTCTTTTCCATATTTCGAGAATCTTTTGATCCTTGCAGGAGTACCTCAGCAAAGACCATCGATGAGTTTTATGTCTATGGATATTAAATCTAGGGAAAGGGATTCCACTTCTGAACAATTCAATGTTTGGCAGATGCCTCAAAAAAGAACAAACAACAACAACCGCAAAAGAAAGAATACTGTTGCTGTTCCCTCGATGGATAAATTTGCGCATATAAAAATAGAAGAAGAATCTAAAATGAAAGATGTGGTTGGAGAACTGAAAAATATTCTTCAACAAAAATCAGAAACGATTATAAAATCTATCAAAGAATCATCTACACAACCAGAAACAGAAGATCCAAAATTTTCTCTCATTTTTGAAAAATTTAAAAGCGTTCCACCAAAGAAGCTGGACAACTGTTTTTTGTAGATTTTGAAAGAATTGAACGAATTAAAAAAAAAAATAGTTATGTAACTTTTTGTATCACTTAATTATCCATTTTTATTTTCTATGTTTTATAAACTTTTAATGAACGAGCGGTTGTTCTTTGTAATTATATTACTACCAGCTTTGTATTACTATAAATAATAAATATATAAATAGCTCTATATTTCCTATTAATTCATTTAAATTAATGTAATTATAATATAAATATTGTTGAGTTTTTGATAGGTAAGAATGAATACGCAAATAAATCAATACATATATGTATATACTCTTGTCTTTATTACTCGCTCCTATACATACGTGTGTATCACGCTGCGGACAAAGTCCGACTGACTCTGCGCGCACGCAGCGCTCGCTCTAGCGCTTCGTACGCCCTCTACCTTTATTATCAAATACAATATAATGCGATGTAGACTGTACACCTATAACTCAACACTCCCTCTCAGTCAAATCACATTATACATTTCACCACTATTATGCAGTTACATATTTATCTTACAAAAATGCAATTTCTTAACAATATCAATACATTTAATCTAGAGTTGACTCTTATTTCAGTCTTTTCAAGTTTATACTGGGTTTTGGATGATTTCCGTCACAACTTGCATGGGTCTACCTCAATCAGTTGTCTTAGGATCAGTTACCGTCATCCCAGTTCTCACTCTTTCCTGTAAACAGAACAAATTATTAAACATCATTCTTATTATGTATTTGCATGTTAACCTTTAATGTAAATTTGTTTCTAAGGCCTTTGTAAAAATATCGGCCAACTGTTCTTTAGATTCTAACCAGTTTATTTGTATGTAATCGTTATTAATACATTCTCTGACATAATGAAGTCTCCTATCTACCATATATCTTAGTTTATTACCATCATTTAACTCAGCACACGTGCAGCACTGTGCTGTCTTGTTATCACAAAACACAGCCCTTGGATACAAGTCTCGTCTAATTATGAACTTCACTGGGTTGTATAACGCCATCAAATCTTGGCAAACCTCACTCATCGCAACATATTCGGCTTGGCAAATGGACAGTGCAACACTCGCCTGCTTGTGTTTTCTCCATGCTACAGCATCACCATAAATTTTTTATCACAAAACCACACGTAGTGAGTGAGTTTTCGCATTCTAACAAACTTGCGTCCGAGTAAGCTACCAGTCCTTTTGACTTAACCACGTATATTAACCTGTAATGTTTTGTCCCTGACAAATACTGCATAACTCGTTCAGCCATGCTCCATTCCAGATTAGTGGGTGCTATTTGGTGCCTGCTCAGCACATTTACAGCGTAGGATATATCTGGCCTCGTGCAATTTTTCAGATAGATCAACGAACCTATCACCTCTCTACATACTCTATTAGGTACTAAGATCAAGTTGCTCTCGCCCTTCTCTCTATTTTTCATTTCCCTATTTGCTACCTGACTCGTCATCATTGGTGTATCTACTGAGAGAGTGTTTTCAAATCCAAATTTCTTAAGCATGTTTGTTACAAACTTTTCTTGACTCAATTTCAACCTTTGAGTTCTCTCATCTCGTTCTGTCTTTATTCCCAAAAATTCTTTTAGCTGACCCAGATTTTTAATTACAAATGACTCTCTTAATTTATTAATCGAGATCATTGGATTTGAATCCTAGGTTTCCTACTACTTGTATGAATTTATTATTCCATCTTTTTGGACTAATTTTGAGACCATAGAGCGATTTATGCACTTTCCACAAATTGCGACTTCAGATCTCACTACTACTAGTAATTCCTTCCGGAATTTCCATGTGAATGTCAACATCTATTTCTCCATACAAAACGTAGTTTCTACATCCAACTGTTTCAAATGCAGCTTATTTTTATTGACTATAGCAAGGAAAGATCTAACTAATGGCAATCTTGAAACTGGTGCATAGGTTTCTCTCAGTCATAATTATTTTCGTCCTTAAACCGCCTGATAACTAATCTAGCTTTATTTTTGACATTGCCTGCCTCATCTATTTTCCGTTTAAAGATCCATCTAGAGTCTAAAATGTTGTTTTTTAGCTTTTTCTATCGGCAAACTCTCCCTTTTGACTACTTCAAACACTCCTTTGTCCCTAAGTGAATTTAGTTCTGACTCTATTACCCTTTTCGAATTTTCTCCCTCTGTCGAGTTAATCGCTTCACGATAAGTTTGTGGATCTCCCTGAATTTTAGCTAATAGGGCGTGATACGCTATGTCTCTCTCTCAGTTCAGATTCAGAACTTATTTTTGAACAAGAGTCTCCCTCTGTTTCATACATAGTATACAGTACCTCTTTCTCTCTAGATTCATCTGCCTTACTCGGTCTACCGGGCTTTCGTTTATCCGCGAGCCCTGTTCCCTTCTCTTTAATTCTCCTACAAACTTTATTTTAGAAATTTCACGTGCCTACTCTCATACAGTTTCTTTTCTTCTGCTACATAAATTATAAATCCTGTGGATTTATAGCCTACCGGAAAACCTCTCAAAGCCTGCTCTCCGAATTTATAATTATTATTTCTCGGTATTTTAAATATACTAACACATCCAAAACATTTGAGCTGTTTTACATCAAAACTACAGTTCGGTACTAACTTGCAAAGAGGTATATTCATGTCTATAGAACGGTGTGGGGTTCTGTTATACACATACACTGCCGTTTTTTTTATACAGCTAAGTCCCACATGTTGGGTGGCAAACCAGAATCGAACATCATTGACCTGACTTTTGTTTCTAGAGTACGATTAAACCTTTCTGCTAGGCCATTGTGTTCCGGGGTATCCGGACACGCAGTTCTGCTTCGGCTGACTTATTTCCATTTATTTCCTTCAGTTCCTTAACTGTTTCTTTACAAACAAACTCTGTTCCTTGATCGCATATTAACTAACACATTTTATTGTCAGAACCTATCATGTTCCTCATACTTGCAACACATTCTTTCAACTTTGCTTTTGATAACCTTTAATTTATTCCTAATACTATTCTCTCTTTAGACATAGGGTCATAAATATTTATCTTTTGATTATCTAAATAGATTTGCAATCCCTAATCTACAACCTGTCTAAGTAGCAGCAAATTTTCAGACAATTCTTTCGAATATAAATCATCCTTTAATACAAATTCTCCGCCTTTCTCTGTTCTGAAATTAATTGACCCTGAGCCTACTGTCTTAAGCGAACTATCTTTATTTGCACATCTCATTGTATGATTAGTGTTTCTATCTTACTTTTCAAAAATTAACTCAGTTTTACTAGCATGCTCTATCGCTCCATAATCAGCTATAAATTTAAATATCGCGTTACGTTTATCGCTCCTTGATCTATTTTGATCATCGGTAACATAATAGTCAATCACATTACCTTCGTTCTCATCCTCTCTTTCTCCGTACTCATCTCCGCCGCGACCTCTGGTACCGCGTCCACGCTCGCTGGCTCTGCCTCTCGCGGATGGACGTTTAGGAGAGTCATCCCTCCGACTCTCTTCCTCTCTCTTCCTGTTTCGATACTCTGGCCTCGTAACCTGGCTTGAAGCAGATATAGCATAGTCGTTGCCCGGGAGTAGGACAGCGATATATGCCCAGGAAGAGATATATGACCAGGCCAGCCGCAAGAATAACACCTCGTGTCCGATCCGACATGCTGACTTCGATCGTCTCTCTGTAAGCTTCTGGCATGGCCACTGTCATCATGGAAACCACATCTAGCTAGCATGGTTGTTTTGGCCACATCTCTGCTCTCGGCTGCTGAGTCCACCTGTAACAAATAATCCTTTAGTCCTGAGTATGACACGTCTTGCCCTGTTGTTTTGTCTGGTAAGACAAATGCCTGGCACTGAAGCGACCTCCGCATGCATAATAATGTTTCTTTTCTCTATTTCTGACATTTTGCCAGCATCAAATAAGTTCTCATACGTACAAATTTTCTCTTGGAATTCATCCCAAAACTCAGCAGCTTTTTCCCTTTTGGGGGTTAAATCCCATCTCATAAATCTTTTCTAGCAGACACGCTAGTAATTCTCATCTCTAATCTTATATTGTATATATATTCTTTCAATTTAATTAGAATCTTCCCAGGCTCTTTCACATCAACAATCTTTGCATAATACTTCTCATCAATGTGATAAATTATTACGTCTCTCACTTTATGTTTGTCTTCTGCTAACTTACTTTCAGATACATTATAAATTTGATTTAACATCTATATTTAATATCTACTCGAGTTTTTCCGTTCTCAATTCTTATCTCAAATAAACATCAAACACATCAAACTTACTACTGGCAATCAATTTGTACACTCGATTTGCACCTGAGAATTTCGAAACACTTCTACTTGTATTTTGTCTGTCAAATTTACAACTAAATTTGTGCTCTTATTTACTTTACTCTGTTCTTTCAAAATACTATCTACTCTCTCTGAAACTTTCTGATCTATCAACGCTTCTACATCTATTTCTCTCATCTCATTGACCTCGTCTCCTTTACGCATATTAGTTTTTATAATCTTATTTGATTTACTCACCATCGGTCTGGTTCTCACCCGTCTCGTCTCGCTACTTCTGTCGCATCTCATTCCTCCTCGCTCTCGTACTATACCAGCTCACTTTCTTTTGGTGTTGATACTGACGACTTGAGTGAGCTTGCAGCCTGAATATTTATACATTTGGTATGTGATCTGTCAATGACTTCTGGAAATTCAATTTTTACTCATATCCTGAGTCTGATCAAACTCATCTGAACTGAATGACAGATCTTCTGTTTGATCTTCATGACTCTAAGCACATTTTCTCCCTGGTGCTGCAGATGAAGTCTATCCTTTATCCTGACTTCTCCAGACCCTATGGAACCCCGTCAATCCATCCTTCAAACAACACACTTGAATTAGTTTTATTGTATTATTAAATCAGTAAGTGCATGCATTCTTCCTATACTTTTCTATCTTTCTATGCTTTGATTCACATCTCAAAATTACGCAAACTCTCGACTTTACCTTAACTTCAAATTCTCTATCTCTTTTCAAACACATTTTTCAATTTGCATATACAAATTCTATTCAATTAATTATATTTATATGTTTATATACATCTATATATACATATATATAGGTCTCATCTATTTCTCATCTATCTTACTTTTGCGCGCGACTGAAATTACTGTTTTCTCAACTCTTCCTCATCTCTTTCTCATCTCTTATTTTCCATATAGCTATATGCACATCTCTTTCTCATCTCTGTCGATTCGAATCGTGACGTCACTTTACTCGTCTCTCATACAGCTTATCATCTTCATCTCATCTTTTTAATTAAGGCGATTTACAATCTCTCTTCGAACTAGATGTGATGTCCTCGTCTTTAATTGCGCGACTTAAATAAACTCATCTCGGCGTGTGCACACTCTCATCTCTCTCATCCCATCTCTCTCTCTCTAGTTCGAAACCGTGTTGTTAAGCGGCCTCCTCTCACGTTGACGCTATGCCGCTAGCAAGTATGCGCCATGTGATCCGAAGTCGCCATCTCTCGTCTCACGCACACTACACTGCATATAGTGTGTACGCACGGCACAGCGCACCGCGCCGATTCCCTCGATGCGTCTATGTAGTGCGCTGGTCCGCGCGTCTATTCTTCGCAGCGCGCATCGACTCTCTCTCTCTCTCGCATTCGCGCTGCGTACTTCATACTCGCACGACTGTCATCAGCACGCTGCTCCTCGCCTTTCTGCTCCACGCGAATCTGTACTCTCTCTCTAGCATGCCGCGGGCCGTGTCGCAGCTACCGCACAGCTCTCAACTCTCCCCCTTCATCGCACGCCTGTCGGCTGTAGCTGTGCGCGCATGCTGCCGCGCCTCGCCTTATCGTCACGGCTACTCTCTCTCTCCGTACATGCGCGGTGTTGCTGCGCGCAAGCTATTCGACACACGCCGTCGTCATTCTCGTGAACGCGCTCCCTCCCCTCCCGCCGCTCGCACCCGGCCTAAATTTCCGACCATGCGCGGGGCTCTCGCAGCGGGAAAACGGAAGCCGCGATACGACGCCATGACACTCCATCTTGGGCGCGCAACAACACGTGTCGCTTCCCGCGCAAACCTGCTGCGCACGAACGCCGGTTCCAAGAATCCAGCACATTCCCTCTCGCGGTTCCTCGGAATTTTACATGTTTCCACTCGCGTTTTTCTTTTCTAACTTTCCGCGCGTCTACTCAAAATTTTACACGTTTCGATCCGTGCTTTCCACTTCTAATTTTCCGCGCGTCTCTACTCGAAATTTCACACGTTTCGGTTCACGTTTTTCATTTCTAACTTTCCGCGCGTTTTTCTTACTTTTCACGACTCTCCTAGTTTTCGCATCTTTTCTACTTATCGCTTCTCTTATCCAATTTCGGCCGAATCACTTTCGCACTTCACATCTCACTATACTTACATACCTTTATCGGTCGTTTCACCTGGCCCACCGGCCGCCATTTTCGCTCCGACTGACTGCCCTGATGCAGTTTCCTGCAGCCGCGCCAATAGGTCGTTGCTTCCTGGGGCCTCTGTGGAGTGAGATGCGAGACAGGAGAAACTTTCTGCTCTTGAGTACTTGGTTCTGTCTTACTTCACTTAACACACACGAGCACCTTCTGTGCTGTGAGATGCGAACGGGGAGAAACCCTGTCTCTATACACTTCTCAAATATTGCGCAGTGGAAGCGTTCCTACCGGCCCATAACCTGTTGGGTTTTTGATAGGTAGGAATGAATACGCAAATAAATCAATACATATATGTATATACTCTTGTCTTTATTACTCGCTCCTATACATACGTGTGTATCACGCTACGGACAAAGTCCGACTGACTCTGCGCGCACGCAGCGCTCGCTCTAGCGCTTCGTACGCCCTTTACCTTTATTATCAAATGCAGTATAATGCGATGTAGACTGTACACCTATAACTCAACAAATATACATCACTTTTATATTTACATTGAGACTTATTTAACTTATTTAAGTTTAACTTAAAATAAATGTACTGATAAAAATGATGCCATCTAATAGTAAAATGAAAATTTTAACTTACACTAAAATATATAAAGAAACTACATTATAATTATACATATTGCATGCGAGAAGATATAAATAGCCAATAAATTACCTGCATTAAGTTTTCGTTACTCATATTCGATTCCATTGCCAAGGTAGTGAACCATACGGTGAAACAAAATAATCTTTTAAAGCATTCTGTATGTCATATGGAGTGTCAACGGGCCCTTCGTACATTCCAAATTCCTTATAATTGGTATTGTTCTCATTATCATCATTCAAGTCCTCAATTTGATCGGTAATAATAAAATTATGTAAACATATTAGAGCCATTATGATTGTCTCACTAGTCTCCAATTTAAAATCTAGTGGATTCTCAAAAATTTTCCATCTTTTACAAAGGATTCCAAAAGCACATTCCACAACGAGGCGTCCTCTTGACAGCCTATAATTGAAGATTTTCTGTTCTACTGTTATTTCATTATTTCTGGTGTAAGGTTTCATAATATATTTTTTTAACGGAAAGGCTCCATCAGCAACAATAAGGACAGGTTATATCCGTCCCAGGTAAATTGCTTGGAGGTGGTAAATCAACTTGGCTTGCATCTAGAGCTTTTCTCAAATCACATCTTTGAAATATGCCTGCATCGTTTGAGGAACCTATGGTAAAAAAATATTATTTCATTGCAGTAATGCTGATTCAAGATCTTCCAAAAAAAATTATTTATTTGGATAATAAGAGTCGGGTGGTGATACTATCAACTTATTTATTCACTAAAATAAATAACAACGTTTCGGCCCGTACAGAACGACGTACGTTACAAGGCCCTCATCAGGTTCCAATTTAGTTATTTCTACAAAAACAACTTTCGGCAACACGCTAGATGGTAGAGCGGTGAATACCATCTAGCGTGTTGCCGAAAGTTGTTTCGTTCTGTACGGGCCAAAACGTCGTTATTTATTTTAGTGAATAAATAAGTTGATAGTATCACCATCCGAGTCTTATTATCCAAATTAATCTATGGCTATCACTAGAGTCATTTAATCATAAAATTATTTATTATTAAATAATCACTGATAATTAGCAAACAAAATGGCAATCAAATTATTAAATTTATGAAATAAAAATAAAAAGTTCTTACCAAAATCTCCAATATTAACCCATATGAATCGATTATACGCATCACAGAGGGCTAATAAAACAATACTAATAAATTTTTTGTAACAGAAAAAATAAGACCCGGAATTGGGTGGGCACTTTAAACGTATATGTTTTCCATCTAATGCTCCAATACAGTTAGGGAAATTCCACCTTTTATAAAAAGCTTTTGAAATTGATTTCCAATCATCTCTTTTTGGGAAAGGTATGTACTTTTTCTGAAACACTTGGCATAAAGCAGTACACACTTCAGGAATTAATTTATAAAGGGTACTTCTCCCTATCAAAAATGACCATGAATTTTCTTTTATGCTATTTTCATGAAAAACAAAGCTGTAATTAAAATACATTATGACAAGATATTAAAAAACTTTATATGATATTATATTTAGTATATAACTTAGTTACTTTAATACGACTGCTAAGCGTAGCTCTGGACAGAGTGCCTTTTGCCTACTCCTTTTGCTCAGTTTTGGTTCAACCAACTCTAATAGCGTATTAAATTGTTCAACTGTGAATCCCACAAAATTGTAAAACTCTTCATGATCGTGTGCTTTAAAATAAGAATAAATTGTCGAAAATGCACCATACTCTTCTCTTACATTGTCTTTTAGATGTGGTTTTGTCCACCATCTACGAATACTACACTTCTTTAGACAATTGTTCAAAATAACTTCAATAACATAAATATATCTAAGCCACTGCAAAACAAGTGTTCTGACTCTGAATAATTGCAATTGTCTATCTCCTCTTTTGACATGTGCTTTTGCAATAACAAACTCTCTAGACTAAATTAACACAATAAATCGAAGAATTCAAGAGGTTAGGTTAGAAGCCGAGCAGAATCGGAGCAGAATCGGAGCAGAATCGGAGCAGAATCGGAGCAGTTCAAGTCTGTTCGTTTGTCATTTTAATTTTATGTTGTCAGGTTGTCATCTTTGGTAATTTTGGTTATGTCTACATGCGCTTCGTTAACATAAGCCGTTTACATCCTATTGGAGACACAACTTAATGAAAGTAATAAATTAAACTAGGTTTATTAAGATTAAATTTGAGAAAATGAATAATTCCGATTTTGTTTAAATTGGTGTCTACATGACTATAATAAGTAAGTAAACAGTAATTCGTTTAATTGTAAACATAGCATTTTGTTTAAATTGTTGTGATTACTAATTAATTACTAATAATTAATTACTAACTAATAAATAAATAAAAAATACTAACTTAGTTTAATTTATTACTTTTATGAGTCTTTGTAGTAACTAGAAAGCAACGTAACCATAAGCACGCTTAGCGCAGCGTAGCGTAGCGAAAGCGTAGCGTAGCTTAGCGCTTATGTACAATCTTCCTTAGGGAGATAGACGATATTCTCTTTAAAGGAGCTCTCTGATTGGTCTAGACCGCGCATCTCATGCGTGTCATTCGGTGAGATAGTTATAGAATAAGCCCCCTGGTCTGGAGCTAGAATACCTCTCGGAAGAAAAAAAAATAAAATCTGTAAGGCTGTGTCTAGAACAGAGTGATAAGCGTGACGTTTTTCATTGACACAGACGCTTGTGACAACCAATCGCGAACGTGTGATTATCTTCACTCCCTTGTTAAAGGAAAAGAAAGCTTGTAACTGACTATTACATACAACTCATATGTTATCACAAGCGCTTGTGACTCTGTGTCAGTGAAACATCACACTTGTCACTCTGTTGTAGATACAGCCTGATCATCACATTTGTCATCACAGATACGTGCACGTAGCATATATGCTTTTTTAGCTGTAACGGCCCTGGGTCCGTATTCTCTAAGCCTTGTGAAGTTTGTCGTTTGTGGGTGTCGACGACAAGCTTGTCGGGTCGCTGTGTGTCGATCTCGTCAACTACAAAGTTTGTGGTTATCGGCGTTGTCGGTTATTTGACTGTCAATGCACCGCGAACTCTGACGTCATGGAATTTACGCCTACAAACTGCTTTTTAAAAAGAAAAGTCATTAGTTATACCTAATAAACAATAGTTGTAGAAAATCATTAGTTATACTTAATAAACAATATTATATTATATATAAATAATGTCAGTTCATAATATTCGCTGTTGTCAACTACAAGTTAATTTATTATTAAAATAAAATATAAGATTATAATAAATTTAATAATTAAGTGAACAGAAAGTTTATAATTTTTTTTTATTTAAACTCACTTATTGATTTTTTTTAATAATTGTGTAATATATATTAATTATACATAGGTATTAAATAATAATTTTGTTCAATAACAAAATTATTTATATATAATATAATATTGTTTATTAAGTATAACTAATGATTTTCTACAACTATTGTTTATTAGGTATAACTAATGACTTTTCTTTTTAAAAAGCAGTTTGTAGGCGTAAATTCTATGACCGTCAGAGTTCGCGGTGCATTGACAGTCAAATAACCGACAACGCCGATAACCACAAACTTTGTAGTTGACAAGATCGACACACAGCGACCCGACAAGCTTGTCGTCGACACCCACAAACGACAAACTTCACAAGGCTTAGAGAATACGGACCCTGAGTAAGTGCCTCTTCGCTTACACACAAGCGTACATCTATATATATGGGAAGTAGTCGAAGCTTCTTTAAGGGGTCTTGCACGAAAGGAGAAATAACGTCGCTGTGCCTCGGTATACCTCGCTGTTCCTTTTACAATCCGTGCACTAAAGGGCGCTACACTCAAAAGAAAAAAGTAAAAGAACAGGAATAGATATAAGAATAAGATGGAGATGCATACCTATATATATGAGGAACAGGAACAGCTAAAAGGAACACCTTGTCCTGTTCGTGTAACTGTCCCTGTTATTCATATATATAGATATACATATCCATGTTATTCTTATATATGTTCCTGTTCTTTTACTTTTTCCATTTGCGTGTAGTACCCTTAAGGCCCCGGACACATAAACACGTTTGCACGCTATATGGAAGGGCCTATGCACGAATAAAGGAATAGGAAGAACAACGAGGAACAGCCAGCTCGTTGTTCCTCGCTGTACCTCGTTGTATAATGTCTCGCTATGCTTTACTCATGATTATTGCTATCTGCAATAATACGGTTTTATTTTTTATAAAATAAATAAAATAAATAAATATTTTAATTTTATATTTAAGTTTAAATTTCAAATTAGCTTCTACAATTAGTGTAATAATTTCTTCTGGTTATATATAATTAGACATTATAATGTTAATTAACAATTTTTATATTTATCAAATCAATTAATAATAAATTATAGTTAAAAATGTATCTATGGATTTATTTATAACAAATAAAACGGTATTATTGCAGACAGCAATAGTCAGTAAAGCACAGCGAGACACACAACGAGGTACAGCGAGGAATGACACTCAGTGAGCTGGCTGTTCCTCGTTGTTCCTCCTATTCTTTTATTCGTGCATAGGTCCGAAATTCTCTAAAAAGTAATAACGGGAGAATAGCGCTGTCAGCCAATCACAGACAAGCTTTAAGAAGACTTGTTTCTTCTTAGGGCTCTTGCACGAATAAAGGAACCAGCTCGCTGTGTGTTTATGTTCCTCGATATGTGTCACTGTTCCTCGATATGTGCCGATATGCTTGGAACACCGAGGAACAGTGACACGCATCGAGGAATATAAATACACAGCGAGCTGGTTCTTCCTCAATGTTCCTCGATGTTCTTTCCATTCCTTTATTCGTGCAAGAACCCTTATTCTTTCATGCAAGACCCCTGAGTTTTTGTTCTTCTTTGTTCTTATGAGTACATAGCCTGGGGCTGATAAAGTGATTACTCTAGGAGTAATAGTTAAAAGTATTAAACATTAAATACGAAACAATATACAGTTATTAAAAAAATTAATTTAGAACTTTCATATTTTCATTGCGTTTTTAATTTAATTTTATTCATATCCAGCATTTTAGTGGTTATTCACACGTGCTCATACGCTTTCATATTTTCATTGCTTTTTATTTTTGTTCATATAAATTTAATAGTTTGTTAATGTTGTAATTTGTAAATTAAGAATCAATTAATAATTTAAGATGTTTAAATATTCGCGGGTAAATTTGGATAGCACCAACTTGTTATGCGTAGTTAGGATTATATAATCTTTACAGCGAGCGTCAACGCTCCCTTTATACGAACTACTCGTTCACTCGTGTACCGGCTCTTGATGAGCAACTAGCTTCGCGTCAATCTCTCTCTCTTAACTCTATTTAAAATGTAACGGTAGAAATAAAAGTTATAATTATTTTAAACTCTGAACAAGTGTATTTGTCCGTTCATTTGCTTCCCTAACATCAGGTTATGGGCCCAGAACTGCATAAATGAAATTCTGAACAAGTTTTTCATTGCTGTTAGAGTGTAAGTGCGCAGTACGTGACTTGCAGTTTTGAACTTTCTTTTGGAGCAAGCACGCAGCACTCAGAGAGACAAAATGGCGCAGCGAACAGGTAGTGGTTTTTTCCTGCCCGTTGAGAAACTAGCTGGTCGGCAAAACTACAGATCGTGGGCAGTGGCGATGCGAGCTTACCTCAAGGTAGAGGATCTTTGGGACACCATCGAGGCTCCCGCAAATGGAGCAATATCGACGGACGCTAAGAAAAATGCCAAAGCTCATGGCCGCATCATTTTATCAGTGGAACCGGAAGTCTACGTATACATCAAAGATGACGACTCCGCCAAGGAAGCCTGGGACGCATTAGCAAAAACCTTTGACGACAAAAGTCTGATAAGTAAGGTAACTCTTTTACGGGAAGTATCTACAACGAAACTTGAAGATTGCAAATCGATGCAAGATTATGTTTCACGGATTGTCTCTGCATCGCAAAAGCTGAACCTAATCGGGACTAAGTTACCAGAGGATCTAGTTGGTGCCCTGTTGCTCACTGGGTTACCCGCATCTTATAAACCCATGGTTATGGCATTGAGCAATTCAGGAACGGATATCACCGCTGATTTGGTGAAAACCAAGTTATTAGAAGAACCCGAAGATGCTGGTAACGGTAAAAATTTTCAAACGCAAGCGCTTCGTGCGCAAGCGTTTCCTGCGCATTTCTCGGCTCACGGCAACGCCAATAGAGGACGCTACACGGTGGATCAGCAACAGCGCTCCCGGAAGAATTACAAGGTTAGGTGCTATAAGTGCAAACGAGTCGGCCATTATGCGAACCGGTGTCGCGCTCCAAAAACTACTGATACGAGCGCGTGCACGGCAGCTGCAGACGACGAGAGCGAAGACGACGATATTGTCTGTGCGCTTTTCTCCACGCTATCAACGCTGGACACACAGTCAGTGGATCAAGACGCCGTTCTCGTCGACGCTGAGATGTCAGTGGCAGCAGCAGGCAGTAATTTCCTCGCAGTTCAGTCATCAAACAACATAGATCGAGGAGATTGGATTCTCGATTCCAGCGCCTCGACGCATATGTGTTCCAGTCAAAAGTATATGACTGATGTTTGCAGGTCACAAATAGTGAGTGTCACAGCAGCAAATAAATCTAAGGTACCGGTGAGTGGAGTGGGAAAAATCCTATTGCAGTACAATGGACAAAGAAAACACAAGAAAGTTCTACTACAAGATGTACTGCATGTGCCAGATATACACTCTAACCTTATATCGGTTAGTGCCATTGCGAAGAAAGGTGGCAAGGTAGTGTTTGATGGCTCTCGCTGTCAAGTTTTTGGAAAGGAAGGTGATGTGATTTTAGAAGGGAAGTTAAGTACTCAAAACATTTATAAAATAAAGCTCGAGCCCAGTGTAACTTTAGCAAATGCATTAAAAGTGGAGACAGTGCTCAAGACATCAATGCCAGGCAGCATCACATTGTGGCACAGGAGGATGGGACACATAAATAGTACTTATTTGCAACAGCTATGCAACACTGCTACAGGGATAGACTTTCCAGAGAACCAGATTAACCAGTGTGAGGTGTGTGTAGCAGGCAAGTTAGTGCAGAAACCTTTCAAGAAGAGCCAGAACCGTGCCAGTGAGATTCTTGAGCTTGTGCACAGTGATGTATGCCAGATTGAAGATTTCTCCATTGGACAGCACAAGTATTTTATAACCTTCTTGGATGATCACTCAAGAAAATTGTTTGTCTATTTTCTCAAGAGGAAGGATGAAGTACCACAGATTGTTCAGAAATTTATTAAATTGGTTCAAAATGAGACAGGCAAAAGAGTTAAAATTTTAAGGACTGATAATGGTCGTGAGTATCTGAACTCTTCACTAAACTCAACACTGGAAGCACTAGGAGTCAAGCATCAAACCTCTATTGCGTACCAGCCCCAGCAGAATGGCAGGGCAGAACGTGTTAACCGTACCTTGTTGGAGAAAGTACGCTGTATGCTACATGAATCTCAACTTGACAACAAGTTCTGGGCAGAGGCTGTGTCGACGGCATGTTACCTCACAAACAGGAGCCCCAAAAGGTGTTTAGGAGGAAGAACTCCAGAAGAAATGTGGAGTGGCCAGAAACCTAACCTCAACCACATAAGAGTGTTTGGTTGTCGTGCACGAGCATACATCCCAAGCCAGCACAGGAAGAAGATTCAACCTACATCAAAACCAGTACAAATGCTTGGTTATTGTGAAAACCAAAAGGGGTATCGCTTATGGAGTCTAGAAGAAAACAAAATCATTACAGCCAGTAATGTTGAATTTTTTGAAACAGATCAGACACAATCTTCATCATCCAGAATTATTTACCTGCCCCTGGATTCACAACAGCTAATGGACAGTTATGAAGAACCTGTGAAAAATGAAGAACATGCAGCCCTTGAAGAACCTGTAAATCTTGAAGAACCTGTAAATATTGAAGAACCTGTGAACAATGAAGAACATGTAAATAATGAAGAACCTGTAAATATGAAGAAAGAAGAATTTGTAAATACACAAGAAGCTGTAAAGAAGAAGAAAGAGAAGGCAACGAATGAACCAGAGCAGCAGTCAGCAGCAAGACGAGTAACTAGAGCACAGTCAAAGCTCAGCGATGTGGATAAGGATGACAGCGCAGAAGAGTCAACAGCTAGTCCTAAGCAAAGGACCCAACGTAGAAGGGCCACGCCACGACACCTAGATGACTACGTCATATACTCAACCATCAGTGAGCAGGGAGAACCATCTACCTATGCCCAAGCAACAACTGGGTCTGAAGCTGATCAATGGCGTATAGCTATGACAAATGAATACTGCTCACTCATGAAGAATAAGACATGGCAGCTCTGCAACCTACCTGCTGGACAGTCACCCGTGGGAGGAAAATGGGTATTTAAAAAGAAAATACTTCATGATGGATCTACTTGCTATAAATCCAGGTACGTAGCCAAGGGTTTCTCACAGGTCAGAGGCATCCATTACGATGAAACATACTCTCCTGTGGTACGCTTCACATCACTCAGGCTCCTGTTCAGCTATGCAGCCCAAAGAGGACTGGATATGTTTCACCTGGATGTAGAGACAGCATTTCTCCATGGGGACATGGATGAAACTGTATACATGCAACAACCTCAAGGATTCATATGTAAAGGTCAGGAGCATATGGTCTGTCGACTCAGGAAGGCTATCTATGGGCTTAAACAGGGCAGCCGTAACTGGAATTTGAAATTGAATGCAACTTTAAAGTAATTAAATCTTAAACAGTCAGATTATGACGCCTGTATTTATAGTTATCACACAAAGAACAAATGTATTATAATTGCTCTATTTGTTGATGATTTAATTGTATTTACAGATAGCATTGATTATTATCATCTACTCAAGAAAGGACTGGAGTCAATTTGCAAAATAAAGGACCTTGGCCCTCTCAAGAGATGTCTAGGAATAGACGTACACCAAGACAGAGCTCGTGGCACCATACAGCTTGAACAAACTGCTTACATCAACTCACTTTAGCCAACTTTGGAATGAAGGACTGCAGGAGCAGTAGTACACCAATAAAAATCAAGACAACATCAGATTCAAGTGTTTCTCCAGAGTCAAGATTCAATCTGAATGAAGTACCATACCAAAGTGCCGTGGGTTCATTGTTATATCTAGTTCAGGCTACTAGACCAGACTTGGCATACGTCGTCAGCCAATTAAGCAGGCACAACCAATCGTTTGAGGAGTCTCATTGGAAGAGTGTTAAAAGAGTGTTCCGCTACCTCGAAGGAACTAAGGATCTGAAGCTAACATACACCAAGGATGGCAACTCTGAAATCATAGGCTATTGTGATGCTAGCTATGCCACAGATCCTGATGACCCACGTTCAACGACCGGGTACACATTTATGTTTCAGGGAGGAGCCATATCATGGAACAGCAGACGCCAGAACACAGTGGCACTTTCAAGTACAGAGGCTGAGTACCTTTCTCTCTCGCCAGCTACGCAGGAAGCACTGTGGTTAAAGAGACTCGCCTCAAATCTGCAGATAATGCAACTAAATCAACCCCTACTAATCCTGTGCGATAACAAAGGTGCAATTGATTTAGGTCAGCATTCTCGTTTTAGTGGCAGGACGAAGCACATTAACGTTCGTCACCACTTTGTGAAGGAGAAAATCGACAACCAAGAAATAAAAGTTGAATTCGTGCCCTCAACACACATGTTAGCTGACGCTCTCACCAAAGCCACCAACAGCCCGAAACTGAAAGAATTTATAGATGGTATTGGACTCAAGAAAGAAGAGAAGAAGAGACTATAAACAATGTTTTTATTTATTAATTTTTATCTTGTGTAAACATGTTTTAACTGCGATAAATGTACCTGAAGTATTGTAGATTTTATTACATATATATGTATCTAATGTATCTTAAATTAATTAATTGAGGGGGTGTGTTGTAATTTGTAAATTAAGAATCAATTAATAATTTAAGATGTTTAAATATTCGCGGGTAAATTTGGATAGCACCAACTTGTTATGCGTAGTTAGGATTATATAATCTTTACAGCGAGCGTCAACGCTCCCTTTATACGAACTACTCGTTCACTCGTGTACCGGCTCTTGATGAGCAACTAGCTTCGCGTCAATCTCTCTCTCTTAACTCTATTTAAAATGTAACGGTAGAAATAAAAGTTGTAATTATTTTAAACTCTGAACAAGTGTATTTGTCCGTTCATTTGCTTCCCTAACATCAGTTAACATGAAGTTAAAAGTCGAAAGGGCTAAAAAGTTAAAACAAGGTAAGGTTTTTAACATGAATTTACTTTTTTATTTTAATAGAGGTTTTTATTTTCTAAATTCTACTCAAATTTACCATTACAGATAAGTTATTACAGCTGAATCTATCAGAATCAGAATCAGAGAAAAAAACCTCTGACTGTGAATATAATCCTACAGACAATGACTCAAGTGATTTAGATGAAGAATCGACATCAGATCAGTCTGATGTGTCAGCTAATTCTATAAATTCTATAAATGATAACAAAAGAAAAAGAAAGCCAAAGACATCTACTACGTCTAGTCTTACATTTGGAAAAAAATTATTAGAAAAAAAACGAAATGAGGTCAGTGCGAGCAGCAATTCTCAAGAAAAAACTTGCAGTTCTGAGCATAATTCTTCCAGCAATGAGTCAATTGATTTAAGTTTATCGACACCAGATCAGTCTGATTTGTCAGTTAATTCTGTAAATGATAAGAAGAAAAAGAAACTAAATAAGCTAAGTTTGTTAAAGAAAAAACAAAATGATACACTGGATTCCACATGTAACAGTTTGAACATATCAATCAATTTGAAATCAGTGGGGCCTGTTCTTCAAAATAAAAAAGATGAGGTGTTAAAAACAAGTACGGAAGGCAGTAAGAAAAATGTATGTTATTATTGCTTTCAAAAACGCAAGAAAACAGGAAACCCAAATATAAAAACTCATTATTGTAATCTTGTGGATCATTATGAATCGAAACACAGTAATGAAAGTCTGATTATAAAATTGAAAAAAATACCGAAAGTTAAAGTTGTTAGAGGACAACCAAAATCTGAAGAACGGAAGAAACGAGAAAAATTTTTAAATAAGTTGAAAGATAATGCAAATTGGATGAATAATATTGAAGCGAAAGATGTTTCAGACTTTGTTCCTGCTAGAAAACCTCCAAAAAATACAATCCGTACCGTTGCAGGTTGTGGGACATGTTTCAAATGCAAGAGAACGTTATCGTTAACTTCTCTTCATAAACATGTGAGTAAATGCACAAATTTATCATTTAAACATAAGCATGCAGTAAGGAGTAGTTCACGAGCAACAACAGGAGGTTATCACCCAATAGCATCTGAAACAGCAATTAGCATTATCTCACAAATGAGAGAAGATGATATCTTAGATGGGATAAAATTTGATTACGCAGTTTTTCTATGGCTGAATGCAGAATCATCAAAATATGAAACAGCACCACATCTGCACTACAAAGTTAGATCCAATTTGAGAAGACTAGCTCGTTTGCTGCACCATATGAAAATTCTGAATGATGAAATACAAGAATTTGGTGATATTTTCCATGAAAACCGTTATGGAGATTTTATTGACGCTTGTAAAATACTAGGAAATCCATATCCTAGGACAAATTACATGAAATCAGCTGCAACAGCGAACGACATGTGTTATTTGATTAAAAACGTAGGTAATGTTTACCACATTATGTTAGGAGATACCAAAAAGCAAAAGCGAGAGGAAATTACTGTATTTCTAAAAAAAGTTGATGTGTTGTGGCACAGCAGTATTGGCAATACTATCGCCGAAACTCAAGCAAAGAATAAACGTAATAAAAAGATTAAACTGCCTGTGTAAGAAGATTTGATACACCTACATGAATATTTGGAGAATGAAATGCTTAAAGCCTATAATGCTTTGAGAATTAATTATACCGACGATGACTACTGTAACCTTAGAAATGCAATTGAATCATACCTGCATGTGACAAACTGCAGGCGAGCTGCGGAGGTAGAAAGGCTAGGTTTAGAAGAGTTCGATCTTCTAGAAATTAAAAATGATGTTTGCAGAGTTCAAGTACGAGGAAAGAGAAAAAAGCCTGTTCCAATTATGTTTGATAAGAAAATAAATGAATATTTGCAATTACTATTCAAAAATAGAAAGAAAGCAAGAATTTCCAAGCAAAATTCATATGTGTTTGCTTCTATTCATGATGTAGGCTCAGCCTTTAAATTCACTTTAGCATGTCCACTTATGCAAAGATTTTCTCAAGAATGTGGTGCCAGTGATCCCGAAACTTTAAGAGGGACTCTATTTCGAAAACAGTTTGCAACTGCAGGTATGGAAAAAGGCATAAATGAAAATGAAGTTGAAAAAGTTTGCTCGTATTTAGGGCATACACCAAAGATACACAATCAGAATTATCGACAATCTGTATTTGACAGAGATGTATCTGTCTCAAATTTAGTACGGCAAGCTCAAACTGCATGACAAAATCCACCATCGCCTCAAACTGAAGGCCATAAAATTGAAAATCCTGTAGGGCAAGATCAATCTATTGAATCGATTGAAGAAAATCAATGTACCAATGAAAATAAAGAAAATCCAATTAATAATAGTTACCTTCCAGGTAATGTTGAAATATCATATAAAATTCTTTATATTCAATATAATTATTATATGGGCATATTCTGAAAACTTTTACTTATCAAGATTCTTATTAATATTTTGTGAAACCATCGTTAATTAGAATTCGGAAACCAAAGGCATCAGTCAGGTGTTACTATACCCTACTGAATATGTCACTTCTTAAATGAGCACAGAAACGTTTAGAATATGTGTAAGTGAACATGTTATATTTTGGGGATATGCCCATATATCTTACCATTAAGGGTAGAGTACAGTCGAAAATGATCAAAAATTCGATTTTTTTTTTATTCCAGAAATGTAATTTATAACTTTTTAACTTTAAGAAAAAACTATGTCCATACATAAATTTGATAATATAATATTTTATTTCATATTTTTTGAAAATTGTATTTATTAATTTTTTTCTTGATTTTACACCATTTTTAGCATAATCTTAAAATTCAAATTCAAAGATGCTTTATAGCTAATTTTTTAAAATTATTTTATATTTTTACGAGTAGTACTCTATAAAATGTACCCCTTGCTCCCAACCCAATAAATTTACGATTTACGAGTACAGCGCAATACCAGTTTGTTTTAGAAAAAGCAGTCAAATTTTCACGATTCAAATTTTAATTAAATGGTTATCATGTAAAATATTGTAGAAAAGCCTAAAAGTTTCGTACAGTATATTACATAGTTTTTGACGCGTAGAAGACTTGTTTTCAACAGTCAGATTTATACATACCCATCCCTAGTATACAGTAAACAATCAAAGAGACGAAAATCCATATATCTGTTTATTGTGTTTTGGAGTATTTTTACTATTTTCAAGAGTCAAAAATGCATGCTGTTAATAGACGTTGACGTCCAGAAAAAGGACGACCGATCAAGAGAAAGGCTCAGCTGAGTTTAAACAGAGAAAAGTCCAGAAGGAAAGTGGAGCACTCTGATCTGCCAAGTAAACAACAGTCCATGGAACAGCCACCTGTTGATTTCAGCACAGGAAAATTTCTTCTTGTGCATGATTCAGTGTGGTTAAAATTTTTCCAAAACATTAAGTGCAGTGAGTGTGAAGAGCAAAAGCTTTGTGCAGAATTTTCTGATGCGATTGGGCTCTCTTCAAAAATAACATTAAAGTGCATGTCTTGTGGTTGGGTGGCTGGAGAGAGGCATTCAAGCCCTCGTACAGAAACCGGTCGCCTCATTTAGTGAATCAAAGAATTGTGAATAGTGTTAATTCTATTGGTTTAGTTTTTGCTGCCCTAGAGTAACTTTGTGCTATCATGAACATGAAACGCTTGTCCAAGAATGCGTTTCAATTGCAGTTGAAAGTACAACATAAAGAAAACAGTGCCCTCAAGGATATTGTACTTATAACTGCTCATCAGCAAGTTTATGAAGCACACAATACTATGTCAAGTAGTAATATTTGTGATATAGCGGGAGAAGAATAGAGGCGGATGTTGTCAATGCAGTATCTGAGTATAACAAAAACTCAGTTGATGAAATACGCATTGACAAATGGTAAAGTTCATCCAAGTACTTACAGATTTACTGAGCAGCGGGGTACTGTAAGGGAACAGAGACAGTCAGAAGCAGCAACATCGCAAAGAATAGCAGTACGTCAAAAGAAAAAGTATGAGCACGTTCAAAAGGAACAAAAAGATTTCTTTTATGAGGCAGAAGGTTTTTAAGTAAACAAAAGGCAGGAAATATAACCAAACTTGTCTTAAATTCTGTTTTAAATGTGTTTATCTTTAAATGCATTTTTCTAATAACTTAATTTTATGATATTCAAGGTGTTCCAAACGTCTCAAATTTTTTTGCACCTTACTGACTTTTGTTTGTACATATTCTGGAACTAATTTAGAAACTTTTCTTGCAGCCGTATAATTGATTTGATTTTTTTATTTTTAGTTGAAGATTCAAATGTTATTAAAATTTAATAAATTTTGATTGTTTTTATTTTAAATTTACTCAATTTGACCGTATAAAAAAAAATATTAATTTGAAATCAATTGTAAGGAGAACATTTTTGAGTATTCCGTGCTACAAATATGAACTTGGAATCCCAGGAAGATGCAAAAACATTTGAGACGCTCGGAGTGTTTTGAATTAAATACTATTTTAACAGTAGTTTTAGGGGATAAATCCAAATGTAATCGATGAAAGTCCTTCAAGTATAAAAAATTATATTTTTTTGTGTAAAATATGTTAGTGTATTACAATTTATATTTTATTTAAAGGGAAAAGTTGTTTTTTTGAACTGTACTCTACCCTTAACATAATTATTATATTCTTACTATGTAATATATCAAGGAGCGCGGGAGCGCTCCGAAGGCAAGTAACAATCAAATGCAGAAGAGGCCTAAGGAGTGAGCCCGTGCCCTATATTCTTTGATATGAGTGCGCGAAAACTTTGATCGCGTTGTATTTTATCTATACAGAATATAAATATTTAGCTATACACTTGTTGAAATCTATGTTCGTTAAACTAGAGAAATTTAAAGGTTTTATTCAAAAGTATTGTCTCATTTAAGAGATATTAAGTATCAAAGAATCAGACTGGTCGATTCCAATCTTTAAATTTTTTCCTTTTCTTTCATCAGACCTACATCCGCTTCCGATCACGTAATATGTATAACGTCACGTGACCCCATACGACCCAACGCGCGCGCGCGCGCGTGTGTGTGTGTGTGTGTGTGTGTGTGTGTGTGTGTGTGTATATATATATATATATATATATATATATATAGAGAGAGAGAGAGAGTAGAGGTTGATAATAGCATAAGAAATAGCTCAGCTGTCTGCTTTTCGATTCCGATTGTATCTGTTTACATTCAGTAATCGGTAACTTAACCTTGTTTTTATAATATAAAATAAGTTAAAAGTTACATACGTATGCATGTAAAAAATGCCACGGCTAGTTAAAGAAATCACATTCAACAAGAACTCAGCAAGAACTACAATGTATTTTGGCTTTTAGCTATTAAATTATTCTAAACCATATACTACAATGGATTCTTAATAATTCTGAAGCATCTTCTCAAAAAGTCTGTACTTATCTTTATTTTTTGTGTATCGTTATCTTGTGCCATTTTATTTTTACAGAGTTATCAATCAAGATACATACAATATAACTAGAGATACTTTTAGAAATACGTAGTCTAGCTCAAATATATATATATATATATATATATATATATATATATATATATATATATATATATATATATATATATATATATATATATATATATATATATGGCCGAATCCATCTCAAATCAGACAGCCCGCGTATGCCTATTTCACCTATCATGTTGAAATAAAAATATTTATGTTCTACTCGAAAAAATATTTTACACGTGTTTTTTTATTTTTTTGTTTCATCAAAATTTCATGCGTTCAGCGATGCCGAAAAATTCCGAGAAAATTCTTTCATTGAGAAAAAAATTTTCAATGTGATTTTCAGACTGCTATTGTTTCAGCAGTTTTTCGAGCTTTTAAACGTGTAACACACAATTTCACTCAGTTTTGAGCCCTCTTTAACGGCCTTAATGTCATTTTCAAAAAAATAAAAAATCCACGAGCTATGCACTTTTTACTGAAAAATTCATTTTTTAGGGAAGTGCCTTTTTCTCGAAAACCCCATGTTTTTTTTGCACAATTTTTGTTGTCGTGATAGAGGACGGTAATGCCTAGCTAGACGTATTTGTGAGATTCGGTACTTTTTCCCTGGGATAGCGATCACTAATGAGATAACACACAAACAAATTTTTCACGCCTAATGCTTATATATAGTCAATGATATTAGAGTCAATGTAAAGGTATTTGTCTTTGTGTGTATGTAATATACAGGTACACATAACTATGTATTTATTTGTTATTTGCGTCTTTTTGATTTTTTATTTTTATACCTTTTTTTCATTTGTATACCTATTTTACTACCTTTGTTTTTCTGCTTCATTGTTCTTAATTCAGTAAGCGGACGATCAGCGGTCTTTGCTGTCAAACAATGTATTTTATCGTCACATGTTTTTTTAACCCATATATGAGTTTTTTGAATTCCAGGATACTTTGGAGTTGTAAGCCAATCAATATTTTTTTCTTTTCTGAATTGTTCTATTTCAGCATCTTGTAAATGTATTATTTTAATAGCATCAGTATATTTTTGAACATGTATTGCAAAATCATTTGCGTTTTGAATAGCTTCTTCAAGGGGCTCTCGAAGATTATGCGAAGTAGCATAATGCTTTATAAGTCCACCCACACCATCTACAGCTCCTTTGCCGTGCCCAGTAGCAGAGAACAACCATTTTATATCACACGGTGCTCGTTTTAGTTCATCTAATTGAAAGCGATTTTTAAAGTGACTCGCAGCGCCGTCTGATACGATGGTAATTTTTTAATTGAATCACAACAATTTTCTTTCAAGAATTTTATAATTTTTTGTACTGCTAGCAAAGCATACGCTGAATCATGTTTTCGGTCATCACTTATAACTGCGAAACTTTGTGTCGAATCCCCTTGATAAGAGACTGCTGTGAAAATAGAAATTTGATCATTAACCCAATGATTTCCTTGAACAGCTTTATTATGAATCACAGCCCAGTTTTCAGCGAAGTCTATTTGAAGAACTAAATGATGTGAGTCTTTTTTAGCACTTTCTCTTTCTGTTTTTATAGCTTTGCGTTGTATATTTTTTACATACATGTGAGTACTAACCCTCATGGTCCAAACCGAAAGTTCATCTTTAAAAGCAGAAATTGATAGTGTCTTTTTAATCAGGTTTCCATTATCCCACAAAGCATATGTAATTTCTTCTGTGCCTTCTACATCTTGCAGTTTTAAAACATGAAACGTAATTCCCTTAATCCCTGGACATAGTTTACATTCTTGTAAATAACATAAATCAGATGGCTCAGAACACATTGTTGCATTTATTATTTGTGACCGACTTTCATCCAACTCTGTGACGTTACTCCCTCTAAAATTAATTAAGCTCGTAAGAAATAAATCATAATTTGCGCAATAGATACAGAGACAAACTTCTTTGATGGGGCTAAGTAAGACATACTTTGGTCGCAAACTATAAAATTTCGATTTTCCAATTCTCAATTCTGGATAATCATTTTTAAATACTTTATACGTCTCTTTTAAACTTCGAGTAAGAAAACGCTTAACTTTTTTCTCTTTTTTATTGTTAACTTTAATTGTAACAACGTCACATTTATTAGGACTTTGTCTTGAACAATTAAAATCATCATTTAAATAATATTCCATAACAATTTTTTCCATGTTTTCATCAATCGGATGGCCTGAATATGCATCTGGTTCTGAATAAATTCCTTTTTCTTTAACAAGATTTCTCGATTTGTTGATCATATACATTGTTATTTCTGGAAATAAAGATAAAATTTCATGTTTTGTAAAGGATGAAGGTAGCAAAGTCAGAATTTTTATTTTTTCTGATACCGTAGAACACTTTTGCAAGGCTAGACCAAGATTTTGTATCCATTCTGTACAATGGCATTCAGTTGATTCATTTGCTGTTATAGAAACGTCATAAACATTGTTCAACTTCACATCAAGGGTATTAGACAATGTTGAAAGTATTTTTTTTTTCTTCTTTGTTACGTAATTTTCAATTGATTTTTCATGTATAAGATTTTTTCTTTTAAGAGGCGATACAGAACCTAAGAAAGATGTACTTATTTCATTATTAAATTCTTCAATGCGTTCTGGAGTACTTGGTAAAAAATCTTCATCTCTATCAACTACGTTATCGGTAACTTCATTATCCGTTATAAATTCATTGTCAGTACTACTCACCAATTCTAAAGCACGATTGTAACAATGTTGACACAGATATGTAGAAGGTGTCAAAGGTAAATGAGGATAGAGGTGCTTCAATGGATGAGCAAGATTCTCAAGTTGTTTTAAACGTACGGAACTAGATTTGTAAATAATTTGTTTGTGTTTGTCTAAAAAGTCTGCACATTTGATTCTCTCTGTTGAGTAATATTGAGACATCGTAGTTGAGTTGATAAGGTGTAAATATGTAATAATTTTCCAAAAGATGATGGTTTTAAATAAGACGAGATGTGTGATATATAGCAGAAACCGAACTTTTCTTTGTAAATGTTAAGTCAAACCATATCCATCTAGCGGACAAATGTACTAGTACATATACTCCTATAAGTAGGCGCACGTACATGTATATTACATACGCACAAAGATAAATACCTTTACATTGACTCTAATATCATTGACTATATATAAGCGTTAAGCGTGAAAAATTTGTTTGTGTGTTATCTCATTAGTGATCGCTATCCCAGGAAAAAAGTACCGAATCTCACAAATACGTTTAGCTAGGCATTACCGTCCTCTATCACGACAACAAAAATTGTGCAAAAAAAAACATGGGGTTTTCGAGAAAAAGGCACTTCTCTAAAAAATGAATTTTTCAGTAAAAAGTGCATAGCTCGTGGATTTTTTTTTTTTTTTGAAAATGACATTAAGGCCGTTAAAGAGGGCTCAAAACTGAGTGAAATTATGTGTTACACGTTTAAAAGCTTGAAAAACTGCTGAAACAATAGCAGTCTGAAAATCACATTGAAAATTTTTTTCTCAATGAAAGAATTTTCTCGGAATTTTTCGGTATCGCTGAACGCATGAAATTTTGATGAAACAAAAAAATAAAAAAATACGTGTAAAATATTTTTTCGAGTAGAACATAAATATTTTTATTTCAACATGATAGGTGAAATAGGCATATGCGGGCTGTCTGATTTGAGATGGATTCGGCCATATATATTTATGTTTTATGTTAGTTTCCAGGACATTCCAGATGTTTAACGTTGGTTTCGGGGACATTTGTTAGTTTTGGGGACAGTCCCTGAATCTATATATGTTTAACGTCAGTTTTGAGGACATCGGCCCCCATAAGAGACATTATTTCTTTAGTCACGTATATGTATACAGTAACATGGGGTCCTGGGAACTAACGTTATACAAGTTTATATATATATATATATATATATCCCTATATTATATAGGCTTTACTGCTATATCTGAACGCAGTCCCTCCACCGTCTCCTCCACCGTCCTCCACCGCCCCCTCCACCGCCCTCCACCGTCCCCTACACCGCCCCCACCGTCCCCTCCACCACCCTCCACCGCCCCCTCCACCGCCATCCACCATCCCCTCCACCGCCCTCCATCTACCGTCCCCTCCACCATCCCCTCCACCGTCCCCTCCACCTCTGGACTACTACCGGACTATTGTTTTTTATGATAATCGAAAAACCATCAAAGAGAACACTGTCACTAAATCTTTGAATTCGAACATTTAAAAAAACTCAAAAATATACTAATTATTATTAGAACCAACATAGACAATTATGTTTTCAACTATTACCACATTTGGAACAGCTTTCCACATCACCACTGAGGTACTGTTATAGGCGCGTTGAATTTTTGATTTTATTGAGCTTAGGTTTTATATATAAGAAATAATAATAATTATATATATATGATTTTGGGACATGCCGAAATCATATAGAATTACACAATAATTTTTTATATAATGAGCCTAAACACCTTCCTTCCTCCACCATGTAAGATGTGAATTAATTTTTATTACTTATTATTGTAATTTCTCTAAAATAAAAATTGTGCAAAGTTTAAAATATAATGAAAATTAATTCACATCTTTATTACATTTAATAAACAAATATTTCACATTAATATATTAAAGAATTATGAAATATTTATTTATTAAATGTACAACAATATTCAGATTATTTATGATATTAAACTTATGAGAAGATACAACATGTCTTATATTTTCACAAAGGGTAATATTTTAATTAAAATGATTATTGTTATAAATTCCTTGAGCTTAGGAAAAATTGAGATCATATACAAATACGACATAAATTTTCACTCATCAAATCTTATACTGTAAATTATAGATTAAATTTCAAAATTTTCTTTCCATACAATGTTATTTATTATTAAAGAATTTTCTAAACAATTTTCAATAAATATATTGTTAGGATTTTTACATCGGGATAAAGCAACATATAACTGACCATGTGAAAATAGTGGTCATCTAATAAAAATTCCAATAGTCCTTGAGATTTATTTATTGTCATGGCAAAAGCTAATACAATTGGAAATTGTTTACGGTAAAGAATAAAAGGAAATGAAGATGAATCTGCAGTATTTAATGTTATTCGTGGAATAAAAACCTCTTCACCAATTCTTTCGCCTGTAATTATTTCTGCCTTAACATTATGAGCATATAATCCAGTTATTCTTAGACGTGTACCATTACACATTCCTTGTACAATACTTATATTTCTAATTAACATAACAATAGCATTTACTTTCAATTTTAATTCATGAGGTGGAAGACCTTCTCTAATATTGTTAAGCATTTCAATTGGATAATTTAAATGAATATTTTCGTCTGTTTGATCAACTCCTTTATGAGTTGCATAATCTAAACTACAATACGTACGTACTTTTTTATTCAATAATTCTAAAACTTTATTATTAATAATTTTAGTATCTTTATTATGAGCGGTTAAGATTGCACGATCTATTGAAGTTTTAATATTAATGTTACTATAAATTTCTTTACAAATATTATTCGTTTTCCATTTATTTGGAATAATAAATGGATTCATTTTTCCTTCACCCAATTCTAACAATAGTGAAGCAAATTCTTTATTTTCCGAACGAATATTTTGATTTAATTTTAAAACTTTAAAAAGAGACCATAACGCAGAAAATTTAATTGTTTCTTCAATTATACTATTTTTGTGACCACATTTCATAACTGGAAGAATTTGCCGAAAATTACCTCCTAATATGATCAATTTTCTACACTATTTATTCAATTAATATAACGATATTTCATTGCTCTGAAGCAATTATAAAGAACATAAATAGTATATCCTTTACCTTTGATTCGTCTTAAGTCCGATATTTTACCCATCAAAATTTCATGTTGTCAAAATTTGACAGTTTCATACTTCATTATTATAAAATTTCTCTCTGAAAATGGGGGTTGGCGAGCGGAACGAGCAGGGAGCGAAGCCCCCCTAGTAATATATATATATATAACTAGGGGTTTTATATATATATATATATATATATATATATATATATATATATAAAAAGACCTATACACGTTATTTCTGGTAATCTACAGGGTCCTATAGTTTATCTCTTCAGAGTTCCCTATATAAGCGCGTGACTAAAGAAATAATATCCCTGGGGTTATTGACTCTAGACGCGTCCCAGAAATAACGCTTACGTACAGAAAAATTTCCGGGACGTCCCGGAAAAAACAGCGCGTCCCGGAAATAACAGCGATGTACAGTGTAAACGTCCCGGAACGAACCGTTGTAGATAAATATATATATATATATATATATATATATATATATATATATATATATATATATATATATATATATATATGTGTGTGTGTATGTGTGTGTGTGTGTGTGTGGGTTTATATATATATATATATATATATATATATATATATATATATACACACACACACACACACACACACACACACACACACACACACACACACACACACACACACACACACACACACACACACACACCCGTATTTTATCGTCTGGTCGAGACCTAACCTTTATACAGGGTGTGTCAAAAGTTCCGGGACGGCCAGTTATCTCAGCGGGAATGCATTTTCGGAAAAAATGTTTCATACAAAAGATGTAGGATTTTTCCCTAGCTATCTGATGGTGACCTTGAATTTGACCTTGGGCTTGACCTTCAAGGTCATTTGAAGATCAAGTCGAATTTTTTAAATGGGAACCCTCCTTTTTTATTGCGCAAACCGAAAGAGGGAAAAATTCTCTTTCCAACGATATAAGACACATACGCGGTCAAATGTGATCTAGAGGTCGTTTCAAGGTCAAGTCGGTAAAATGAGGTCAAATTGATCTTGGGCAATCCAAAGCATGGAAACTAAGGGCGTTGGGAAAAAACTTTCCATACGAAAGTTTCCGCAAATCGAATGGAGCATCTGATGGTGGCCATGAATTTGACCTTGGGCTTGACTTTCAAGGTCATTTAAAGGTCAAGTCGAATTTTTTGAATGGGAACCCTCTTTTTGTTGCAGAAATGTGGGAAAACTTACCTTTCCAGGGGTGTAAGATACATACGGGGTTAAAAGTGAGCCGAATGTCATTTGAAGGTCAACGTTCTTATACTCCGATCATCTGGACACCCCATCGAATTTCGTGTATCAGGGCGTTAAAAAACATTTTTTGTGCAAACGTTTCTGGATCAAAACGCAGACCTGGGACCTGGCTAATCACCGCTGACCTTGGAACGACCTTGGGTCGACCCAACGGGGCAAACCGACCCCAGATACGGGTTCAGCGACCCCGAAAACCCATGGGTCCGTGGTTTCAAGCACCTTCTGCAATTCCTTCTGGTTTGACCTTGGAACGACCTTGGGTCATCCCAACGGGGCAAACCGACCCCAGATACGGGTTCAGCGACCCCGAAAACCCATGGGTCCGTGGTTTTAAGCACCTTCTGCAATTCCTTCTAGTTTGACCTTGGAACGACCTTGGGTCGATCCAGCGGGGCAAACCGACCCCAGATACGGGTTCAGCGACCCCGAAAACCCATGGGTCCGTGGCCCGCATTTCTGCACCAAAAGAGGGTTCCCATTCAAAAAATTCGACTTGACATTCAAATGACCTTGAAGGTCAAGCCCAAGGTCAAATTCAAGGTCACCATCAGATGCTCCATTCGATTTGCGGAAACTTTCGTATGGAAAGTTGTTTCCCAACGCCCTTAGTTTCCATGCTATGGACTGCTAAAGATCAATTTGACCTCATTTTACCGACTTGACCTTGAAACGACCTCTAGATCACATTTGACCCCGTATGTATCTTATATCGGTGGAAAGAGAATTTTTCCCTCTTTCGGTTTCCGCAATAAAAAAGGGGGCTTCCCATTTAAAAAATTCGACTTGACCTTCAAATGACCTTGAAGGTCAAGCCCAAGGTCAAATTCAAGGTCACCATCAGATAGCCAGGGAAAAATCCTACATCTTTTGTATGAAACATTTTTTCCGAAAATGCATTCCCGCTGAGATAACTGGCCGTCCCGGAACTTTTGACACACCCTGTATATTATTTATATATATAAAAAAACCAAGAGAAGACAGAAAGAGAGAGAGATTTTATTATGTTATGTGCTGCATAAATTATAATAATACATATAAATGTATAATACGTATAAATGTAGGTTATAGAGATCTGATTTGATATAGTATAGGTATATAAGTATCAGATAAGTATACAAAAACTTTTTTTGTTATTGTAATATTGTGTTTTGTTGTTGATATACTTTTGTACTTTGTGAGAATTTTTTATTTACAGATAGTCAACAAGATTTTTTTGGAGTTTGAAAAATTGAGGTGAAGAATATTATTTATAAAAATCATTATTCGCGACTTGTCAATTTCAAGATAATTATATGCATACATCTTTCACTATTTAAAAGGTATCTGATTTATTTGTAATACCTAAAACACATTGCACCATTCGTACACATGATAAAATTATTATGTTATATCTTATATATTTTCTACTTATTTAGAATTTAGATTGTGAATGATTGTACACATCTTTCAATATACGTATCAGTCTGTGTATAAAACATATCGATCACCGTGCGTTAAATTGTTTTTATGATGAAAGTATATATTTTATTGATTTAATATATTCAAAGATCTAAGAAAGTCAACTAATAAGAATTCGTGCATCAAAGGGGCAAATAAATTCTATTAGATAAGTATTGAACAGCTAAATGTTAAATGGCTACAATCATTTTAAAAAAATTGATACTTTGTGTGAATTTTTTTATATTTACAGATTACACAAGATTTTTTTACAGTCATTGAAATTCGATTTTGAATTGACTTGGATGGTTGTACAACGTAGACAAATGCTGAAAGCCTTATTCATTCTATTTTGAATTTGTAATATAGCCAATGATGTTGAGGAGTTCTAATTGTGTACTGTCTGAAAAATCTAATTTTGAATTAGCAAAAATGAATGAGTGCCTTCATGACCCTGCCGGTTATTTTATTATTAATGGACAAGAAAAAGTTATTTTAATAAAAAAACAGACGCTTAGGAATAGAATTATATTAAAGAAGATAGTAAGAATGTAGTACTACTCTAGAAGGAAAAAAAAACCAATGTTAGCCTATGGAAGAGCAGGCAAATACTATATTTACGACACAATATTTTTCAAGATGTATGTATATATCCTCAACATGAAAATTTTTCATGAGATATAATTTTAGAAGAATATTAAAAATTTGTTTTCATATTTGACAGGACGAATAGAGGACTTGTATGTCAAGGAAGAAAATGACAGTTTCATTGCTTTCAATGAATAACACATAAAACAAACAACAACTAAGATGTTTATTTAGACAGTATTGGACTCAAAGTACGAAAAAAGTATTATGTTTCGAAGAAAGTTTTTCAAAATAAGAAAAGAAAATTGTGATTTTCATAGTTCGTCTATCTAGTTGAAAATTAAATTGATAATAAAAATGTTGTGATTATTAAAAAAATGAAATCTAAGAAGTGTTATATCAAATTTTAAAACTTCTACTTAAAATCAGTTTGAAATATTTTGAGAATAGAACAAGTGTGTATTAATAAATAATTATGTTTCATGAGGTTCAGAAACTTCATAATAAGCTTTTGCATAGAAGAAAATATTGCTGAGTGACACGTGAGGTTATAAATATACAATATAATTTTCAGTGTTTTGTCTAATAATAAATCAGATATATTGCTGGTATGACGTGTTACATGAAGTGTTTATAATCAAATTTAAAAACTTCTCTTAAAAATCAGTTTCAAATGTTTTGAGAATAGAACAAGTGTGTATTAATAAATAATTATGTGTTATGAGGTTCATAAACTTGATAATAAGGTTTTGCATATAGAAGAATATATTGCTGAGTGATACACGAAGTTATATTATAAATATACAAAATAATTTTCAGTCTTTTGTGTAATAATAAATAAAATATAGTACTGGTATGACGTGTTACATAAAGTGTTTACAATCAAATTTTAAAACTTCTATTAAAAATCAGTTTCAAATGTTTTGAAAATAGAAAAAGTGTGTATTAATAAATAATTACGTGTGTTGTGAGGTTCATAAACTTCATAATAAACTTTTGCATAGAAGAAAATATTGCTGAGTGACACGCGAGGTTATAAACCTATAAATATTATAAGCCTATAAATATTTTTTTAAAACAATCGCAGTAAAACAAATAGTATTGTTAATAAAACTTTCTACGAAAGTATAAAATAAGGCAAGTATCAGTTTTTTCTGTATAATCTATAAAACAACAATATTTATGATTTTGTAAAAGAAATCAAATAAATACTAGCGAAAAAGTCTTTTACTTCTTCGAGCCAATTATATGCTCAACAAATTGTATGTAAATACATTCACATTGTTCACTGCAAATTAAACAATCGAAAGCTGTGAAATCAATTATCGATAGTCAAGTAATGCAAACAACTCTCCGAAACAAGTATAGAAGAAGCCTAAAGGAGCGACCCGTGTTACATATGCATTGAAATGGGTGTACGAAAAATTCAATGCGCTTTTGCGTATATTGTATGACTATTCTCAGAAATGTATTAAAATTTCTTTATCCTTCTATACAAATTAAACAAGAAAGTACTGAAATCAATTTATTGTAGTCAAGTATCCGTAAGTTAACTTGACGAACATAGGTATGTAGAAGTTGGCTTCAGGAATTATTTATCAAATAAGACTGTAAAATCTTACATCCGTCGTACAAACATTATTTTTCTTCATCGTGAGCACAATGTATCTCCATAAAACCTTTCTTTTGCAAACACATTGTGCACCCTTTACGAAACAATGGTAAATAGTTACCATCCCTTATATTTTTCCTTATTCTTTCTCAGTTTAGAACTCTCTATAGTACAATATTACGCATCTTGGGAGGACAAGAGAAGTCTAGAGCTGCTCTAGTAGGGGTGGTCCTCCGTTCTCCAGTACATACTTGGCGGGCCCGACGGTTTGCAGTTTACAGATGGACTATTTTTTCCATAAATCTAGAATACTAAATGAGCACTATAAATAATTACGGTCGCTCTAATTTTTAAAATTGATTCCGTTTAAGTACAATAATTCTACATGTACTGTGTGCATAAACATGATTTATTACTTTTATTACCAAAAATATTATTCCTTGTGTCCGTATTTTTAGACGCTAGAAAATTCATATAAATTTATAATCTATATTGAAAAGAGCTTGTGTGTTTCTTTTTTTAAACGCTGAAAAATTCATATAAATTTATAGCCTATAGGTAATGAAAAGAGCTTTACACTTTACTAACTAGATTCACGGATCAGTATTTAATATGTAGAAGCAATCGGTTTATACAATTTACCTGATCTTTAAACATATGAATATTTACATGAAAATGACCAATTGACCATGTCTACACTTTGAACTGCAAACCGTCGGGCCCGCCAAGTATGTATTGGAGAACGGAGGACCACCCCTGCTAGAGTAGCTCTAGACTTCTCTTCTCTTGTCCTCCCAAGATGCGTAATATTTTACTATAGAGAGTTCTAAATTTTCCATTGTTTCGTAAAGGGTCCACAATGTGTTTGCAAAAGAAAGGTTTTATGGAGATACATTGTGCTCACGACGAAGAAAAATAATGTTTGTACGACGGGTGTAAGATTTTACAGTCTTATTTGATAAATAATCCCTGAAGCCAACTTCTACTATTATACCTATGTTCGTCAAGTTAACTTACGGATACTTAACTACAATAAATTGATTTCAGTACTTTCTTGTATTTAATTTGTATAGAAGGATAAAGAAATTTTAATACATTTCTGAGAATAGTCATATTTCGGAGAGTTGTTTGCATTACTTGACTATCGATAATTGATTTCACAACTTTCGATTATTTAATTTGTAGTGAACAATGTGAATGTATTTACATACAATTTGTTGAGCATATAATTGGCTCGAAGAAGTAAGACTTTTTCGCTAGTATTTATTTGATTTCTTTTACAAAATCATAAATATTATTATTTTATAGATTATACAGATAAAACTGATACTTGCCTTATTTTATACTTTCGTAGAAAGTTTTATTAACAATACTATTTGTTTTACTGCGAGTGTTTAAAAAAAATATTTATAGGCTTATAATTTTTATAGGTATATAACTTCGCGTGTCACTCAGCAATATTTTCTTCTATGGAATAGTACATTACGGTACAAGTGACGAAAGTTGAAGTTCCGCCACTGCGTGAAGTTGGCGCCCGAGGCGAAGCCGAGGGCGCCATATCACGCAGTGGCGGGCCTTGAAGTTTCGTCTCGTGTACCGTATACTATTTTTCTTGATGTCCGGTGGAAAGTACGTTTGCCACTGACAATGATAACGTACCCGACGGGCTCGAGAGCATTGAATTCGATGCCCGCCCCCGACATTTGCGGCACGAGCGCAGCGAGTGCTGCTGGTCGGGGGGGCGGGCATCGAAAACATCACGTGCATAATTTAATAAGTGAATTTTACTAAAGATCATGTAAAATATTTTTATTTTACGTGCAATTGTTACACGTACAATTATTAAACATGCGGTACTTTTGCTCCATTTGCAGCAACAAAGTCAACTACTTTATTTGTATCTGAAAAAATAAATGATCACTCAAGAAGAAATTCTCACAAAAGTGCGACATTATTAACGAACAATCTTTTATCCATTTCACAAATTAAAGCAATATAAATCACGTGTATACCCGATGGGCCGCATTGATTCTGATAATGCATACCCCGTTAGTGACTGTCACACATAATATTTAAATCGTTAACATACCTCGAAAATGATATGAACATTAAAAAGGTTATGTGTGAGTGCCACTAACGGGACATGCATTGCTAGAATCAATGTCCATCGGGTGTACCTTGATGATCAGAAGTGATAGTTTTTGTTGTAAATATAGCTTAATGACTTTGAATATGTTGACAAAACCTCTAAAACAATTTATTAATAAAGTCTACAGTTGCCTAGTTACCAACTCAGAATCAATGGTTAAATGTCCTTCTTTCGCCATCGAAAACAATGGCGAAACCACGTACTTTCCACCAGGGCATCAAGAAATAGTACATTACGATACGGGTGTGGAAGGTGATTATTTACCGCAGGAGACATTTTTCGCACGAGCGAAGCGAGTGCGAAAAGTCGAATGCGGTAAAAATCACCTTACGCACCAGTGTCGTACCGTATTTTACACCATGAGAGCCGAATAATCATATTAAAGTTATGATTTTGAGGTTAGAGTGGTGTAAAAGCTTTTCACAAAATTTGGGGTTAATTAAGTTTTAATATTTTTTTAATGTCAATTATTTTTTCCTACCTATCATAGGTGTAACATTTTTTTATTTGATTAATGAAATTAATTTAGCGCTACCATAAACAATTAAAGGAATTGCTCTGTTTCAAGTAAGGATATTGGACAAACTGTGGAAAAAAAATTCTGTACATCTGTATTTCTGCACGTAAAACAAATTACCAATTATTGTATTCGTAAAAATAATTGAAATTTTAATGCTCGTTAAATTTAAGTGATTCTTACATTTTATAGTAACATTAAAATAATATATAAACCCTGCATGTTGTCAAAAAATTTTTTCCATTTTTTACAGACAATTGTAAAAATGTAAAATCATTCAATTATATATACACTTTTAAAATTGTTTAATTTTAAAATTTTTCTGTTCGTGTAACATTATTATACAACATTTAAACATTTACACTATGACTACTTTTAGAGGGTACACAATACTATATCTGTAAGTATTATTTTATACATCGAGAGATAAAAAGAGACCTGACAAACTATTGCACTTGACCACTTCCCCATGAAACTAATGGTACTGGGCTATCTTGACAACTTTTATATTGGATTGGACTAAAGAACGTATATTATTGGAAATATTCTTAATATTAAACGGTCGTACCTTTAATCAGCACTTCCATGTTCACTTTAATGTAGAAGAATCGTAGAAATCTTTGCAGCACTCATGGAAAAATATATGAAAAAATTTGAAAAAAAAAAAACAATATAGATTTAGAATTGATTACTGCTACTATGTTTAAAACTGTTAAATGAAGTTTCGTACTAATATTTTCCATATCTTATAACATTGACAATGTTACATATGTCACTTCACACTTTGGTACTTAAAAATTATAATATTTTAAAGCACATACACACATAGCTATTGCATCAATGTATCTTATTACTTGCACTATCAATTTCTCCTATCCAATAATGTTTATTGGCATCTTCTCTGAATCATTTTTGCTCTTAACCTTAGACCATCTGTTTCATTAACAGAATGACTTATCGTTCTTTTTTCGATAATAAGGCACGCAGACAGGCTGCCTATTAAATTAATGCGCGAAATAATTTTTTTGTCCTCAGGCCGTAAAATGAATTTTTGCGACCCGTATAGAGGTCGCGAAATACTAAATCTAAGGCCTAGGCGGCAAAATACATTTAGTATTTTGCGCCATCTATACGGGCCGCGAAAACTCATTTTGCGGGCATCGAACAAAAAAATTGTATATACTACCACGGACGCAAGCTGTAACATTCTCCCGAGTGCGACCTTTGGAGGCCTCGCTATCCCTCGGCCCTAAAGGTCAGACCCGCCACGAATGATACATTTTGCGTCCTTGGTGCATAATATACTATTTAAATGTACGTAGGTAGAGGAAATGAGTTTTACACAGAAAGTGGAGCAGCGCAGACGGGCTAATAAAATAGTACATTTCGACACGGGTGGGGAAGTCGATTATTTAGCTGGTGTGACTTTTTGCACGAGCGAAGCGAGTGCGAAAAAGTCACACCACCTAAATAATCGACTTACGCACTAGTTTCGAACGGTATTTTATACCACGAGCGCCGAAAAATCATACCAAAGTTGTGATTTTGAGGTTAGAGTGGTATAATAGTACATTACGATACATGTGACCTAGGTAGCACTTTGTTACGCTGCGTGAGTTAGGGCCCGAGCGTAGCAAGGGTCCTAATTACACCGTGCCAGAGTGATACTTAAGTCACAAGTATCGTATAGAATTTTATAGCACTGCCTACCTAAGCCTGCTGTCACGCCTATCTGTGTCCTCAGTTGTCCTTTGTTGCACCGTGAGGTTGTAACAAAGAAGAAATTCCTTCCCCAGCCTATTTTGTTTTGGTAATTATATAATTATCAATTTTTTATTAGCCCGGCTGCGCTGCTCTTCTTTCTGCGAAAAACTCGTTTCCTCTATCTACCTACATTTAAAAATTATTTCGCGCATTAATTTAATAAGCAGCCTATCTGCGTGCCTTCACTTTCAAGCTCGGAACTCATATCCTCCGCCTGATTTGTTTTAAGAATTCTCAAATTATTAATTTTATTATTCAAAGCTCCTCTACGCTGCTCCACCTCATTGCCTTAAATTGGCTGCCACTGCCTACTTAGATTTAAAACTATTTGCGTCTCAATTGGATAGGTTGCCCGCCTGCGCATTTGCATTTAAAAATGTATGGAACTTCCATCCTTCGCCTTTTTTGATTTAAGAATTATTTATTTATTAATTTTTTTATTAGTCCGTCTGTGTTGCTTCACTTTTTGCATCAAACTCGATCGCTTCCCATCCTACATACGTTTAGAAATTGCTTCCTGCATTCATTTTGTAGGTAGCCTGTCTGCGTGCCTTCACTTCACTGCGTCGGAGTGGCTACTACTGTAAACTTAGATTTTAAACTCTCTTGTTTCTCAATTGCATAGGTTGCCCATCTACGCGTTTTCGGTTTACAATGTAGAAATTCCTTCTCCAGCCTAGTTTGATTTAGTAATTCTTTAATTATCAATTTTTTATTAGCCCATCTGCCCTGCTCCACTTTCTGCGTAAAACTCGTTCCCTCTACCTACGTACATTTGAAAATTATTTCGTGCGTTAATTTCATAGGCAGCCTGTCTGCATGCCTCCACTTTCAAGCACGGAACTCGCATTCCCCGCCTGGTTTGGTTTAAGAATTCTCAAATTATTAATTTTATTATCCGTGGCTCTTCTACGCTGCTCTACTTCATTCCGTCGAATTGACTGCCACACTACCTACGTAGATTTAAAACTATCTTGCTCCTCAATTGCATAGGTTACCCGTCAGCGCGTTTGCATTAAAAAATGTATGGAAATTCCATCCTCCTCCTTTTTTGGTGTAGGAATTATTTAATTATTAATTTTTTTATTAGTCCGTTTGCGCTGCTCCATATTTGCATCAAACTCGATCGCTCCCCAACCTACATACGTTTAGAAATTGCTTCTTGCATTAATATTTAGATAGCCTGTCTGCGTGACTTCACTTACAAGATACGAAACCCGCACCCGCCTAGTTTGATTTCAGAATTGTTTAATTATTAATTCTATTATTCATAGCTCATCTGCGCTGCTCCACTTCAATGCGTCGGAGTGGCTACTACTGTAAACTTAGATTTTAAACTCTCTTGTTTCTCAATTGCATAGGTTGCTTATCTACGCGTTTTCGGATTACAATGTAGAAATTCCTTCTCCAGCCTATTCTGATTTAGTAATTATTTCATTATCAATTTTTTTTAGCCCGTCTGCACTGCTCCACTTTCGGTGTCACACTCGCTTCCTCTACGTACATACGTTAAAAAATTTGTTCTTATTAATTTTTTAGGTTTAGCCTGTCCGCGTGCCTTTTTTTCAAGCACGGAACCTGCAATTCCTGCCTAGTTAGGTTTAACAATTTTTTAATTATTAATTTTATTATTCATAGCCCGTGTGCACTGCTCCACTTTCTGCGTCGAACTCGTTCCCCTACCTATATACGTTAAGAAATGGCTTCCTGCATTAATTTTATACGTTCCTCATCTACGCGTTTTTAGTTTACAATCTGATAATTCCTTCCCCAGCCTATTTTGGTTTAGTAATTATTCAGGAATGCTACTCTTTTTTTTTTTTTATATAAGCGGAATAGAGGAAAATTATAACAAAAAAAGGGGAAGATTTTCATGAAAAAGGGGAACTGAATCAGTCAATTAGGTGTTTAATAGAAAATTGTAGGCGGGGGATGCGAGTTCCATGCGTATGAGGGAGCCGTCAGATGTGTATACATGGCAAAATAATTATTCAAATAATTCTTAACCCAAAGTAAGCGGGGGATGCGAGTTCCACGCGTACACGGGAGCGCATCAGACGTGTCTACATGCATCCCCCGCTTAAAATTTTCTATTAAACGTCTAATTGACTGATTCAGTTTCCCCTCTTTCATGAAAACCTTCTCCTTTTTTGTTATAATTTTCCTCTATTCCTCTTAAATAAAAAAAAAAGAGAGTAGGATCCCTGTATACTTACTAAACCAAAATAGGCTGGGGAAGTAATTTTCACGTTGTAAACTGAAAACGCGTAGATGAGCAACGTATAAAATTAATGCAGGAAGCCATTCTAAACTTATTTAGGCAGGGAAGCGAGTTCGACGCAGAAAGTGGAGCAGTGTATACGGGCTATAAATAATAAAATTAATAATTAAAGAATCGTTAAACCAAACTAGGTAGGAGATGCAGGTTCCGTGCATGAAAAAAGGCACGCGGACAGGCTAAACCTGAAAAATTAATAAGAACAAATTTTTTAACGTATGTACGTAGAGAAAGCGAGTGTGACGCCGAAAGTGGAGCAGCTCGTAAAAAATTGATAATGAAATAATTACTAAATCAAAATAGACTGGGGAAGGAATTTCTACATTGTAAACCGAAAACGCGTAGATAAACAACCTGTGGAATTAAGAAACAAGAAAGTTATAAATCTAAGTTTACAGTAGCAGTCACTCCGACGCATTGAAGTGGAGCAGCGCAGACGAGCTATGAATAATAGAATTAATAATTCTGTGGCTTCCCGGAAAAACCACGTAAGAGACGAGTTTTTCAAAATCGGTTTTATGCCTTTTTTCTTATCTTTAAACAGTCTTCTATCATCTAGCCGTGACAGAAATTACGAAAGTGCACTCGTTGTCTTGAATCAGCACAAGGAAAAACCACATATCTCCATTTTTTTCAATATTTTCCCGGAATAACCACGTATCTCCATTTTTTGAGAATAATTCCCGGAAAAACCACGTAACTCCACTTTTTTTAAAGAATAACTCCCGGAAAAACCACGTAACTCCACTTTTTTTTAGAATAACTCCCGGAAACCCTACGTAACTAAAATTTTTTTTATTTCCGGAATAACCACGTAAGTGAAATTGGATTTCTAAAACATGAACGCTATTTTCTCTGGTTACTATGGAAAAAATACACTGAAAAACCTTTGAGAGAGCGGGTCTACCACTTGAGAAAGTCGCTGCCCCAAAGACAGGTAGAGTTGCGCGACGTTATTTTGGGGTAAAATTTCTCCCAAAACGGGCGACTGAGTGTACCGTTGCCAAGAGAAACGGCTGGTAGATGGCGCGCGAAACTCTCATAAACCGCGCATAAAAATCCGTTAGGGGTAATTATTCTCCCAAAATTGGGCGAGACGTTATGCGAAGCATGGGTAGAGCTACACTGCCAGTATTGGTACGTTCCTTCTCCCTGATGTTTTTCAGTGTATGTTATTTACATTAGTATTCATAGACGCAGTGTTGCATTTAATCTCATTTGTCTTGATTTATAACATCGATGCGAAACCTGCGAAAAGTGGTTTTTCCTGGAAGCCACGGAATTAAACAATTCTGAAACCAAACTAGGCGGGTGCGGGTTTCGTATCTTGTAAGTGAAGGCACGCAGACAGGCTATTTAAAAATTAATGCAGGAAGCATTTTCTAAACGTATGTAGGTTGGGGAGCGATCGAGTTTGATGCAAGAAATGGAGAAGCGCAGACGGACTAATAAAAAAATTAATAATTTAATATTCCTAAACCATAAAAGGCTAAGGACGTAATTAGGACCCTTGTATGGTTTTATAAGTAGGTTCTGTGGATAGGGGAGGGAAATCTAGGTTAGAAATCACCTCAGTGCAATGGTGACTGAACAAGCGAATATGGTCTCGATGATCACTGCTGCAGTTGTCCTCCGCCGTAGTATTAATGATATATACATATATTTCAAATCAAAGATTCTATAAAACGAGAAAATAAAAGTCTAGTCCAAAAAAAAAAATTTGTAAAAATCAAGAAAATAATAAAATCAGTATTAATAAAATAAAGAAATTTAAATAATCAAATGAGAACTTATAACAACGATTGTAAAATGAATTAAATGAAAATAATAATAGTTATTAACATTCCGATTAAAATAATATAAATAATTTATAATTGACGTGTGAAATGGTAGGAAACGGGATATGGTAGAGGAAAACGCCCAGGTTATAATAATAACAATAATAATCATGTAACTTGAATTATAATTTATTACGATTACCCTTACTTGGGTCGACTTATCACCAGTTGTACAAAAATAAAAATATAAATTCCAAATGATAGATCCTATATAAACACAAAAAAAAAATCACCGATATTCCTTGCAACTGTATAATCTAACAAAGTAAAAAATATGTAAATATTTCAATGAATGTATGCAATACATTAAAAAAAAAAAAAAACAATTTCAAAGAAAATGTATAGTATTTAAGACAAAGAAAATTTAGAAATGCCTATACATATGCGTATATATACACATACATACATCCACATATATGACCGCGTGAGTTTGTCCGTCCTAGACCTATTTTATATTTAAATTTTATTTACTAAAAGAAAATCTCAATAAAAAAACTAATCGCGTCGCGTAAGTAAATATGACACTAGCTATGGCGGTGTCCTCGGATCGGGGGCAACCCTGTCGCCCAATGGTACGTTGACCTTGCGGTCGTCGTGCCAGGACCGGGAGAGAGGCTATGCCGTCCCTTGGTTTTAGACCCAGCGTCCGAGTCCCTAGCCTACTTTGCGCCGAGTTGGGCGAACCAACTCAACTCGGCCTGGTTTATCCTAAACGGAGTAATCCCAGGCCTCAATCCCGCGTAACGCCAAACAAAAGAAAAAAAAACTTACGTGTGGTTGCGACACACAAAACAACAAGAAAAAAAATGCGTGAGGGCAGGCACAATGCGCCCGGCTCCAGACAAAAACTCCGCTGTCTACGCTCAGAAGGTTGTTGACGCGTTCCGCTCTCTTCCCCTCCTTTGTGCTTGCACTGGTACCTCGCCGCTCTCCGACACGTATACGCGGACAGGTAATCAAAAAGGAAGACTGTCGCGTGCTGCTGCTGGAAGCCGACTAACTCTCTCGTGCTCGTCTCCTCGCTCGTGGCCCGCAGTCGCGAGGGAGTGCCTGTTTTTTAGGGGGGTTGCGCACAAACGAATTTGCATAGTTTGCGGGTATTCAGTGCGCACCTCCTAGTTGCTCCTTTCCCTCGGGTACTCCTTCTACGTGCGTCCGTCGCTGTCCCCTTGCCCCGCTCCTCTAGGAATTCTTCCTCCCCTTTTCGATTCTTAAATAATTTATTTATTCATTTAACGATAGGCACAGGACAATCACGCAACATGCTCAATTGTTAAATGTTTCGAGAGCCAAATGTTATATTTCATGATTCTGTAAAAAAAGGAACTGTAATAAGTTGTTAATTAATAAATTAGTTTAACAGATAGATTATGTGATGGGTTAGATGAATATACCTAACATGCTTCTTGGCTAAATTCCTGCAATAATCGAGAATTGTAAAAAGAAAATGAAGTTAATTTATATCATGTTAAACATATACGAAATGATGGCATAATAATCATAATTAACAAAATACGTACAGACATTGCCACGGGGGACTATTACACATCATGCTCGTTAGTTAAGTTCCTGAAATAAATGTTAATAATGTTTTTAAATGGGAAAATTGAACTTATATTGAATTGATTGAATATCCGATTGTCGACTTCGGTATGTCGATAATCGGGTGCGCGGTCGCGATATTGATCAGGAAATAATTTTTGTTTATTTTTATAGGTGAAAATTTAACAAGGAAGATTAAATAAAGATAATTTGTATTGCGTCTCACTCGCACTCACGTGAAAAGCTATAGCGCCGTCTCGGTATTTTTTTTTACCTCAGTCAACACGTAGTTGCGCCGATAGCTATAGATATAGGAAGAGGACGCAACATTGTAGTCAATGTAGAGCTAGGAAAGAATGCGACACTATAGCGCATTCAAACCTAGGCGCGCGAAAGTCAAATTCTCGCAGCATGACCTCTAAATGATAAAGTCCGAAATTTGTTAATGTTAGCAACATAAAACATATAACATACCATTTATTTATGCCAGTCGAACATAAATAAATGTTACCTCCATATACATGCAAGGTAAAAGGGAATCGAATCAGAATTCCCATCAATATGAGTTAATTATTCACTTTAAGCGATACATATATGTATATGTAAGGGGCTCATTTTTATGCCCGTTACACTTATCCCCTCCCCATAAAGGAATTCTGATTAAATTTAAATATATATATATATATATATATATATATATATATATATATATATATATATATATATATATATATATACATATATATATATATATATATATATATATATATATATATATATATATATATATATATATATATATATATATATATATATATATATATATATATATATATATATATATATATATATATATATATATATATATATATATATATATATATATAGATGAAAAAAGTCCTATTATATGTTAAAAAAAAATTTCCTTTTTTTTTCTTTTTTAAATAAGTAAAGAAAAATCGTAGTCAGGTCCGTCAAACCAATCAAACAAAAAATATTGCCTCGTCAAACAAAAGAAAAAGAAAATGTACAGAATAAATGCAAAAAAAAAATTATAACTTCAAAAATAAAACATCAAAATTCGACTTTTTCATCGATGATGAGGACGTCCAAATCGCCCTGGTCATGGGGTGAGTCAACCGAGGGTGGTCTCGTCCTCATTCGCACCTCTGGGTTTTCTCGCACGAATCGAAGGATGTTGGTCCTCCTTTCCTTAGATGTGGACGCGACGGTTGGTTCTGAGGGCGGTGGCGCTTGAAAATGGCTTGCTACCCATGCCTCCGTCCGTTCCATTCTCATGCGAGGCTCCTCCATCCCCCTTACTTGGGCTTGGAAGTCGCTTGATCTTCTCCCGTAAAAAAGGGCCTTCAGCTCCGCTTCTTTCTCCATTACCTGGACCTTAATCTCGGTTTCCAGATTATGGATAAGCCTTTTTAGGTGGCATATCTCAGTCTGGAGTCGTCGTTCCAACCGCCTCCGCTGGTGTTTGGTCGCCATCCTGGATGTAAGGACGAAAATTAGCAACGTGAAAAACTCCGCGCATGGCATGTGTGTTGGGGTGTGTTAGTAGGAAAGTACACGGCCCCCTTTTCTCCGCGACTATGTATGGGCCTTCATATAATGCGAGGAACTTCGCAATTAGGTTATCAGGCATGCTCGATAAGTTACACGCTTTCACAAGGACCATATCTCCGATGTTGTAACGCGTACCACGCGCGATAGCGTTTTCCTGAGCCGCGTGTGCTTCCCTTTTCCTTTTTATCCTCCCCTTCGCTAACATGAGTTTAAGGGGATTTCCCGTCCAGCTAGCGGCGTTAACCACTTTTCCAGAAACGCGTGGGTTTTATTCCCAAATGTGGGAATAGTCCTCCACGGGGGTAAACTCAGTCGTTTCATGATGTATTTCATTCAAGCAACTTTCCACGAAAGGCACCCAGTGTGCCCATTCCCCATGCGTATGCCCTGTCACAGTACGAAAAAAACGACCAATCTCTTTATTCACCCTTTCTACAATATTGCTTTGGGGGTGACGTATGGAGGAGAAAGTATGTTTAATTTTTTCCGCCTCTAATCGTTTTCCCCATGCTCGGGCAGTGAATTGAGACCCGTGGTCAGACTGTATCCGCTTAGGTTTTCCGTACTTCGGAATATAATCGTTAAAAATTTTATTGATCGTCGTTCGCGTGTCCGCCTTTCTCATTGGATATAATTTAACGATTTTAGTGAACGCGTCTAGCGTCACAAGAATATACCGCGTACCCGCTTTTGATATCGGCAGTGGCCCTAAGTAATCGATCGATAACAAATCCCCCGGGCCGGAGGGGATGATGGGTGCCGTTATGATTTCATTTAATTGGGTATATACCTTGTTCCTTTGACATGAATCACATATTTTAATTAATTTGGCAACACACCGTCGCGCTTTAGCTACCCAGAAAGCTTCTTCAAAGATTTTACGGCACTTATATGCCCCGATACGTCCATATAAATCATGTATTTCGAGTATAATCCTCTTAGCGATGCTTTCAGTTAAGACTAACCTTTCCTGTCATACTTTCCCTTTAACTAGTATGTTTTCCTTCAAGTTGAAATCACGAAATTTACTTCCAGCCTCTAACTTGATAATTATATCATTAAGCCTATTCTCTCTGCGCTGCTCGGACCCTATATTCTTTGAGTCCGTATCGTGTTATCCGGTCTCCGCGCTAATATCAGTGCTATGGAGACTTCATCGGTCTGATCGTCTCGATTATTTAAAGGAATTCGACTCAGAGCATCAGCTATCTGATTCTTTGTACCCGGAATGTGTGTTATCTCCAAGTCGTAATCTTGAATCGCGAGTCTCCATCGGATTAATCGTTTATTTAGAAATCTACATGATAGTAGATACGTCAATGCCTGATAATCCGTTTCTATTTCTACCGAGCCCCCAAGAATATAAGACCTGAATTTTCCCAATGCCCAAACTATGGCCAATAACTCCAGTTCCGTGGTGAAGTAATTCACTTCCGCGCCCCGTAATGACCGGCTAGCCATACTAACGATTCGACGTTGGTCTATGTCATCCTTTTGATATAAAAAGGCCCCTAACGAGGTCTTACTTACGTCCGTCATCAAGTAGAAAGGTCTATCACGTGAGGGATGGTATAAAAGAGCTTCTAAACAAAAAAGTTCTTTCACCCTCTTGAATACGGATTCCATTTCACCCCCCCCCCAATTCCATTTTACTTCCTTTTTTGTCAAGTTAAATAATGAGACTGTTTCATGTGCGAGTTCGCTAGTAAATTTAGAACAGAAGTTTATAAGCCCCAGAAATCCCTTTAATTGCTTGATGTTACGCGGTGCTGGATAACGATGAATAGCTTCAACCTTGTCTGGGTCGATCCAGATGCCCTCGGTAGTTAAAATGTGCCCGAGAAAATGCATTTCCTTCCAGCAGAAGTTGACCTTTTCAAAATTTACAGTGACCCGTTCAAGATAAATTCTTTCGAATAAGATTTCAAGGTGTTCTAGATAGTCCTCAAAATTTTCGGATATACACAACCAGTCGTCTACAAAATCGATAACAAAATCTGATAACCCCCGAAGCACGAATTCTGACGCTCGCGTTAGGGCAGCACTGCTGACCTTAGTACCAAAAGGCATGACCTTGTGTTGGTATGTCATTCCACGGTGGAGAAACGCAGTATATTTCCGCGACTCCGGGCTCAAAGATATCTGCCAAAAACTGGCCGTTAAGTCCAAACTCGTCATAACCCTTACCTTCGCGTATTTACGTAGGACTTCGTCCATCCCTTCTGGTCCGTCATGGTCATGTTTTAACCTAAGGTTCAGTTCGCGCGCATCTAAACACAATCGTATCGCTCCCGATTTTTTTATTACTGGAACAATGGGATTAATATATTGACTACGTGATCTTTCGATAACATCATAACCTAACATTCTTCAATCTCTAAATCGACTTTTTCCAGATGTTTTAACGGTATAAGGTAAGATTTAAAAAAATACGGTTTTTCATTCTGAAACTCGAGCTTATATTCAAATGATTGGAAACGCCCCGGTGCTTTTCTGAAAATATCCCGATATTTGTAAATCAGCTCGCGTAAACGTTGATTTTGTGCGTCCGTAATGTCATATACTTCAGCGAGTTTCTTTTCAATCTCTTCGTCTGTAATTTCATCCGTGGTGGCTTTGATATTCGTTTCATTACAGTCAGGGGAGTCATCAGCATCGTGTAGCTGAATAGTGATTCTATTTATTTCGTTTTCCGTGGATAGGGGCATGGTATCTCTTAAATTAGGGTCAGATGGACTCTCGAACGATATAATTTGATTATCGAGATCGATCGTTAATTTTAATTTTACGTGTGCGTCCACCCCTAAGGTACATTCTCGCACTAATTTCGGTATGATCAGAAATCTAACTCCCCTCTCCAGGTCCCTAGTGTTACTCGCGCTCGAAACTGTTTTTTCAGCCTCACGGACTTCTCCCCGGTAAAACCCTTCGCCTGCACTCCGATTAGTGGGAGGGATGCGCAAGATTTGAATTTGTTCAAGTATTTATTATACATATCCTCAGATATGCACGTGATTCTACTGCCGGTATCTATCAAGGCTACCACAGGGCAATTTTCAATTTCAATGTTAATCTCCGGACACTTTATAATCTTTAATTCGTCATTATTCTCGTTATCTGATTCTTCCTTCAATAGGAACTCACGGGTGTTATCAAATATTGTGTTTACCTCATAGTTCGCAGTTGTATCAGGTGATCGTCCGTCTCGGATTTCACGAGAATTATCTACGGCGTCTGAGGTTCCTGATACAACTGCTCCGCGTTTCCCGAGTCGTTTATTTCTAAGTCAATTTGGTTGACTCCCGGAGAGTGGTTTCCCTGACGTACGTTCGCTCCTTCCCCCCCTCTATGAGTCTGTTGTGCGTTACGTGTATCGTTCTGTCTATAAGGCTGGTTCGGTTCGCGCCAATTTCCACTGGTGTTACGGCCCTGTGCCTGCCCGTTTGAGTTGTTTTGATGTATTGATGGGGGATGGCCGTGGTTTACGCTACTGTGGTTACTATTATTTGGACGGGGGGTAGATGCGCGTATCTCACCCGATCTAAATGAATTTTCGAAGGATAAATTCCTCTGCGCCGGGTAACGCGGTGGGGGTTGGCTCGTATTAGGCATTGTCTGCACGGCTCTATATGAATTTAGATACCCGATCTGGTCTGAAGTATCTAATAACTCTATCAGGCCATCTATGGTGCAAATACCCCACGAGAGGACTGCGGCTTGTACATGTTCGTCGAAATGCCTGGAAAATTTATCGATAATAGATCCGATACTTGGCATGTCGTCTAACATGCGTACAACATTAAGACTTAACACTTACTCACTTCGCGTAATTTCCATGTCCCCTCGATAATACCCGAACTCTAAATCTCTTCGAACGCGTGATTGTAGAGTGCTACTCCAATATCTTCCCAGAAATCGTGTCTTGAATTGCTCCGCGGTGTCCACTACTGGCTCAATATGTTCCCACCATTCGAGGGCCGGTCCTTGTAACGCCTGTCTTATCATATATTTAAAATTATGTCTCGTCGCATTAACGGCCTTTAAATAGTCTAAGAATGATTTTATAAAATGCGCTGGTTTATCTCCTGGACTAGCTTTGAAGATTGGCATTTCATATTTGATGCTCTGGGAAATGGGAGTTGCCTGCGTCGGCCCGTTTCTAATAAGGCTCTCAATCTCATGCTTATTCTTGTCGATCTTTTGCGCGAGCCCTTGACAATGTTCTTCAAATCCGGCGATTTTATCCTTATTTCCCCTACATGAGGTCGCGATATGTCCAATTGCCCCCTTATTTACGTTTACTTGCCTACTTAGCTCTACTGTATCATCCATAATGGTCATTACTGCGTCCTTATTTTCCCGAATGTCTTCGCCATGTTTGCGAAGGACTGGGCCTAGGGTACTAAAACGCATGCATAACGTATCGAGGGTATTGATTCGTTTTTCCTGCATGTCAATTCTAAGGGTATTAGCGTACAATCCATGACGTAATTCATTCAGTTTACGTCTAAAACGCAGTTTAAAATTATCCCCTTCGTCATTTTCGTTTCCGACTTCGTTACGGGCTATTTCTCCGTCGCTCATTGTCTGATCTGCAAATGGGTCAACTAAGCTAACACCCACCCGTTTATCCTTTTCACCGAACTCGAGTGACCGTCTCACATTCGCTACCAGATTTGCGACTTCGGTCCGCTCTAACTCTTCAGTAAATTTGCTTCGAGTAACCCTATCTGTCTGGACCCTAACCGTGGCCCTGTTGCGTTTCTTTTTGATTGCCCTGGTGGCACTAGCAGATAGGTCTATGTGAGCTTGAATGTTCGTGGTTGCCTCATCATTTCCTTTCCCTCCCCCTTGTGATTCCGAATCGGGAATCGTGAAAATGAGAGTAATGCGTACGAAGCACGAAATGAAATGGAAGAATATATATATCGATGTATAGAAGTAGAAGTCTCTCAACTTACGGGGTTTTAATTAAGCTTGAGCTGAGCAAAGCGCTCGTTTAGCTCTTTAAGCGGATCTCCTGCTCCCTCGGCCCGTTTCTCTACGTGCGCGTAACTCCGATACGCAAAACCTGTCAAACTCGCGAGGTGGCCCCTGATCACACCTTGTCGTTTTAGTGCGACTCGGTGCTTCTCGAGTGTTAGGTTGCAATATCGTTCGAGTTCGTAATTATATCTCCGAAGGGCACTGTATTTTCTCTCTATCACAAATAGGCGGTGGGCTAGTTGACAGTTCTCACGTACGCGCGATACCTCCGGCACCATAATATCTACAGAATGAAATAATCCTTATAGGCGACATTTTATTGTTGCTAACAAAAATTCTATACGCTCTTAGGACCCCGAGAATTAAGCGGCAGTTTTATAACTGTATTCGATAATGTAACAAATATTTACGTAAATAAAGATGTTAGTAAGAGAAAATACAAATATCCGTATAACCTCTATTCGAGTCGAAGCCGAGCGAAACTCGCCCTGAGGTGCTCGATGTCACCTTCAGTCTCCCCTAGCCGCCTTTCAATGCTTTTATACTTTCCAATGGTAAAACTAGTTATCTTTCCCAGATGTTTCCGAATGTTCTTCTGTTTTCTTCCGAACTTACGTAATTCGACAAGGTTAAATTGATTTATCAAGACATTCAACGTGCTGAAAAATTTGCAATCATGGCCGACGAAACATCAGATATTTCTAAGACTGAGCAGGTGTCTATTTGCATACGAGTTGTACATGACGATTTATCAGTCGCCGAATATTTTATTGGTTTTTTCGAAACTCCAAACACAAAAGCAGAAACGCTATTTAATATAATTACAAACTTTTTCGAAAAAGAAAATTTCGAAATAAGTTATTTAAGAGGGCAATGTTATGATGGGGCCAAAAATATGAGTGGAGAAATATCAGGACTTCAAACACGCATACGAGAGCTTGAACCAAGAGCATTATACGTGCACTGTTCAGCTCATTGTTTGAATCTGTGCGTTCAGGATTCGCTTGAAAATATCATGGATGTAAAACTTGTAATTGGTATCGTAAAAGAGCTAATTAATTTTGTTCGTGATTCGCCGAAGAGATTCAAAGAATTTAATGAAGCTAAATCTAAAGATAGTCCAAACTTAACACAATTTTGTCCAACAAGGTGAGTTTTACATTAAAAAATAAGTAATTACTCAATTTAGCGTTTATTTTTTGAAAAATTTATAATTAATATAATTATAGTATATTTAATAATTTGATACAATAGAAAATTAAGAAAAAAAGAATTAATAATTTTTATGTACAATGTTTTTAATTAATTGAAATTTTGTGAATATATATCTACAAATTAAATTTGAATTAATTTTCAGATGGACTGTACGAGTAAAAGCATTAAAATCTGTATTCGAAGATTCAAATTACTTGGAAAGTATAGAATTCTTTGAAAATAAATCTACGGATCCCAAGACTGACTCAACTACATCTGCGAAAGCGCAAGGTTTCTTACGAAATTTATTATCATTTGGATTTTATTTTATTATAAGTGCTATAATTGAAATTTTCGAAGGGGTTGAAACTGTTAATACCGAACTCCAACAAAAGGAACTCTGTGTTAACGAGTCGCATGCGATTGTTAGAGCGTTAATGTATAAAATTAAAAAAATGCGAGATCTAACAAAGTTTAATGAAATTTGGCAACAAACATTAATTAATGCAAAAAATCTTGGGGTGGATGAACCTGTTTTAAAACGCCAAAAGAACGCTCCAAAAAGATATGAACATAATCCGTCAAGCGAAAGTTATGTATTTATAAGTGTTGAAGACTACTATCGAAAACTATATTTTCAAATTGTTGATCAAACCTTAGTATCCTTAAACGCTCGATTTCAAAGCGACACAATCGCTCTTCTTAATAAATTTGAAAACTTTGTAACTGAAGGTGAAAAAACAGACGTTAAAGAGATTACAGATTTTTTTTAACATTGAAATAATAAAAGATGGAAAAAATATAGAGAAAAAGAGATAGATGGAAAGAGATTGTTACAACAAAAAAAGGTTTTATTAGATCATTTACAAAATGACGTGTCCTTTAGAGAAAAATTAGTTTTTTTACAAAAACAAAAACTAGAGAAGAGAAATTCAAAAAAGAAAATGGTGCAAGAATCTAAAAAAGTTTGTAAAAGTAAACATGACGACCAGGATACACAACAAGATGATTGTACTTCAAAACAGCTAACTCTGAAAAACATTGTTTTATACTTAAAAGAAAAGCCTGAGTTACGGGTGGTTTTACCTGAACTCACGAAATTCGTAAAGTTGCTGTTGACTATACTTGGCTCCTCTTGCACAAATGAGCGATCATTTTCAATGTTAAGACGTTTGAAGTCATATCTTCGATCAACAATGCTCCAAGAAAGATTGAACAATATAACGATTCTACACCTTTATCAAGTAATTTCTGATAGTTTAGATATTGACGAATTGCTAAATAATTTTATAATTAAATCTAACTTAAGATCGCAAACTTTCGCAGTCATCCAAAAGTAATATTCAAATATCTTTATAGTATTTAAAAAGGTTACAGAATAAGACACATATAATAATTTATTATATACTCACAAATGTTATCGATTATCGACAGTTGAATGTGATAATTATTAAATTGTATGATTTTACGAAGATTACGTATTAACAATTGAATTAATTTAATGTAATAAATATGCGATAAAAGGTGCTATTACAATGCAATAACAAAATAAGGTTACCATTCTTTATAAATTGTGTAATTTATTTACGATTTGATAATTATATTATTATATTATTATAATCATCGTCAAAAGAAAATCAAAAATTTTGTTCTAGCATCGATTCAAGCTATGTGTGTGATTCTGATAAGCAATTTATATATTTATGATTTTAAAAACCAGATAGTAACCCCAAAATACTTCTAAGTGCAGTTCAGTTTTCTTCTAAAATCCCGCTAGATACCCTCTGTATGAAAACCTTCAGAATTCCCTCAAAATTTTGGCACATTACAGCGCCTTTTTTAAAACTGAGTCTTACGCAGATTCTAAGCAATCCCCTAAACCTAAGGTCCTGTTAATAATCGCTCACAGAATGTGATGCAAACTTCAATTTTTGAGAACGAGAACATTTGTTTGAAACTAAATACAAAACCACAAACAATTTATTATAAAATAATAGACTTTTGCAAAACAAATTAGATTGTATTTTATAGTATACATTTTATCTGTTTGTCTGTTAAGTATAGCACACGGTGTGCCCTAAATCTGCATGTAGGTCAGACCTATCTGTGACCTAAGTAACCAATTATAACATCGTCCAAAAATGAATTTACCTAAGTTACGGGTACGTAATTAATGAAAACTATCTAAGAGTTATTTGGAAATGTGTTTATACACATGAGAATAAACAGAAAAAGAAGTGAAGCTTTGTAAACAAACGTAATGAGATATTTTAACAAATATATATTGTAAATTTAATTACCACGAAAAATTCATTCGGTTTGTAATTATTTTACGTAAAAAATTAATTATAAATATTTAGTTTTTTGTTTTAAAAAGTTTTCATTTTTAGCGTAAGACGCCCTTCTCCCTAAATAAATATAAATGCATTTTATATAATTCAAATTAGACGTTGACGTTCGCCGGATTATTGGGTTTAGAGATTACCTGTACATGGCTGCATAAAATGTAGTTTGATAAATTCCTATAAATCTGGAAAGAGGAGGGGGGGGGGCGAACGTTACAAAAATTCCATACCCAATAAAGACCCGACTTGCCGCCCCTGACATCATCACCTTGGCATCCGCAACTTCGCCGGTGGAGCAACTCAGCGTTGCATCACAACTACAGTGCACGTGCACAGGTAACCTCAAACTTACACGGCTATATTCAGCGCACATGTGCTGACTCAGAAAATTCTTCTGGCGACAATTTCTCACGCACGATTAGATCAATAATATCTAATCGTGCTCACTCAATTAACCTCCACAACTGTATCAATAATATTCAATTGTGAACTTTGTACCAGGAGCATCATCTCCTCTCATCAGCGTAACGATGTGGATTCAAGGCAAGACTCATTAGCTGCCGTGAACCTAGAGGCATCTCGAAGAAATGCGATCGACGATTCACGCGATACTGGTTAAGGGTATTCCTCTGCCAGTGACCCACGAACCTCTGCAGCTAGCCACTGCGCTTCTAACTGCCTTAAAACTACATGCACCGCTTGTCGTCAACTGGCGTGTGTGGAACCCGTTTACCTGTCGAGAACGCAATGAGCAGCCAGCTGCGGGAGATCCTGTCCAACCTTTACGCGCGCTCGTCTTCACCCTCGCAAGCCCATCGGCCCGCGACGACATCCTTAAAAGAACGCCGGCTCTTAGAAATCTCGATTGCAAGAACATTTTCGGGGCCGGAGAACCTGCAAACTGTCCCTTAATGCACTCCTTGCCAGCCCCAATCTATGGCCTGTTGAAGCGAGCAACGGCTATCTATAAGTCGCCTAGACACGATCGGCCTATAGTAAAAGATCTTGTTGTCTTTATGTGACCCACCAAGACCGGCCCACTTATACCAATCTATAGCGAGATCGACCTCGATGCGCTTTCTGCTATAACATCCTGATGTCATCCGAATCGAACCACCGTAACTGCGCGCGCAAATACTCTCGTCGTCGGCCACATTAATGTAAACGGCTTATTCCCGACTCATTTTGCACTGCTCGAGGCTAAGGTTGCTGAGACTTATTTCGATATTGTTGCAATTTCCGAGACAAAGCTAGCTTCGTTTATGAGTGACTTGCACCTTAGCCTCGACGGATTTAACTTCTTTCGTCCTGATCGAGAGGGAATGGGTGGTGTTAGTGTGGGTATTTATGTACGCGATACCTTCGCCGTTTGCAGCTTGTCAGCCTCTGACCTTACTTTCGACAATACCCCCGAATTTCTCATTCCCGGAATAGTTAATACGCACATCAAACTACTCTTCACCGCCATCTATCGCCACCCCCATGCCTCTTATCCGTATACCTTCTTTAATCGCCTTTCAACGTATCTCCAAGATTACCTAGATACCAGCTCCCTCCACCTTGTCCTCTCTGACCCTACTCATCATCAACTCTGGCGAGGCTCGTACACCTTGATTGACCTCTTCATCGTGAAGAGTGACAACCACGTCCTGGCCTACTCCAAATCACCTGCTCCCTTCATTGTGTGGAACGACTTCATTGAGCTCTCACCTGCCTGTCCTAAGCCACCATTTATAGAAAAATCCATCCTTACGCGCAACCTTAAGAGAGCCAATCCAGAGCTAACCGAGCCCTCATACAGCACCTTCCCACCACCGATCCCCATCTCCCTTTCCCACGTCACACTATCATAGCCACCTCCTCCACTACAGAACTTGTTTTGGACCCGTGTCCCGCTGGCGTAGATGCTACCGTACATGCGCTGACTCAAGCTCTTGTTAACTCCTACTAAAAATTCTCACGTGAGATCTCACGTTTCAAATTTTTCACGTGAAATCTCAAGTGAGATCCCACGTGAGATCTCATGTATAAAATTTCTAAAAATGTAAAAAATGGCTAAAACGCTTCAAAACATAGATTTTTTGAACTTATCTGGGGGGTCGCGTAACCTAATAGGCGGCTTCTCATTCCCGGAAACTGATGTTTTATCATTAAAGGGATTTTAGCAGCTCGCGGACCATAATTTCAGATGAGATTTTGGCGTGAGATCACACGTGAGATTTTTCAGTAGGGACGCGTTCGATACCGTGGCTCCAATACGCAAACTTCTTTTGTCATCGCGCTGTAAACCCTGGATCAATCCGCAAATCAGAGCTCTGATGAAATCGCGTGATCGCGCCGACAAAACCGCCCAATCCATAGGTGCCCCCGCTGACCTAGTTCGCTTTCGCTCACTATACTCGGCAACCTGTAATGCCCTGGATGGTGCCAGAAACAGGTATGTAGCGTCGCGCCTTGTTGACGCACTGTCCGCAGAAGCAAAGTGTCACGAACTCCAGCGTGCCGTCCCCACTTCTTCAGTTTTAGGCTGCTGCGCTCAACGCTTATTACCCCACGATTGTGAATCGTCACCCGCCAGTTCCAGAGCGCCTCATCAAAATCGGCAAGGTGTGATGGTCTCTCAGTGCCCATGCTCAAGCTAGCTGCGCCTAAATCTATCGGATAAACCTAAATCTCATAAAACCAAAATCCATAATCCCAAAACCCAAAACACATAAAACGGTTACCAAGGTTTGCAGAAATATTCACTCAGAGTTGCTTTCATGTTTATTAACATTGAAGGAATATTAGTGAAAATTGCGACAATGGTAAATGAACATTGAGGCAATATTCCTCATGTATTCAGTGCTATAGGGGCAGACACAACACAGACACATAGACACAGAAACACGGATACAGATCCACAGACAAACAGACACGCAAACACGCAGATACACAGCCACACAGACATAAAACGTTAATATATAATATATAATTATTTTTCTTACAGTTTGCAGGTGATTCAGTTTATTTGATTGTAAATATTAAAAAAGTCTATCGTGTAAGATAAAATGCCTAAAAGAAAGAAGCTAAGCTACTACACAAAAAGGCATTTAAGGAACTTAGTAAACGAAAGAGGGGAAACATATCTACATTCTATAAATACGTCTGATTCAAGTGAATTTGATTATGATGAATTCGTATCATTATCTAGCACAGCTAGTTTATACACGAATGTATCGCCTGCATCTGAATTGAGTTCTTCTGACTCAAACAGTTCGGAACATTTAACAACTGCAGCTTCAAGTTCTCATGGCTCACCGCAAAGTTTCGCAGATAATGCAAATGATAATAACGAAAATTCATCTAATTCTGAATCATCTAATCCTGATAGTATGGAATACAGATTTTCAACTTCCGATTCTTCAGAAATTGAATTAGAAAATGATTCGGATAACAGTGAAGATTATTTTTATGATCCAGTGAAAGAAAAAGATAAGAAATTTATTAACGATATACATCTTTTGCTTGTAGAGCACAACATGGACCAAGTCACATCGAATCATTTATTAAACATTTTACGTGATAATACTGATACAGAATTTTCGAAAGATGCACGTGCTCTCTTAAAGAGTCCACGACATACACAAACAATAAAAATGGAAGGCGGTGAATACTATCACTTTGGATTGAAATCTGCTATTCAGAAAATGATACGAGATGTAAAATCGAACATGAATGTCTATATTAATAGTATTCGATTGTTCATTAATATTGATGGTGCACCGTTACATAATTCAACTCAGAAAGGGATTTGGCCTATCCAATGCTCTTCCAATCTTTCTGACAATGTCTATTTGATAGGTATTTTTTATGGACAAGGAAAACTGAAAAATGTTAATGAATTTTTAAAACCATTTGTCGATGAAGTTAAATTAATTGTAAATAATGATTTTATATATTGTAACAATATACTTACTATAAAAATTGCTGCTTTTGTATGTGATACACCAGCGAAATCAATGATTCTAAATGTTAAGGGACACACTGGTTATCATAGTTGTGTTACTTGCAATATCATTGGCCAACGAATCGAGAACATTGTATGTTTTCCAAATGAAGATCATACTGAAGTTCGTAAAAATGAAGATTTTAGAAACAACGTTTATTTGGAATCTTATCAAATTGGTGATACTATTTTGACGTCGATCCCAGATTTAGATATGATTCAACAGTTCCCTAGAGATTATATGCACCTTATATGTCTTGGGATTATGAGAAAACTCTTATATTTATGGAAATATGGCCCATTAAATGTTAGACTGAGTTTAGAACAAGTGTCAATAATATCCAATCGTTTAGAATCTTACTTCAATGAAATGCCTACTGATTTTGCTAGAAGACCTAGATCACTTAAATTTGTCAAGTATTGGAAAGCTACTGAGTGCCCTCAGTTTCTATTATATAGTGGTCCAGTAGTTTTAAAAGATATTTTAGGTAAGGAAATGTATGATAATTTTATTTGTTTGCATATTGCAGTAAAATTAGTTACAGATCCTGACCAAGTATTGATTCCGTCAAACGTGGATTTAGCTGAAAATCTATTTGCTAACTTTGTAGACTCATTTACAACTATTTACGGAGTAAGATATGTTTCGCACAATGTGCACAACTTATTACACGTTGCTTCTGATGTACGAAAATTCGGAAAATTAGACAATTTTAGTGCGTTTACGTTTGAGAGTTTTATTTTTTTTGTAAAAAAACTGCTGCGTAAAAACAATCAATGTCTTCAACAAATCATTCGAAGATGCTCCGAATTGGACGAGGTATCGAATGATATCATAAGGAAAAGACGGTCTTTAGTAACGTATGAAGAGTGTAAAACTATTTACAAAGATGGGCCTATGGTACACAATCTCATCGGAGGATCGCAGTACAAACGTTACAATTATAAATCTCTAACAATATCGATAGATGATAGTAGAAATAACTGTGTCATGCTGAAAAATGGGATAGCTATTTGTTGTTTGAATTTTATACAAAAACATTCAAAAATATTTGTTGTCGGAAGAAAATTCAACTTCGAAGATAATATCTTTACAGATCCATATACATCTTCGCATTTAGATTGCTATATAGCCACCGAAACTGATGAAATGGATTCTTGGGAGTGCCATAAAATTAAAAGAAAATTATGTGCTTTATCTTATAATCGGCTCTCACACGTTATGGGGTGGGGAGACACACATGTGTACGTACGTGTGTCTCGCGCTGTACAATATAATATGTATATTCTCAACACGTCTCCTTACATTTATATCGTACTATTTCATCATTTTCATTTTACATTTAACAATTCTCTGAATTTAACAAACTTATCTTTACATAATGCTTTCGTGAATACATCGGCTATATTATTTTCTGAGTCGATTTTTACAATTTCAATCTCTTTGTTTTTAATGCCCTCGTGTACATAATGGTAATGAATCTCAATGTGTTTTGAATTTTTCGTAAAGTTTCCAAAGTTCGCTATATTTATCGCACCTGAATTATCTTCATAAATCTTTATTGGTTTTTCAATATCCAAGTCAAATGTTTTTAATAATTCTTTTAGATATTTCAATTCGCTTACTATTTCAGATAACGCAACGTACTCTGCATATGTCGAAGCCTTCGTTATACATTTTTGTTTTCGCGATTTCCAATCAATTACATTCCCAAAAACTCGAATTACATAACCTGATGTGGACTTCCTATCAACATTGTCTCCAGCCCAATCTGCGTCTACATAGCCATCAATTATTTCACAATTTTTATTTCTCTTATATTGTAAACTTAATTTTTTCGTTAAATACAAATACTTCAAAATTCGTAATGCATATTTCCAATGTGTCTCAGTGTAACAATTTTGGAATCTACTTAAGTAATTTACGCTATGACTAATGTCTGGTCGAGTGCCAGAACTAACATATAATAATGCGCCAATTAAATTCCTATATTTTATATTTGGTTCGAACTCTTTGGAATTTTCAATTTTTAAATTTGTCTCCATCAGAGTGCTATATAACTTACTATCTTTTATGTGAAATTTAGTTGCTAGTGACTCAATATATTTTTCTTGACTTAATTCCATCTTACCATTTATATAATCATGCTTTACATTTATGCCTAGATACTCATTTATTTCACCTAAATCTTTCATTTTGAAACGATCAGATAACAATTTCTTTATTCTTTGTATTTTCTTTTCATCTTTTCCACAAATCAACAAATCGTCTACGTATATTAATAGGTAAACAATGTCTTTGTCTTTTCCATGTATATATAGACATAATTCTACATTGCTCTTTCTAAAGCCAAGTTTCATAACATATTCATCAAAGCATTCATACCAGTCTCTAGGACTTTCTCTCAATCCATACAACGCTTTTGACAATTTATACACTCGTTCGGTTCCATCTTCATAACCTTTTGGTTGATTGGCATATACCTCCGTAGTTACCTTTCCATTTAAGAATGCTGTCTCTACATCCATTTGTTCTATTTTGAGCCCATTTTGGCAGCAATATGAAAATAAAATTTTTAACGTTTGATTTTTCGCAACTGGGGAATATATGTCATCAATTACATCTGTTTGTTGAAAACCTCTCACAACTAGCCTAGCTTTGTACCCATTATGTGATTTTCTTGTGTAAACCCATTTTACATCTATAACTTTTTTATTTTGTACTCTATCGACTAATTCCCAAGTTTTATTTTTATTTATGCATTCGATTTCTTTATTCATGGCTTCTTGCCAATTTTTACTTTCTTTACTATTCATCGCCTCCTCAAATGTACAAGGCGTATCTACTCTACAGTATCTTACATAAATATTATAGCTTTTCTTTTCTGGGTATCTTACAGGACTTTTCCTATCACGCGTAGATTTTCGCGGAACTTTCAATGTTGCGTTTTCTGTATCTTTACATTTCCCCGAAGGTTGATGTAACGATAAATTATTCTTTTCTTTTACTTTACCTTGTTGCTCTTCGGATTCATTCGCGTTTTCAAAGACATTATCCGATAAATCATCGTTTGTACTTGCATCACTTGCTGTACTATCATCGTTATCAATATTATCTTTATAATCAATACCAATGCATTTAACATCTCTTTCTATAATATCCACATGCCTTGCAACAATTATTTTATTATTTATAAGTACTCTATAGCCTACATCACTATAACCTAACAATATTTCCATTTCAGCTTTTTGATCCCATTTAGACAATCTTTTTTGTTCCGGTTTTCTTACAAAAACTTTACTCCCGTAGAAACGTAAATGTTCGACATTTGGTCTCTTTCTAAAAAATATTTCATAAGGTGTTTTTCTTTCAATCGTATTTGCTAACGTACGATTTTTCAAATACGTCGCGGCACATATTATTTCTGGCCAGTAGCATTTGTGTACTTTTGCCTCTGGTAGTAAACATCGCGCTTTATCCATTATCGTTCTATTAAATCTTTCAGCTGTGCCGTTTAATTCGTGCACATACGTCGGACAATTATTAATAATAATACCCTTTTCTTTGGCATAATTATAAAACCGATTATTTAAGTATTCTTTCCCGTTATCACATCTCAATATTTTTATTCTTTTTCCGGTTAAATTTTCAGTTTCATTTACAAATTGAAATAAACAATCAAAAACTTCTTCTTTAGTCTTTATGCAATAAACTTTAGCTATTTTACTATAATCATCAATAAAAGAAACGAAATATTTTTCTCCGCTAAACCCAGTAGTTTTAAAGGGACCGCATACATCCGTATGTATAATTTCTAATATATCTTTCGCCTTTGTTCTATTATTAGTAAATGGCAAGTTATGCATCTTATTTTCAATACAAGTTTTACATTTCATAAATTCAGATTCAAGTTCATTTGGAACGCCCGTTAATAACTGCTGTTTACATATCGTATCCAAATATCTAAAATTTACGTGACCTAACACTCTATGCCATCTTTCCTTTTGACTCATGTTATTATTCTGTTCGGCACTATTTACACAACTTATATTCCTTGACAATTTACTTTTCATCTTATATGTATCATTAAATTTAAATGCTATTGCAGTTAATTTATTATCACTATCTATAATTTTTGCAACTTTTCCTTTCAAAATTACCGTATTCTTATTATTCGTTAATTTTCCAACACTTATTAAATTAGCATTCATTTCCTTAGCAAAATAAACATTATTAATATTAACTTTATTTTGCTTCCCGAAGGTGACAAAATAAAGAGATAGAGTTCCTATCTTAGAGTTCCTAGCTTTTATAGCTCTATTATCACCGAGATAAATATTTACCGGTTCTTTTAAACTAATACATTTTTCAAAATAATTTTCGTTATTTATAATATGATCAGAACATCCGCTATCGAGTATCCACTCTATCTCGCTCATACCTGACCTGTTTGTTTCGTTGGTGTACGCAGCGTGTGTCGTCGCTATCCATGCGCTCGCACCTTCGCTGCTCTGTTCGCTCGTGCTGGTTCCTTGTTGTCCATGGAATTTTCCGCGTCCTCTGCCGTAATGGCCTCTTCCGGCTGTGCCTCAGCTGCAATCACGTGTCGATCCTCTCCATGAGCTGCCGTTGCTACCTGCTTGTCCTCCATCTTGGCAATCTCGTGTGAAATGACCAGGTTTTCCACACTTATAGCAGTTTCCCTTTCTTGCAGTAAATACATTCGTACTTCTCTTGTTATGCTCTTTTCGATTCTTCATTTTAGCTAGCTTAATTTTGTTTCTTATGTAATCAGCCGTTTGTTCTTCTTCTTTCAATGTATCAACCAAATCACCTATATAACTGTATGATTCTGGTAACGTGTTGAGCATATAATTCAATTTTTCTTTTTCGCTTATTTTAGCACCCGCGCCTTTTAACTCATTTATCGCTTTTTCAAAATCACTGAAAAATGCCTCAGAATCACTATAGTTTCTTAATCTTAATTTCTCCAGTCTATTCCTGCAGACTATTTGTAACGCCGTTGATTCTTTTAAATACATATTGTCTAGCTTCTTCATAATTTTGTATGCTGTTTCTTCTTCACAAACAAATTCTAATTGTTTATCTGATATCGCACTATAAATTATATTTATTGCTCTCAAATCATTCTGTTTCCATTCTTCTACTTTGTCTGTTTCACTCTTTTCTCTTTCTATCACAATTTCACATTTTTTGAGCTTCATGTACATTTGGATCCTCTTTTTCCACATACTGTAGTTTCCGCCATCGAATACTGGTATTGAAACATCCTTTTTATCCATTTCGTCTTCTTGATTATTCTCGAACGTTCTTTCGTGTTCGGAATCTTCTTCTTCTTGCTTGACCTTCGGTGTTGTGGCTTCTTCCTTCGACTTGAGCGTTCCTTCGTGCTCGGAGTCTTTTTCTTCCCTTTTGTCAGGCGTCTTGATATAAGCACTCTATCTTTTCCCGAAGGTTAAGATAGAGAGCTGAGAAGTAACCACCGACCTGCTACCATGTTGAATAAAGGACACACAAATTGGATAGAATAAAAGAGTTTATTTAAGAGACTTAATTTAAAATACAGTATGACTATACTCGGCGCGGGCCATTCTCGGTCTGACGACAAGTTTGCAGGAGCGTCGCGCTCGCCCGTCGGCTCTCACACGTTATGGGGTGGGGAGACACACATGTGTACGTACGTGTGTCTCGCGCTGTACAATATAATATGTATATTCTCAACAGAGATAGCGAGCGCAGCGGCGCACCAGTATGAGTGAGAGAGATAGTGCGCAGCGGCGCACACGTAGGAGGGAGAGAGAGAACTAGCGATAAGAGCACGAACGCCGCATCCAAGCGTGGAGGCGCGCCGCCGTCTAAAGGCGCGCCGCCACTAAGCGTAAAGAATTAAGCCAGGTTATGCCGGTTTAAAATCCGCACGCAACAGGTGGCAGCAGGAATCGACGCGGCAATCGTTGCCGTCGCGCATGGCCAAATACAGCCACCGTTCGAGTAATTAGAGCCCTAATTGGTTTGAATGAATAAGTTTCACCACAAAAGGAAAAAGAAAATCGCGACGCGTGCCGATACCTGCTGCCAACCTGCCCACCGACCTATCTGATTGAATAAGAGCGAGAGAGAAAGAGAGAGACGCCACCGAGGAAGAAGACGGAAGCGAGCATGCAGGCACCGCTTCCTTCTTCTTCACTTAGTCCTGGATTGTCGCCTAGTGCACATCTCATAGTTCTGGAGTAATCATTGTAGAGTCTGAAGTTACGGTTAATTAGCATTTCGAGTGGTAATAGGAGAGTGCGTTGTATTAGTAGTATAAGAGAGTAGTGCTGGAGAGTTGTGATAGAGTATTGCGAGAGAGAGAGTAGTGCCGGAGAGTAGTGTGGGAGAGTATTGTTGGAGAACGAGGAAAAGACGATCGTTGTCTGTCTCCAGAGGAAAAGTGGATCGTTGTCTGCCGCCAACTTGTGACTCGCACCGTAAACCACCGTAGAGAGAGACAGAGAGAGAGAGAGAGAGAGAGAGAAAGAGAGAGAGAGAGAGAAAGAAACAGAGAGAGAGAGAGAGAGAGAGAGAGAGAGAGAGAGAGAGAGAGAGCGGGAGAGAGAGAGAGAGAGAGAGAGAGAGAGAGAGAGAGAGAGAGAGAGGTGGAGGTCCGTACGAGCGACAGACGTGCAACACGGTAAGAATTTAGTTGCTGTCGTCGGGAGGCATTTTCGTTTCTGCCCCCCCGACCCTCAATTTTATTAATTTTTTTCGTGCATTGCGAGCGATAACTCCCAGCGGGGAGGAAGTAGAATCGGTTCTCTCTCTCGTGTGCGCGAATACCCGGCGTGCGAGGCTCCGAGCGCCATTTTGTCAACCGCGTCCGCAAAATATATGTGCCGCGCTCACCGTCCACCGCCGCGAGACGAAGTTCAGACTACTATTAAAGGAATTATTACTAAATTGCGATTGGAGTTTTTTTTTTATTTTGATTGTGTTGTTCTTCTGTTTCGTGTTCCCTGTGGACGTACGCGAGTGGCTCTTCGTTACGCGGAGAACCAGCGCGTCGTACTCATTCGCGTATTTCCCGTAGTCACCGAGGGTATCGGCCGCCCCAGGCCGTCGCAACCCTGCCCACGCTCAGAGAGGAGGAAGAGTCCATAGCCAGGCAGAGGAGAAGGAGGTAACGCGCCGTCACCGTGGTCTGGCGCCCTTCAATTAAATTTTGACCGCGCTTGCACGTTACCGCACCGGGAGTTAGGGTTTTTGGTGGGAGTTGGGGAGCAGGTCGTGAAATTCTATCGCGAGTTAAAAGCCTTCAGGGCGAGCACTAACGTTGTGAAGAGGGGGTGGAAAATCCGCAACGTTACACTACACACACACACACACACACGCGCACACGCACACGCACACGCACGTAAGAAGGTTACAACTCGGCTCGAAGGTAGTTACAACTCGAAGATAGTCTCGGCGCGTAAGAAGATTACAACTCGGCTCGGTGCGTAAGAAGGTTACAATTCGGCTCGGCGCGTAAGAAGGTTACAACTTGGCTCGGCGCGTAAGAAAGTTACAACTCGGCTCGGCGCGTAAGAAGGTTACAACTCGGCCGCTTCATTTTTTCATTGACGTTTGAGTTGAGAACCGCTGTAGGAAGGATCGCTCTCGTATAAATTCGAACTTTCATGTATAATATAATTATTTATCAATGTATCTTATTCTCTAGAAAAGTAAATTTATAACTTATTTGTTCGCACTATTGTATATTATTTAAGACATTTTTCAAAGCATGCAATGACATGAAATAAATTTACAGGAGTATATAAGCAAAATAAAAAACCCACAACATACCATTAACAAAATGTTACTGTTCTAAATTACCTGTCGATGCTGAAAAAGCAAAAGGTATTCGAACCCTAATGAGCAAATTATTAATACCCCAATAGTACCATGAATTTTACGATAATTTATTAAGTTAAAATTCATAATTTAAACGTATTAATATTTTGTTATATTTTCAGTTTAGTACTTATATATATATATATATATATATATATATATATATATATATATATATATATATATATATATATATCGAGCTTTCATGCATAATATAATTATTTATCAATGTATCTTATTCTCTAGAAAAGTAAATTTTATAAATTATTTGTTCGCACTATTGTATATTATTTAAGACATTTTTCAAAGCATGCAATGACATGAAATACATTTACATGAGTATATAAGCAAAATATGCAAAGCATGCTTTGAAAAATGTCTTAAATAATATACAATAGTGCGAACAAATAATTTATAAAATTTACTTTTCTAGAGAATAAGAAAAGAAAATTTTATAAATTATTTGTTCGCACTATTGTATATTATTTAAGACATTTTTCAAAGCATGCAATGACATGAAATACATTTACATGAGTATATAAGCAAAATAAAAAATTTATTGTTCAACAAACTATATATATATATATATATATAGTTTGTTGAACAATAAATTTTTTATTTTGCTTATATACTCATGTAAATGTATTTCATGTCATTGCATGCTTTGAAAAATGTCTTAAATAATATACAATAGTGCGAACAAATAATTTATAAAATTTACTTTTCTAGAGAATAAGATACATTGATAAATAATTATATTATGCATGAAAGCTCGAGTCTCTCTGAGAGCAATTCCTTCTTACAGCGGCTCTCAACTCAAACGTCAATGAAAAAACGAAGCGGCCGAGTTGTAATCTTCTTACGCGCCGAGCCGAGTTGTAACCTTCTTACACGCCGAGCCGAGTTGTAACCCTCTTACGCGCCGAGCCGAGTTGTAACCTTCTTACGCGCCGAGCCAAGTTGTAACCCTCTTACGCGCCGAGCTGAGTTGTAACTTTCTTACGGGCCGCGCCGAGCTGTAACCTTTTACCACCCAGGCGACGAAATAAAGTCGACGGATTAGGTAATAATAAGTTTAAGTTTTATTTACAAACAGAGGTTGCTTCTTTAATATTGTATAGATATAAAGTTCCTATTAAAAAAAATATTTAATAAAAACTTAATGATTACGGTGTTTAAAAAACAAAACACAAACTAAAATAAGATAGATTACATTTAGAGAAATGAATAATTGACCGTATACTTGATGATAAACTGTATTATCTTTATTAATGGAAACGATAGTTAGAAACAAGCTCCACACGTAAGTAGACTGTTTTCAAACAATGAAAAAATAGGTTGGTACTTAGATGCTATATATATGTTGAATAAAAACCTTGAAATAGTACTCACCTTTGGTAGATTGTCGTCCCGATAACCTAAGATTCTTCTCTTCGTGCGGCTCGATTCTTTTCTTTTCTATAAATTGATGATAAATTCAGTACTCTGTAACAAACATCCTCCTTCATAAAATTCAGGCATCAAGTTACTCAGAAATAACTTCCATTCGAATACTCCCGTCACTATTCATAAGCCAGATGAATATTACGTCCCTCGAAAGCGAACATTTAACGTGAGCCGATGTTTTTATATCGATCCGTATTAATCTCTAATGGAATATGTATTATTATATACTGTATCTAGTAACAAATCGAATGACAAAATCTGTTTATCATTTCAAAATCTGTATTTATGTATCGTGTATTAGTAATTACTCGAGAATCATCGCTTAGATTTTTAGTATTCGAAGATCCGTTATTTATTAGTAAAAAAATATGTTCCCTAATTTTGATCACAAATGACTTGACCTTCATAACTCGTGTAAGAATTAAAGGGCGTCTGATTAAATAATAATTGATTGATGCATAAACTATATACATGTAATTTTGTCTTTAGTCTTCACTGAATACACTGAATATGATAAGGCAGCTCACTTATATAAATCATCTAGTGAAGTTGATAAATATTTGTCAACTTATTGTTTTCTATTTTAAAATTCACTGTCGTATACAAGTGATAAATATTAATCACTGAAATGTAATTCGAGTTTGGATTATAATATACAAAATTTAGCTTTTTATTGCTGGATAAATTATTATCTACTGCTCTTGCCTTCTTTCGCAAGTTAGCAGCATACGAAATCATCTTCATAATTTTATTTGAATAATTTGTCTTCAAAATAAAATTGAAACATAAAAAAAAATTATTGAGGAACTTGAAAAAAAATTTTCTTTTTAAATTTAAGTATGTCTTATAATTCACATGCGGATCATATTATTACTCTGTATAACAGGATTTCAAATATACACTTATGCTATTCCAGAATATAAATCTAACCTATATAAAATATTATACCCTCTCTAACTAGAATGGGACTTTTCTATCTAAATCTACACATTTCTGCATATATATATATATATATATATATATATATATATATATATATATATATATATATATATATATATATATATATATATATATATATATATATATATATATAAGTATGCACTGTGAACAATATCCAAATTCATTCGTGACTGATATATTAGCCAGCGCAGTCCTATAAGGATTGTAATGTTTGTTGTCTGATGAAAGCCTCGTCCTAGTCGTAAAAGATTTGTAATAATTATTGATAAATCAAGTGTACATTCTCAATTATGTCTTAATAATGTCTCAATAATTGTATTTTTCAATTAATTTTGCTCGGTTTTAGGCCTGTCATTTATTACAGCAATATCGTTCGTTCGAGTCATTCTCATCATTGAAACGCTACTGCTGTAATAATTTTTAACCTCGAACTTGAAGAATAGTCTGTAACTGCCGTTCTTTCTTACTTCTTTTACATAATCCAATCTAACCCAATCTAATTGTTTTGCTCTTAGAATTCAATTTCTAGCTCTCAGTTTTTCATTTCTAAATAATAATTCTCGTAGCGTAAGTTAAATTTTGGATTTGACCAGAGTGCCTGCTTTTGGTGATACTACATTGCAAACCTTGTTCTTATTGGAGAGTAACTAGTGGTGATTTAAAATATCTACATCTATATAGCTACATAACTGAAGTTTGGTGACAGTTTAACTAAAATTCTTTGATCATTCTGAAAATGCTTTTAAGTAAATAAATAAAAAGGAATTCTATCTTCAAAAAAATTGACATGTATAATATTATATATCATAATGATATTTACATTAAACTGTTAATCATTGATTAAGCTATACAACACAGATTATTCAATCTTCATCTAGCCATTTCCGTTAGCTATATCTATAATAGATATAAGTCATTTATTAAACACATATTAAAACATTCCTAAATTTTAAGATGTTGAACGTTCAAATAACGGCCCATCACGAAATGAAATGCCTTCTGGAAAATTGGACAAAATCACATCGAATGCTGCTAAAGGATTATCAAGTCATGAAAATGTGAAGAATATTAGGAAATCGGACGCTTCTTTAACAAATGGTAAAATATTCATCGCAATGATAAATAGTATAGAAAAAATATTATAAAATACGTTATAGGCATGCAAAATAAATGGTATTCTGTCATTCTCAGCATTTTTCTTAGTTTAAAAGTAGTAATATTGTTGTCCAAAAGTTGATTTAGATAAAAAGCTTTGGGCATGATTATGACGTTAACAAAAATAAAGACTTTTTATGTTGTTCAGACATCTCAATTGTTAAAGTTTAAGAAATTTTAAAAGAATAATTGACTGTCTAACTTAAAGTAGAGAAATACAATTTAAATTGTCATGTTCCTTCTATTAAAATGTGAAATTTGACAATGTTATTAAAGACAACATGCACATTCACTTTATAACTTTGAAAAGTATACCGTTTGTCACTGTTTAATAATAATTCATAATTACAAACAAAATCATAATTTTTCTATTGGGCGAAAGAAAAGTGAAAATCAATTTGAAAACCTTTAATTGCTCATGTCAATATTCTTATAGGATCAGTATATAAAAAGTTATGAGTATCTGTTTAGCTAAAATTATTTTATTTTTTTTATTATTATTATTTTGATTAGAATATTGAAAAATACTTATTATAAGATCTAAAAAATTTAGGTTGATGTAAATATATGTATAAACATAAACGATATTCAATTTTTTAATTTGGCGAAACTAATCAAAATTTTGAAAAACTAAGGAAGTCAACATCTTCATTTTTATAATATACATTCTATTTTTTCATGATATTTATTTTAAATTGGAATTCAGATAAAAATATTTCATACGTAAATTAGTATGTCAGTTTGTACGACATTTTTTACTAAGTTCTTTATTTTATTTCTTTTTTTCCGAGGTACTAGATGAATCTTCTGGGACATCCATTCCTGCTTACAGCAAAGAGGGTATCCCTCCCCCCTCCGCAAGACCATTTCTACGCCCTAAACACCCTTTATTACGGCAAACCCAGCCAGAAACCGTTTTCTCATTAGTTAGGGCTAGGGCCACAATCCTACCTCCTCGGGGGCGTCATCCGTCCCTCATCTCCAGAATTTCCTTTCTCCTAAATCCTATTTATTCCTCTGTACATCCCGATTTTGCGTCCATAGAATCCGTTCGATGTAAGTTGCTACTACGTCTCATATGTAACGCATTAATGTCATAAGCTCAAACACGCTATTAGGTGCAAGTTCGCCTATTACTCACTTGTTATCTTTCAGCGGTCCACCAATCACACACAAAGAAAGTGTGTTCCCGTGGTCTGTACGAAGACGACGATCTCGGGTTACCCTTTCCCTTACTTATGAGTACTAACATTGCTTTTTTCCATCTACTGCTGAAAACGCCTTCGATGGTCTTTAAAACCACTACTGAAATATCATCCGGCCGCGGCGCTTTCCCGATTTTAAGATATGAGATGGTCTTATTAAGCTCTACAATAGTAAAAACAGGGATATTCTGCATTCGTATGTTTTCACAAGTAGGCTCGGTCCGGAGAGGATGCCTCGAAAAGAGCCCGTTGACGATCATGCTTATTGGTCACGCGTCTTTAATCTCCCGTGGCTTCATTGACCCTACTTTACGCGTGACGATCTGGTAACCTATACCACATGGGTCCAAGTCTAACGCGTCACGCACTTCTTGCATCATCACGGCTTGTATTCATTATACAGTGCCGACTGCAATTCCTGAGATACAGCTTTTGTAGTGCCGCAATCTTGTCAATCCACCACACTCGAGTAATCACCGACATTATTTTGCTAACGCGCGCTTCTGCTAATTCTCGGCTCGTTAGTTCTTGCCGGTCGAAAGCTTCAGCGTCTCGTACTACTTATATTAAAAAATCCCTGTTTAGACGTTTAATTTTCAATCGTAGGCGTGATCTAATTGGATTTACTCAACCACACGTGTTAACCCATTAACGCGCAAATGCACATTTTTGTGCACACATTTTCAAGTACAGAATTCTATTGGAAAAACAAAGTCATTTTTATCCAAAATCCTATATAGGGGGTTTTCGAGGGTGCTCTTTCAGAATCTGCAACTTATTTTGTAAAAAAAAGTCAGTAAGTGTATTATTTTTGGGTTTTTTAAAAAAAAAGTCAAAAAATTTAATAAAATTTTTTTTTCAAATCAATTTTTGTTACTGTTTCTGTTTTTGGATAATCATATTACCGCCAGAAATCGCGGTCCGAATGTCTGGCGAAACAGCGTAATGTTTAACTTCATGATTTTTTTTCTCGAAATGTATGAACTTAACGAAAAAATGTTATAGAACAAAAAATGCTTAGAATCACTCAAAAAATACGTATGAATTTTTTCAGAAGTTTTTGAACCAATTTTGAATTTGTTAATTTTTAACATTTTTGAAAAATCAAAAAATGTCTCAAAAACTTCTGAAAAAAATCATACGTATTCTTTGAATGATTCTTAGCACTTTTTATTCTATAACATTTTTTCGTAAAGTGTATTTTTTTCGAGAAAAAAATTTTGAAATTATGCGTTACATAAACACACAAAACGTTGAATGGATTGAAGACTGTATAATCGTCATTCTGCCACTATAAATATGTAGTAAAATATAGCGTTGCCCAGTTCTCAACACTTTCAGTGTTTCTGAAAGTTTTTCAAGACTTTCTAAAGCTGCTTTTAGTTCTTTAATATAATTATCGAGTAAAGGTCCTACTTCTCCAGAGGTGAAACGACAATTTACCACCTTGTCCATAGCTTTGAAAGCTGCAATGTATGGTATCATTTTAAAAATACCTACATCTTTATATATTTCTGGATCTTTGAGCCTATCTGACTCTTTCAGCAATTTCCTACACGCATTGCCTTCAAAAGCATCACCATGATAGTTTTTCGAAACTAGATTGAGCTTGCGTGGCCACAATATAGCTTTCTCTAGACCTAACAGGGGAACCAAGCCTCGCCAAAATACATGATTTACAAAGCCTTGCAGGACATGTAATTCAGGTATCACACATTTCTGTAAAACGTAGACATCATCGTCTTCATCGAAACTAGAAAGATTGACAGTGCTGTGACACTCTCTACTACATTCCTTTTTTTCTCCTTGGTTTCTTAGGAGGCGGTATCTTTCATAATCTCTTCTCAAGTCGCCATAAGTTTTCAAATTTGTACAATTTTCCATTTCGGCACTATCAGATACCCTTGTAGTAGTATTAAACAGGCACACAAAAAAGAAAAGTGGTCTGTTACTGAGACTTGACATACCCCATCTTATGCATTTTGACGCGATAAATCCGAATCCGAAGCCAGAATTGCGCCATCACGCCTCAGTTTTTTTTAAATCGTGTAAAACCACCCCTAAATCGAAAAATCCGGGATATTCCGCTTTTAACGTTGGGAAAATTTTTATAAACTGCCTAAAAATTACTGCACATCTAAAGCTATGCACATTTTGAGGCGCTGAATCCCAATCCAAAGGCAGATTTGTGCCATCACCCCTCAGTTCTTTTTAAATCGTGGAAAACCACCCCTAAATCGAAAAATCCGGTATATTCCGCTTTTAACATTGGGCAAATTAGTACAAACTGCCTAAAAATGACTGCAGATCTACTGCTATACATACTTTGAGGCACTGAATCCGAATTCGAAACGAGATTTACTACATTCCCTCTACTTTTTTTTCAATCACGGAAAACCACCCCTACATAGAAAAATTCGAAAAATTCAGCTTTTGACCCTTTCAACCCCTAAACCCTGAACCCTTGAACTTATAACTCTTAAACCCTAAACCTTGAAGCCCTCAACGCTAAAACCCTTTAATCCTGAACCCTTTAACCCTGAATCCTTTAATCCCCAACTCTAGAATCCTTAAACATTGAACCCATAGCCCTTTAATTCTCAACCTTTTAAACTCTTAACCGTTGAACCCTGAACTCTTAAACCCTCAGATCCTGATCCCTTAAGCCCTCAACCCTTAAACCCTGAACCCTTAAACCCTTGAACGATGAACCATTAAACTCTGAACCCTTAAAGCATCAACCCTCAAACCATTAACTGTCCCTTAAAACCCTTAAAAAGTGAAAACTGAAACCCTCAGCTCTTAAACCCTCAACCATTAAACCTTGCGTCTTTAAAAAACTAATTCAATTTTCTCTTTTTCGCTTATAGCGGGTTCTTTTATCCTCAAATGACCTGTGTAAAGGATTTCTGGATCTTTTTGTATCACCTGGGTTAGTTTCTCTTTCCAACATCTTGCAGTAGTCAGCCATCATATTAATACCTCAAGTGCCTTGATATCTCCTCTCCATTTCTATAAGGTCTTCGTGAAATCGCTCACCTTGCTCTTCGCTGTAGTCACCTAAGTTTTCAGGAAAGAATTGCAAATGGGCGTGCAAAAAATGTAATTTCACACTCATCAAACAACCTAAACGTTCGTAGTTATCGAATAAATCTGAAACAATTTGTTCATATTCCTGACTTTTCTGATTACCTAAAAAATTTTCAGCAATACTTTGAAAACTGAGCCATGCTAACTTTTCTGTTTCGTTCATTGTGTTGATGAAATTAGGATCTCGAAACATTCTTCGAATTTGAGGGCCGTCAAAAATTCCTGCTTTTATTTTAGCGTTACTGAGACCTGGAAAATGATCTGACAAGTATTGGAAACATGCCCCTTCTTTATCTAATGCTTTAGTAAACTGCTTCATTAAACCAACTTTAATGTGCAGTGGAGGAAGAAGGATTTTTAATGGATCGAGCAATGGTTCTTGAAGCACGTTGTAAGTACCTGGATTAAGCGCATTTATTTTTGGCCATTCTCTCTTCCTGTAATGATTTATGCGATCTCCGCTGTCCCATAAACATAGAAAGCACGGAAACTTTGTAAAACCTTACTGTTGTCCTAATATGATGGATATGATTTATTTTCTCTAGGACATACATACTTCATATTTTCATAACTTTCTTTTAGTTTCGTGGAATGAGCTATTGGGATGCTTGCGTATTTATTTCCATTATGCAGCAAAACTGCCTTTAGACTTTGCTTTGAAGAGTCTATGAAGAGTCGCCATTCACTAGACTTGTAAATATTAGGTTTTAATTCATTAATCAGACTCTTTACATCTGTGCAATAAACTAATGTTTTATCCTCATCTACAGTGAAATATTTTGTAAACTCTTGTTCCCGTTTTCTATAAACAGAAGATTTAGTTCCAGGTTCTACTAATTCCCGCCTTTTAAATTCCGCTGCCATGAATTCTGCAACATCTTTCGAAACGCCAGTATTGCGAAAAAAGTCATTTAAATCTTTTTGGTTAAATGGTTTAGGATTGCATAACATAACAGAATATGGAACATACTTGTCTTTATTTTCATCCATTTCACATTCACTAATCTCCATTAATTCACTTTCACTGTCATCTTCATTTTTTCTTATGACGTCTTCTTTAATATCTTCTTCCACAAAATCTTCTTCTACATTCATAAGTTCACCAGCATCACAAATAGTTTCCTCTCTTTCAAATCCATTGGATATATGAATATCTGATTTCGTAATGGGTTTTATTGTTGAAGAGACATTAGCGTATTTTATTTTAGATTTATTTCTCGAGTTAAAGCCGCTTGTAATAGTTTTGCAAAAATAGCAGTCATCGCATGGCTGTGGTTTCTGCCATATAGTTGGCGTGGTAAATTGTAAAACTTCCTTTCCATTGTTTTTTTTTTCATCGATTCAACATCGTTAGATAAGTCATCCACCTGTGAAGAGCTGCGGTGGTATGATGACGACGGCTGCGGGCCCGCTTGCTCACCCTGACCAGTCGCCCTGGTTTTCTGAAGCACTGTATCGTGAATATATATATCACTTATATCTCCACCCAGGGCACCTCCCCGTAGTGACGGTGGGCAACGGATAAATTTTTTGCTGATTTTTTTTTTCACTTCGGTTTTTTGTATAAATTTTTTGTATATTCTGGCAAAGTTCCTGGAAAAGGGCGCTTCGCCGTCATGGCAGATATAAGTAATATATCTATTACGATGCAGGACTTCGGAAACCTAGTATCGGCGACTGGTCAGGGTGAGCAAACGGGCCCGCAGTTATCTTCATCATACGACCGCAGCTCTTCACAGGTGGATAACTTGGCCATTGTTGAGTATAATGCCACAAGAAACCCCTCAAGTAACCACGATTGCCTTCGAGAACCAAATCTGCCTGCAGTCATTTTTAGGCAGTTTATACCAATTTTCCCAACGTTAAAAGCGGAATATTCCGGATTTTTCAATTTAGGGGTGGTTTTCCACGATTTAAAAAGAGCTGAGGGGTGATGGCACAAATCTGCCTTTGGATTCGGATGTAGCGCCTCAAAATGTGTATAGCTTCAGATCTGTAGTCATTTTTAGGCAGTTTATTCAAATTTTCCTAATGTTAAAAGCGGAATTTCTGGATTTTTCGATTTAGTGGTGGTTTTCCACGATTTAAAAAGAACTGAGGGGTAATGGCACGAATCTGCCTTTGGATTCGGATTCAGCGCCTCAAAATGTGTATAGCTTTAGATCTGCAGCAATTTTTAGGCAGTTTATAAAAATTTTCCCAACGTTAAAAGCGGAATATCCCGGATTTTTCGATTTAGGGGTGGTTTTACACGATTTAAAAAAAACTGAGGGGTGATGGCGCAATTCTGGCTTCGGATTCGGATTCAGCGCGTCAAAATGCATAAGAGGGGGTATGTCAAGTCTCAGTAACAGACCACTTTCTTTTTTTGTGTGCCTGTGTAATCATAGATAAATTCATCTGTTCCTCAGAGAGCTGTGTGAAAGGCCTATGAGTTTTTTCTCAGAATCTCATAGCCCTGCCGGTAATTCGGAAGACACAGACCATTTTCATTTGCAGGGACACTGGGAACAGGAACAAATAATAGGGCTTGTTTCCTTTTCTAACTGGGTAAAGCGCTCGCTTCTCTCATTGGTTGGAAGCAATGAGAGAACCAATGAGAGAAGGGAGCGCATGTGTCTGACCGCGGTCGAACGCAGTCGAACGCGTTCGTACGCATTTATGTGGCTCTGGCCTTACAAATACCGGAGTTTCCGCATGACATCTGCGTTATGCCGTCTCTACAACCTACCGAATTTTTTTTTTGCGTATATGCAAAATCGTATAGATGGCGTGAGTGTGACTAGATGAGCCAATTGCTAAAAAGTTAAGGAGAAAATTTCGTTTGTAGAAAAACGTACTTCTACAAATAACATTTTCTCCTTAACTTTTTAGTAGTTGGCTCATCTGATACGATTTTGCGTACACGCCAAAAAATTCGGTAGGTTGTAGAGAGCTGGCATAGTGGGAGAAAGTACAATAGGTTCCGTCAGAGACTAATCTCTGGTTCCTTACTCTGCTCCGTGCCGTGCTCCGTGCTCTGCGCCATCTGCACCGTGGTATCGGCATTCAACTAATTGGATGATTCCAGCCATCCCGATGCCGATCTTAGATATATCTATATGCTCTAAGATCCTAAAGCTGCCTCTACACGGCTCGCGGCACGGCATGTCTTAATAGAATCAATCAGTAAGCTGAATGCTGATACCGCGGCGCCGATGGTGCAGAGCACGGAACATGGCATAGAGCAGAGTACGGAACCTATTGTACTTTCTCCTAGAAGTAGCAACATTTCGTGATTGATTATTTCTATCCACGCTAAGAATTTCTCCAAAAGAATTAACCAATCCGCGAAGTGTTACTATATTCATGCTCGCAAGCACAGACGGCGCTCTTGGTGTACATCAGCGCTTTATGTGGAAGCCCGTGTAAGTACATCTTTGCATAAACACATGGCATACAGCACACGACACACCGCAAGTAATGTTGATTCGCTGTTAGTTACTATCGCTCAGACCGTCTAAGCGTAGGCTTCGGTTGAACTGCGGTTAGAATCTAATCATTAGGTGTTTTTGATTTAACTTGAATAGTATAGATAAGAACAAGGATTTCGTTCATTGTTGTACTTGTTTTCGTTGTGAAAAATTGACATTATTTTTCTTAAAGAAGTACGAAAATGTCAGATTTATCTGAAAACAATTATATATCTCACGCATTAGTTAGATTTGTTAAAGATAAAAAAACTGTGATAGTTAATATAGAATCCATCAAAGAGTTTAAGGCAGAAAGGCCTAGAAATGTTACGGACTTCTCAGTAAAGGATCTTTATAACGCAAAAAATTCTGAAAGAGGTTATTTTGCTATCCAGATTTTGGGTATTGGATGTAAGTAAACAACATTTCTTTTTATCAATGCCACTACACCCAAACTTTTCTGCCACAGCAATTAATAACGCATAAAGAAATTCAAAACTTTATCTTTTTATTATATTTGTAGGTGAAGAGGAAATGGAAAATCTCTTAACAAAATCTAGTCGATTGAGATATAAAATATTCAATGATAGTGAAATAGATAGTCATTCATTTCCAAATGACGACAGCAGTGATAAATTCGAAAAAGAATCTTTAAATAATAGTCTTGAGACCTCTTTTACAGCTGATGATTATAGCTACGATTCAGAAGGTGGTAATTCAGAAATTGATGATAAAGATGACAGGGAAAAAAATATTCCTAAAAAGAATGTCACTCAACAAAATACTGCAAAGAACAAGGTAAAATTAAAACTATAATCTAACAATGGAAAATATGATGGTTTAAAATTTTAAAATATATTAAAAATGTCTAGATGTAAAAGTGTAATGGCCTAACTACCTTATATACAATAATCAAACAGTAATTAATCAAATTATACATTTTAACATTCTCATACCTGTACAAATTTCTATATTTACCCTCAAAATTGATATATATATATATATATATAAAACTATTTTAGCTTCAAACATACAATTGGAATAGCGTAACGTTCTAGGCAGCTGGGTCATTCCATTTATACATAAAAACATCAAACTCTATAATATTTAATTTAATAGTCACTGTTTGCAAATTCAGGAGATAAAGAAACAAATTGAGAATTTAAAAAAAAATAGATGAAATGGATATGATTCAATCAAAAAAAGAGATGTTACTTAATACAAAATCATTAACATTTCAATATAATGATACCAGTGCTAGCACAAACAGTGAAGGGAATAGCTCAGTCGCCGCTTTACTTGAAAAGATTTCACAGCTGGAAAATCAAAATAAAAAATTAAAAGAGGATATGAAGGATAAGAAATACATTGAAGAAGAAAATAATGGTTATGCAGAATATTTAGAAGAGTTAGAGGAGACAAATAGAGAATTAAAGGAAAAAATGTGCTGGAAAAGGTTTGTTAGAAAAACAAAGGACAAGTACACCTAAGAGAACACTGTTTGCTGATGATGATAAGTTTCTAATATTTGTTACTTTGTTATTTGTTATTATACAGAAGTACTTAAAAATAAAACATGCACAAAAATAAATTTACAATTTGCAATAAAATTCTTATTATCTAATCTAATTACTTATTTTCTTATAGCAACGGCTTCTGGAAGTTCAACAAATAAAAAAACGACATCGACAGTTTCCACAAAAAAACAAAAACTTTGTCAAAAAGTGTTAAAGGGAGGCTCTTGTTTCTGCGAATGATACGCAATCAAGTCCAAATAAAATTGATACTTCTGATGTATTAAATGATGTTGATGAAGATGCTGAGCCTAATGGGCTAAAAGTCTTCAAAGTATGGATCAATAAAGAAAAGAAGGTTGGTTTGCAATGTTTCATATAATACAACTTTTGTTTTTGAAAAGCGGGCTGTATTTTTCGTACTACACTGTTACTATACATGATCATTGTTGTACTGCATATAAAATTAAACTGATTTTTTTTTTTTAATAAAGGATCCCACACAGTTTTTATGGAAAATGGCTTTCAGTAAATTTTCTTGAAATTTTGTATAAAGGTTCCTCTATGTATATTAATCAAAAGTCCCCATGGGCAGAATACCCTTGGACCCATTATTTCCAGTTCTGGGTGGGTCGTCTATGAGAACTTTTGATCAGTATACGTAGAGGAACCTTTAAATACAATTTCAAGAAAATCGACTGAAAGCCATTTACCATAAGAAGTGTGCGGTGTCCTTTACCACAAATCAAAATCTATCGGTTCCTAATTTTAAAATTTTATTTTGTAAATATAGATGAAAATAAATCAATTATATAATTATTAGTATAATGTAACATATGTAGATGATTAAAATAATTAAACGTAAGTGTTCCTTTGTGGCACAGTCGGTAAGTGATTTGCCTGTTAGCCAAAAATCGAAAGTTCAAGGTCCACATAGTATAGAAATATTTACTGAGCGTTCCTGTAATTTTTCCATTAATCTTTTCTCAGAGCATTGTTTGCGCTGAGAATCTATATATAATATCTCTATATATAACATCTTGTAGATACATTTTATTTTACTAATATTACAGGAAATGATTCACATGGGCTATGGCATTTCAATTTTTAAAAAAGCATGGAAATTCATAAAGAAGTCAAGGAACATTTCAATGTTTGTGAAGAATTTTTGTAGAGCTGTATGGACTCCTGATAAAATGGTTAACAGATGCTTAAAAGAAACCGAATTTTCACAGAAGGTGTCTGTACGGTCATCACCACGTAAATTAGCTACTCCACAAAAGATGAAAGCAATTGCTCGTAATATTATTGTAGCCCTAAAATATATTTTTTGAAATATTGAGTGAAACAACATATAATAAAAAATTTAAATAAAAAACACAGAAAATTATTTATTTTTTAGAAGGTTTAAAGTACTAGCTGCTTGAATATAGACCAGATCTTATGAAAGATGACGACGACATCGATCGTCTTGTTGTTACGTCTAGAAAATACGTCACTGAAGAAATTTCTTATCAAAAGAAAATGTGCAGAAAGAACCAAAATAATAATTCGCAGGATTCCAATACATCATAAATATTATGAAAATATGATCAACTATAATATCGTTTTACGGAACTGAACAATTAAAACAGTATTTCCGACCAAAGATTTTCCTAGATTATCAAAATACTTAATGTGTATTAAGTTTATTATGATTACTATTTTGTTTCCCACAAAGGGGGTTTCAGATTCGATACATTTTCTCAATAAGGAAAGTGTACCAATTGCGAGAAACGCATTTCAACCAGGCATTGAGGATTCATTATCGACATTTAGAAATGAAGCTTAGTAACAATAATTAGTTTAAATGGGTCTTTTGTCAATATGTAAGCTACCCAAATTAAACTACGTATTATTTTGATGACAATTAATGCAATCACTAAAAAACTTTGTAAATATTTTTTTTTTGCGTTTATGTGTTACGCGAGTTAACCCATTGAACCTTGTTGAAATGCTTTTCTTGTAGTTTGTTGACTCTTCTTTTAAATACAAATAGAAGTTAACTATTTAGTTTTTTATGACAATTAATATTATTTGTTTTTCTGATCGTATCAATATCTGACATTACTTAACATAAGTTAAGACAGACAGAGTTAACATAGAAATTAAGTTTAAGTACAAAAAATAAGAATAAATTATTATAAACTTATTCTATTACTTTATAAAGTATATTTTTTATGTTCAAAATATAAATGTTATATAAATGTTCTTGGGAACGAAATAAATTTTCATTATTTTATAAACACACGATATTTCCTAGTTCTTAATAAACTACAATGCCATCTTCGACTAAAAGTCAAGGTAAAAAATGACATGGAAAATCATATGGAATCCATATGGAAATTTATTTCTGGCATCTTACTTAATGACCCATGTAGAAATCTATATGGAATTCCACGTTCCACTAAAAATTAAAGAAAGAAGTGACATGGAATTTCATATGGATTTCCGCATGGAACATTCGTAAGCTACATGCCAAAAAGAAGTTTCCATGTGGAAATCCACATGGGATTCCACGTTCCACTAAAAATTAAAGAAAGAAGTGACATGGAATTTCATATGGATTTCCACATGGGACATTCCGTAAGATACCAAAAAGAAATTTCCATGTGGAAATCCACATGGGATTCCACGTTCCACTAAAAATCGAAGAAAGAGATGACATGGAAAACCATATGGATTTCCACATGGGACATTCCGTAAGATGCCAAAAAGAAATTTCCATGTGGAAATCCACATGGGATTCCACGTTCCACTAAAAATCAAAGAAAGAGATGACATGGAAAACCATATGGATTTTCACATGGAAGATTTCGTAAGATGTCAGAAAATTATTTCCTTATGGAAATCCACATGGAATTCCATGTTCCACTAAAAATCAAAGGAAGAAATGTCATGGAAAACCATATGGATTTTCACATGGAAAATTTCCTAAGATGTCAGAAAATTATTTCCATATGGAAATCCACATGAAATTCCATGTTCCACTAAAAATCAAAGAAAGAAATGACATGGATTTCCATATGGATTTCCACACGGGAGATTTTCGTAGGACAGAAAGTAATTTCCATATGGAAATTCATATGGAAATCCATACGAAAATGAATTTCCATAATGATTTCCATAATGATATCAATATAGAAATCCACGTGATGTTTTCGGACTGATTTCCATATGAATTTCGACATGGAATCCATATGAAATCCATATGGATTTCCATGTGAAATCCATATGGATATTTTCAACTGGGCTAGTATATATCTGTCGTAGAACTCTTTTGGAAAGCATACTATGTGTTTTACTTTTCAAAGCATGTTTCCATTCATCATAGGGTATAGAAATATTGTGTTTGATATAAATCATCTAATATCAAAGAGAGCATACGATTATATAAAAATTCTATTGTCAATATTTGCGAGCGGTACATAGAATATATAAAAAAACTTTACCTTTACGCCTTTTTCATTATTAAATGTGTCTTTAAAATTTTTACCACTTGACGTATTGTCTTGCAATCTTTGTATCAAAAGTTTTGGTTTTTTCTGCGTAGTTTTTTCATCTTGAATATCGATAAAACGTTTGTTTTTTGTGGTTTTCGGTGTCTTTGGTAGCGGAGTGGATGTACCAGCACTATCATTATGTACAGATTTATTATCACCTTGTGGGCTATCAGCTATTATATCATCAAATGAATTTCGAGTTGTTTCAAATATTAGGTTTTCTTCTAAATTCTCTTTGTAAGTATTTTTTTTGGGGCTACTTCGGAAAACAATTTCAGATTCGAAACTAGTACAAGATTGTATTGGTGATAATGGCGGGCTTATATTTTCCTAAAATAATTCAATATCTTATAATATGATAAATAATAATCTAATAAAAATAATTGTTTATATTTCATAATCACAGAGCTTTACCTTAAATTGAAATAGTCGAGATTTAACTGGATCTACAAAAATAAGCAATAATAGATATTTATAATGTAAGATATACATAGGTAAATCAAATCATTTAAGGGGGTACTACAGTTAAAAAAATTTTTTTTCTTCATCCCCTAGCCGAAAGTACGGTCTTTCCGGCTCGATTTCGCGCCGGGAAGAGCGACTTTTGTGGCCGCTCTTTGTTGATAGTTGCGTGGCAACGTCCGCGACAGCGCACGTGTTGTAACCTAAACTATGCTAACCCTTCCAAATGTGATGACAAGAAAATCATTTGTAAAATCGGGAAATGGAAAAGATATAGGCGTATTAAATTAATTTTATGTTATTATTAATATATTGAACAATATATTTATAACTCTGATAATCAATTATGTTCTTATATTGCATACACGCTGTCAGAAAGCTTCTATACATATATAGACATGATGTTTACATTTTGAGTTTTAAGACATGGTGTAGCTATATACTTATATGTGAAAGTTTTTTGGCTCTCATTCTATAATGTATGGCTTATGGGATAGAAAAAAACAAACAGAGGAACCATTGAGAGGTTGTTCTGTAGTTGAAATGAGTATCAATTAAGTATGTACATATTGTTGGTCCATCATCTTTTTTAAGTATCTTTTGCTAGTGTTTTTGATGCCCGCCCGACTTTTGCAAAACCGAGGCGAAGCCGAGGCGAAACCGGGCGGGCATCAAAAAAAGCAGAAGTCGAGCCTTACGCTCCGCGATATGTAAAGTGTCGCTGAAGCAGGCCTTTTATACATATGGCCGAGCCGTAGTTAGCAACCAACAACGCTATTTTATTAATTAATATCAAAACTATATGGGCGTACTTTCGGCGGGGGATGAAGAAAAATAGTATACGACACTTGGCCAGAATGTTGAATGCCCTGGCCGGCGCCATTTTGGCGCCCGAGGCAAAGCCGAGTTTTCACTAACCGTAAGCTTTGAAATTTTCCTGTGGATGGATTGACTCCAGATTTGAACTAAATTACTCCTGAATAGTATAATTCTCATATGAGTGTAGGGATTTAGGATTAAATGTCGGAAAAAATTTTTACATCAGAAAAATTATGAAACAATATAAAAAATTAAAAAAAATTAAAAAAAAAACTCTTGAAAAACAGCACAATTTTTTTTTCCTCATTAGATCAAAAATCCCTACACTCATATGAGAATTATACTATTCAGGAGTAATTTAGTTCAAATCTGGAGTCAATCCATCCACAGGAAAATTTCAAAGCTTACGGTTAGTGAAAAAACTTGTTTCATCGATGACTATGGTTCTGGACCATATAAAAGGCCCATCGGAGAAAGTTTTAAGGTAAGTTAAATATACCCACTTTTATATGTAAGAAGTATGAAATAATTAGTTTACATTTATGTATTAAAATGTGACTTCTTATTTCAGAGAAAAAAGGTGTCTAGCCCCCTTAAATATAAATTTTGATCAGTAATAATTTTTTTTTATATATATATTATACTAATATAGTTTATTTTTGATGAAATAGGCCCTACCAGAGGTCTGTAAACACCCATTTGATCCAAAGATATTGAGATTTTGAAATTTGTATCCTGCGTAACCTACAGACTGAACCATTTGATATTTTTTAATGGGATACGGGCCAAAATCTTTGATTTTTATATCTCCTTTGACCGAAGCTACTCGCATCCCTTAATTTTTCCAATTAATATTTTGAAAGTCACGTTAAAAAAAAAATTTTTTAACTGTAGTACCCCCTTAAACATATTAATGTGTTTTGTATTCTGGACTCACCATCTTTTTCGAATTTCTTTGTCAATAGCATGCTTAATAATTTTTCATTATGAAAGCGCAAAGACTCTATTTTGTCTTTTTGTTCTTCATATTTCTGTATTATACTATTATATTTTATCTTAAGGCATTCATAATCCTTTTCCATGTCATTTAAATTGCGCTTCAAATTAAGAGTAGTTTCATCGCTTTCATTTTTCCATTGCATTTCCGTATCAGATTTTCATGTTCCTTTTTAAGAGACTCATATTTATTTATTTTATTTAACTGAAGCTTGAAATCCATAGAGCCGTATTCAGTCTCAATTTCATCATCAATAATATTGCTAGGGCTATTTAATACCTCAAGATTTGAAGGAACCGTTGAAGTCATGTTAGACTTGTTTAAGTCAGTAGTTTGCGACTGTAATGTTAAAGTTGTTCCAGTAATTAATGCTTTCATTTTCGTTTTCAATATTTTTTTTGATCTTCTTTTTCTTTAATTTATGTTTTTTTCTTTATCTAAAAAATATGCAGATGCAAAAAGTTATATAAAATTAGAATATTTATAAATACAATTGAAAAAACAAAAATGACTAAACCTCAGTAATTCTTTTCTTTTCTACTGCTTCATCTTCTGCATCTTTCTCAAAATTCTCGTCACTTCCAGAGCAAGAATCATTGTAGTAGCTGCCAATCATAGTCTGATGTAATTGAGTAAAAACCACTCTCTTGTTATCATATTCTTTCCCTTTTTCTGTAAATAATCATATGAATATGATTAAATAATATTAAAAGAACTTCATAAATTTAATTAAATTTTAATTAAAGTGATGAATTAAGAAATGCTAGAGAATTTGAAAAAAAAAACTTATAACACAGGCACACAAAAAAAAAAAGTGGTCTGTTACTGAGACTTGACATACCCCCTCTTATGCATTTTGACGCGCTGAATCCGAATCCGAAGCCAGAATTGCGCCATCACCCCTCAGTTTTTTTTAAATCGTGTAAAACCACCCCTAAATCGAAAAATCCGAGATATTCCGCTTTTAACGTTGGGAAAATTTGTATAAACTGCCTAAAAATTGCTGCAGATCTAAAGCTATACACATTTTGAGGCGCTGAATCCGAATCCAAAGGCAGATTCGTGCCATTACCCCTCAGTTCTTTTTAAATCGTGGAAAACCACCCCTAAATCGAAAAATCCAGAAATTCCGCTTTTAACATTAGGAAAATTTGAATAAACTGCCTAAAAATGACTGCAGATCTGGAGCTATACACATTTTGAGGCGCTAAATCCGAATCCAAAGGCAGATTTGTGTCATCGCCCCTCAGCTCTTTTTAAATCGTGGAAAACCACCCCTAAATTGAAAAAGCCGGAATATTCCGCTTTTAACATTGGGCAAATTGGTATAAACTGCCTAAAAATGACTGCAAATCTACTGCTATACATATTTTGAGGCACTGAATCCGAATTCGAAACGAGATTTACGACATTCCCTCTCTTTTTTTTCAATCACGGAAAACCACTCCCAACATCGAAAAATTCGAAAAATTCAGCTTTTACCCTTTTAACCTTTAAACCCTGAACCCTTAAACTTATAACCTTTAAACCCGAAACCTTAAAACCCTTAACGCTTTAACCTGGAACCTTTAAACCCATACCCCATAAATCCTGAACCCCTTAAACCTGAACTTTTAAATCCTGAACCCTTTAACCCTGAATCCTTTAATCCCAACCCTAAAATCCTTAAACATTGAACCCACAACCCTTTAACCCTTAACCGTTGAACCTTGAACTCTTAAACCCTTAGAACCTGAACCCTTAAGCCCTCAACCCTTATACGATGAACCACTAAACTCTGAACCCTTAAAACATCAACCTTGAAACCTAATGGTTTGACTGTCCCTCAAAACCCTTAAGAAGTGAAAAGTGAAACCCTCAGCTCTTAAACCCTCAACCATTAAACCTTGCGTCTTTAAAAAACTAATTCAATTCTCTCTTTTTCGCTTATAGCGGATTCTCTTATCCTCAAATGACCTGTGTAAAGGATTTCTGGATCTTTTTTTATCACTTTGATTAGTTTCTCTTTTCAACATCCAGCAGTAGTCAGCCATCATATTAACAACCCAAGTGCCTTGATATCTCCTCTCCATTTCTTTTAGGTCTTGGTGAAAACGCTCACCTTGCTCTTCGCTGTAGTCACCTAAGTTCTCAGGAAAATATTGCAAATGTGAGTGCAAAAAATGTAATTTCACACTCATTAAACAACCTAAACGTTCGTAGTTATCGAATAAATCTGAAACAATTTGTTCATATTCCTGACTTTTCTGATTACCTAAAAAATTTTCAGCAATACTTTGAAAACTGAGCCATGCTAACTTTTCTGTTTCGTTCATTGTGTTGATGAAATTAGGATCTCGAAACATTCTTCGAATTCGAGGGCCGTCAAAAATTCCTGCTTTTATTTTAGCGTTCCTGAGACCTGGAAAATGATCTGACAAGTATTGGAAACATGCCCCTTCTTTATCTAATGCTTTAGTAAACTGCTTCATTAAACCAAGTTTAATGTGCAGTGGAGGAAGAAGGATTTTTAATGGATCGAGCAATGGTTCTTGAAGCACGTTGTAAGTACCTGGATTAAGCGCATTTCTTTTTGGCCATTCTCTCTTCCTATAATGATTTATGCGATCTCTGCTGTCCCATAAACATAGAAAGCATGGAAACTTTGTGAAACCTGACTGTTGCCCTAATATGATGGATATGATTTTCAAGTCTCCACAAACTTGCCACTTGTGTTCTTCATATTTTATTTTCTCTAGGACATACTTCATATTTTCATAACTTTCTTTTAGTTTCGTGGAATGAGCTATTGGGATGCTTGCGTATTTATTTCCATTATGCAGCAAACCTGCCTTTAGACTTTGCTTTGAAGAGTCTATGAAGAGTCGCCATTCACTGGACTTGTAAATATTAGGTTTTAATTCATTAATCAGACTCTTTACATCTGTGCAATAAACTAATGTTTTATCCTCATCTACAGTGAAATATTTTGTAAACTCTTGTTCCCGTTTTCTATAAACAGAATATTTAGTTCCAGGTTCTACTAATTCCCGCCTCTTAAATTCCGCTGCCATGAATTCTGCAACATCTTTAAAGACGCCAGTATTTCGAATAAAATCGTTTAAATCTTTTTGGTTAAATGGTTTAGGATTCCATGGCTTAACAGAATGTGGAACATACTCGTCTTAACTTTCATCCATTTCACTTTCACTAATTCCCATTGATTCGCTCTCACTGTCATCTTCATTTTTTCTTATGTCGTCTTCTTCAATATCTTTTTCCATAAAATCTTCTTCTACATTCATAAGTTCACCAGCATCACAAATAGTTTCCTCTCTTTCAAATTCATTGGATGTATGAATATCTGATTCCATGATGGGTTTTATCATTGAAGAGACATTAGCATATTTTATTTTAGATTTATTTTTTGAGTTGAAGCCACTTGTAATAGTTTTGCAAAAATAGCAGTCATCGCATGACTGTGGTTTCTGCCATATAGTTGGCGTGGTAAATTGTAACACTTTCTTTCCTTTGCTTTTCTTCCATCGATTCAACATCGTTAGACAAGTACAGCACATCACTTGAGGAACCCACCATGTATTTTCAACAGGTATCTGCATTTTGAAGCAGTCAAGAAAAATTTTTCTATTTAAATCCGTAATAGGTCTGCGGTACTTTGCTACCTCAAATTTACCACATATGTAGCAAAACCGATTTGGTTCGCCAAGGCAATCGTCGTTACTTGAGGGGTTTCTTGTGGCATTATACTCAACACTGGCCAAGTTATCCACTTGTGAAGAGCTGCGGTCGTATGATGACGACAACTGCGGGCCCGCTTGCTCACCCTGACTAGTCGCCGATACTGGGTTTTCGAAGCCCTGCATCGTAATAGATATATTACTTATATCTGCCATGACGGCGAAACGCCCTTTTCCAGGAACATTGCCAGAATATACAACAAATTTATACAAAAACCGAAGTGAAAAAAAAACCAGCAAAAAATTTATCCGTTGCCCACCGTCACCACGGGGAGGTGCCCTGGGTGCAGATATAAGTGATATATATTCACGATGCAGTGCTTCAGAAACCCAGGGCGACTGCTCAGGGTGAGCAAGCGGGCCCGCAGCCGTCGTCATCATACCACCGCAGCTCTTCACAGGTAGATGACTTGTCTAACGATGTTGAATCGATGAAAAAAAAGCAATGGAAAGGAAGTTTTACAATTTACCACGCCAACTATATGGCAGAAACCACAGTCATGCGATGACTGCTATTTTTGCAAAACTATTACAAGCGGCTTTAACTCGAGAAATAAATCTAAAATAAAATACGCTAATGTCTCTTCAACAATAAAACCCATTACGAAATCAGATATTCATATTGGATTTGAAAGAGAGGAAACTATTTGTGATGCTGGTGAACTTATGAATGTAGAAGAAGATTTTATGGAAGAAGACGTCATAAGAAAAAATGAAGATGACAGTGAAAGTGAATTAATGGAGATTAGTGAATGTGAAATGGATGAAAGTAAAGACAAGTATGTTCCATATTCTGTTATGTTATGCAATCCTAAACCATTTAACCAAAAAGATTTAAATGACTTTTTTCGCAATACTGGCGTCTCGAAAGATGTTGCAGAATTCATGGCAGCGGAATTTAAAAGGCGGGAATTGGTAGAACCTGGAACTAAATCTTCTGTTTATAGAAAACGGGAACAAGAGTTTACAAAATATTTCACTGTAGATGAGGATAAAACATTAGTTTATTGCACAGATGTAAAGAGTCTGATTAATGAATTAAAACCTAATATTTACAAGTCCAGTGAATGGCGACTCTTCATAGACTCTTCAAAGCAAAGTCTAAAGGCAGGTTTGCTGCATAATGGAAATAAATACGCAAGCATCCCAATAGCTCATTCCACGAAACTAAAAGAAAGTTATGAAAATATGAAGTATGTCCTAGAGAAAATAAATCATATCCATCATATTAGGATAACAGTAAGGTTTTACAAAGTTTCCATGCTTTCTATGTTTATGGGACAGCGGAGATCGCATAAATCATTACAGGAAGAGAGAATGGCCAAAAAGAAATGCGCTTAATCCAGGTACTTACAACGTGCTTCAAGAACCATTGCTCGATCCATTAAAAATCCTTCTTCCTCCACTGCACATTAAAGTTGGTTTAATGAAGCAGTTTACTAAAGCATTAGATAAAGAAGGGGCATGTTTCCAATACTTGTCAGATCATTTTCCAGGTCTCAGTAACGCTAAAATAAAAGCAGGAATTTTTGACGGCCCTCAAATTCGAAGAATGGTTCGAGATCCTAATTTCATCAACACAATGAACGAAACAGAAAAGTTAGCATGGCTCAGTTTTCAAAGTATTACTGACAATTTTTTAGGTAATCAGAAAAGTCAGGAATATGAACAAATTGTTTCAGATTTATTCGATAACTACGAACGTTTAGGTTGTTTGATGAGTGTGAAATTACATTTTTTGCACGCCCATTTGCAATACTTTCCTGAAAACTTAGGTGACTACAGCGAAGAGCAAGGTGAGCGATTTCACGAAGACCTTATAGAAATGGAGAGGAGATATCAAGGCACTTGAGGTATTAATATGATGGCTGACTACTGCAAGATGTTGGAAAGAGAAACTAACCCAGGTGATACAAAAAGATCCAGAAATCCTTTACACAGGTCATTTGAGGATAAAAGAACCCGCTATAAGCGAAAAAGAGAAAATTGAATTAGTTTTTTAAAGACGCAAGGTTTAATGGTTGAGGATTTAAGAGCTGAGGGTTTCAGTTTTCACTTTTTAAAGGTTTTAAGTGACAGTTAATGGTTTGAGGGTTGATGCTTTAAGGGTTCAGAGTTTAATGGTTCATCGTTCAAGGGTTTAAGGGTTCAGGGTTTAAGGGTTGAGGGCTTAAGGGATCAGGATCTGAGGGTTTAAGAGTTCAGGGTTCAACGGTGAAGAGTTTAAAAGGTTGAGGATTAAAGGGCTATGGGTTCAATGTTTAAGGATTCTAGAGTTGGGGATTAAAGGATTCAGGGTTAAAGGGTTCAGGATTAAAGGGTTTTAGCGTTGAGGGCTTCAAGGTTTAGGGTTTAAGAGTTATAAGTTCAAGGGTTCAGGGTTTAGGGGTTGAAAGGGTCAAAAGCTGAATTTTTCGAATTTTTCGATGTAGGGATGGTTTTCCGTGATTGAAAAAAAAGTAGAGGGAATGTAGTAAATCTCGTTTCGAATTCAGATTCAGTGCCTCAAAGTATGTATAGCAGTAGATCTGCAGTCATTTTTAGGCAGTTTGTACTAATTTGCCCAATGTTAAAAGCGGAATATTCCGGATTTTTCAATTTAGGGGTTGTTTTCCACGATTTAAAAAACACTGAGGGGTGATGGCACAAATCTGCATTTGGATTCGGATTCAGCGTCTCAAAATGTGTATAGCTTTATATCTACAGTAATTTTTAGGCAGTTTTCACAAATTTTCCCAACGTTAAAAGCGGAATATACCGGATTTTTCGATTTAGGGGTGGTTTTACACGATTTAAAAAAAACTGAGGGGTGATGGCGCAATTCTGGCTTCGGATTCGGATTCGGCGCGTCAAAATGCATAAGAGGGGGTCAAGTCTCAGTAACAGACCACTTTTTTTTTTGTGTGCCTGTGTAATCTTTAATTTGAGAGAAAATAGCAATTTATAAAAAAGCAATCGACAAAATATTTGAAAATATTTAAAAGTCTATTACCATATAATTTTCCTATCTGAATACCATACTTGGTTAATTCAGGATATCTTTCATCCTTATACCAGCAGGTGTACACTTTATTCCTCGTGAAATCTTTTTCATCTTTTGGAGCTTTTACCTGGAATTCAATTATATCTTCAATTGGAATTACCTTCTTTTCACCGTTCTCGATGAATTTTATTTTAGCGTATGACACAGGTCTTACTTCTTCCATTCTGAAACATAAAAATTTTTTAATTTTTTAAAATTTGTGAGGAACATAAAGAGGTTGTTTATAATAATCCCCTTATATAATAAAGTAAAAGCTATCTACATTATTGAAAAAATCTTCTATGATATTCTACTTACCTATAACATATAAACTTTGCATGCGTAAGCGCTGAAAGTTATACAGCTCGGATGAATTGATGATTCCTGTAGTCTCAAGAATATTGAGTATCGCTTCTTGAATCGAAAATTGTTTCTTAAGGGGGTTATCGTGGTATATTACTCATGAAAATTATAGCTTCGATAGCACTGTTTCATTGTACTTCCCACCTCTCCGCTCCCGTCAAAACTTTTATGAGTGACTGTACACACACACACATTCGCGCACGTCTGTGTACGTGCACCGCGCATGTGCGCGCAAGAGCATGGCGAAGCCTGCGAACCGGCAACGCTGTAATACACTATAGTGCGTGTTTAGTGTTTCCAATAAAAACAATACACAATGACTGGAAGGACATTTTAAGTCTGAAAAATATCACAGCTGAGACACGTGAAGGGCTTAGTTCGATATTGAACATTTATTGCACAAAATGTCAAATCACAAACGTAGTTTGTACAACAAGATCGAGTACAATGGTCATAAGCTATCAGATGTAAACGCTTCAGTTGTTATAGGTGAGTTTCGCATTTATTTGAATTCATATTAGCATTTTATCAACGGTTATTGTGAACAATGTTAATGTTAATAATTATATTAATATTGGTAATATCATAACGAACATGATAATGAAAAATATATGATATAAATTTATATATATAAAAATTTTTTTAATAGAATGTATACAGTATAAAACTTAAAATTTATAATTCTGTCTTGCTGTTCCTCGTTGTCGCATACTAGCAGTGTATACAGTATAATACATATACTAAATAGAACCATTGTAATACCAAAGTAAAACATAAGCTATAATTGTTGATTATAGGTTCTTTAGACTCTGGCACCGAATGCACTGATCTGAACAAAATCTTAAGTTGTCTGGATATTCCAGTTATTTCAATGGACATGTATAAACGTTACGAGAGAGAAATTGGTCCAGCAATTGAGGAAGCTGCAAAATAGAGCTGTGGAAAAGCTGCTACAGAAGAGAGAGGATTAGTAATAAAGAATTTGAGGAAGCTATGCGACTCTTTGTAAGATTCAATCAACTGCTTATTTTATTTTTTTATTTATAAAATCAGATAATAACTTACTGCTTTTATAAAATTATTTTTTATAGAAATAATTAATTTGTAAATAAATACACTCTGACACTACATCTGCCATATTTTGAGAAAAGAGATAGGATTATTATTTTACTTAATATTTTGACGTAAATTGTACACAGATCTAAAAATTAATTATTTTCATACAGATTTATTTGTATTTTTATATTTCTTAATTAATTTTTAATAATTTTTTATTGGTTTTTACTAATATGAATTAAACTTTTTTACATTTCTACTTATAAACTTTCTTTAAATTTATACTGCATTATAAATAAAAAAAATAAAATTATGTTTACTATTGGAATAAAAAGTTGTAATTTTATTCACTCCAATTTCCTGACGTTTATTATTTTTCTAATTTCCTGTTTTCTTTTTTTTTATAGACCATCTGACGTAGTTGAAAGTATTTATCCTCAAATCCACATCCTACAATCTCCTGCTACTTCCCAAACCTTTGATGAATTACGTGGTGAAGTTATTAATATTATTGTCTCTTATGACATGGGCTGGAGTAAGCGGGGAAATGGTCGCAGCTATGATAGCCTAAATGGCTATGCTGCGATCATAGGATTTTTAAGTAAGAAAGTTTTAGACTACACGACGCGCAATCGACAATGTAGTAAGTGCGACAGAAATCATAGAAAAGACGACCACGATTGCCGTAAGAATTTTACTGGAAGCACTAAGGCTATGGAGGCCGATGCGGGAGCAGAACTTGTTATAAGAAGCAAAATTCTTAAAGAAGCTAAATTAAATGTTGGTGTTCTTATTGGAGATGAAGACAGCAGTACCATTTCAGCTATAAATAAACAAAATAAAACAATGGTTCATAAACTTGCCGATAAAAATCATTTGGTGAAGCATTTCGTAAACGATTTATATAAGTTAGCTGAAACTAGTCCACAATTGAAAAGGGCAGGCGTAATTAAACATTTGAAAAAATGCTTTTGCTATGCCGTTGCACAAAACAAAGGTAATACTTCCGTTCTTGCTGCAGCAATAAAAAGTATACCTGAACACGTTTATAATAATCACGAAAATTGTGGTGAATGGTGTTCACGTACTAATGATAACTCTTTACAAAAAATTAAATTGACAGACGAATTTTTGTATATAAATCTAAAACAAATTTTTTCTAAATACGCTCAAAATGCTTTTAAGTTTAGTGTTGCAGCATCAAGCCAAGCGAATGAAAGCCTAAATAATATTATTTGTAGTAAGGCCCCTAAAGTAAAATGTTATAGCAAAACAGAATCAGCCGACTATAGAGTTGCTATTGCTGTTTTGTCTAAAAATGAAGCCGATAAAGGATTACTTAATGTAAAAACCAGTCTCGGACTATCGAATGCAACACATTCAGTTAATTATCATACTAAGTGTGATGAACTGAAAACGTTGAAATCGACTCAAAAAACAACAAAAACCGCGAAATTAAGAAGAATATAACTTGCAACTCAAAGAGAAAATTTACGTAAACAAAAAGAAAAGTCTGAAGGTACAACATACGCAAACAACTGTGGTATTAATATGAGTAACACTTTACAAAATATTGGAAGTACGAAGAATTCTTTACAAAATATTGGAAGTGCGAATAATTCTTTAGATTTACAGATTGATCAATATAATATAGTTTATTTTGATCTCGAAACATCTGGTTTTGAAGCAACGTGCGATATTTTACAAATTGTAGCAGTTTGTAAACGTCATGAATTTAATGTATATATTACACCTAGTCAGGAAATTTCTAGTAGTGCGTCAAAAGTTCATAACTTATATAATATTGCAGGGGAACTCTTTTTAGAAAATGCTAAAGTTGATGCCATAAATATGTACGATGCGTTGCTATTCTTTTCACAATTTTTAAGAATGCAAAAGCTACCATGCATTCTTGCTACACACAATGCTTACTTCGACAAATCTAGACTAATAAATGCAATGGTTAACCACAACGTAATGGAAAACTTTTCAATGATATACGGCTTTGCTGATACATTAACACTTTTCAAAAAAGAATTTTCTGATCGAAAAAATCAACCAGGATCGTATAAATTATCTAATTTAGCGAATGATATTATTGGAATTGACTCAAATGTAACGGATATTATATTATATTATATTATATTATCGTCACGGATATTCTCTCTTGAGCTCACTCGCTCTCCTTCCGCGTGTACTTATGTATACATTTATTGAAGCTGCATATACATTGCGGTGAAGGATCCCCAGGGGCCCTTCTCCGGTGGCTGCGCTTTGTTCTCGGCGAAAGCCTACGTAAAGAGCTTTCCACGACTTCTCGAAGCATCGAGTTCGAATGAGCGCTATCTGATGTATAGGCCGAGGGGTTCTCTCTCGCTTCCTTAGGTCGTTTCCGACTTTGCAAGTGGTCTTTAGATGAAAGTGTAATAATTTTGGCTTTACCCGATCAAGAAATTGTGTGTATAATTAAAATAGTTGATATTATGATTATAAAATAACTCTTGTGGCGCTGATGCTCCGGTCGACGACCGCTTTCGTGCCTCTTGGGTCGTCTCGTCTTCTTCTCGTCTTCTTCGGGCGCCTTTGCCTCTCCGGGCAGGCCCAGAGAAGGTGTGTCGGTGACCGCACGTCCAACATAATTGTCTGATTGGACTCGGTGGTGAGGAGTTATATGATCCGAGCGCGCTCCTCGGCTTTGACAAGCGGTATTCTCGAGCAGCTAAGTTTTGCCTAGTTGACTGCCGTTTGCGGCGTCGAGAAAATACCGCCGTCCACGGATTCGAACCCATTTCTTGGTTCGAACCGGATCCGCTCGAGGGTTTTTTATATTGGTCTCCTTTGGGTGACCTTGGAGGTCGTTGCGTGGCCGATGCACACGACTCCTTTTTCCCTGTCGAGCTGGATTTTTGAGGGCTTTGGGACGACTTACGATTACCCTTGGTGCCTTGGCCCGATCGAGGTTGTGGGTTGGCAGAGCAGTTGGTTGCGCTTGCAGCTCGGATCTTGTTAGGCGCAGCGGAATCGTGAAGCGACGACATTTGCACGCGTAGCTGGCGTAGCTCATCGTGCAGTCGCCTCACCTCTTCGCTTAGGCGCTTAAACTTCTCCTTCTCCAATTTTCGCATCTGATTACATTCGCATTCGCAATGATGCTCGACTTCTGCTCGTGTCGATGCGTCGCGAAATTGCGAAGTAATTAGCTTTTCGTCCACCGCTTGTGTGGTCACCGAATTGTTGATCTTTCCCTCGTTGCTCCTTGGAAGGCTTGTCTGCCCTCCGTCTACCGGAGTCTGAGAGGGAGTAATACAGCCGTTCGATGCCGATGTATTCCTTAAGCGAGCGATATCAGACACTTCGGACACTTCGGACAGAGGGAAGCTTGGAGAATCCTCCCTTCCCCAGGCTGTATTTGCTCCGTCGTCGTGAGCTTGGGAGTATTCAGCACAGCCGTTCGGTGCTTTCAGGCAGTATGTATACACCAAGCGACGTGAAGTATCAGACTTTGCGAACAGGGGGAGCTTGGAGGATCTCCCTTCCCCCAGGCTGTGCTTACTCCGACGTCGATTTCGTGGATGGATGCTGAAGTTGCTGGCGATAGTAAAGTTGCTGCACAGCTGTCCGAAATCCATGTGCGGTCTGCATTCCCCGAGCGACTCGCGTTCTCGGATTCTTCGGACTGGGAGGAGATCGGGGAATCTCCCTTTCCCCAGGCTGTACTGCACTTTAGTTGCATCTGGACCTTACTCGGTCTTCCCGCTGGAGTTAAAGGGCTCCATAGTGACGTGAGAGCCTTGTTTCTTACGTCGGGACGACTGCCTGCTCTTTGATCCATAATCTGCAACACATGTATCTTCATGGATCTCAGCAAATTGTTGTCGACTGCTTTGTTCGACGTCAATTGCTGAAACAGGCTGTGGGTCGAGGGATCTGCGTTGTAGTTCACTTCTGGAGCTCCGCTTGCGTTGAGGATCGTTCCGTTGACGTACTTATTCCTCAATTCGAGTCTTCTTGTGAACTGCTCAATTGCACTTCCACTTATTTCTTGTGTGAAGTGGGCCGGGTTGTAATTTCCCATCAGCCATTGAGTGATTCGCCTAGAATCCCCCTCGATATATCCAGTGCTTTTTAAATCTAGAACTATATTTGCTTCTATTACAGCTTGGGAGCTCAGCTCTAGATTTGTGCGTCACTGCTCCATCGATTCGGCTAGTTCTTCTGAGGTCGATGATTCCATCTTCTGAAGCTAGACCGATTATACAAAAATTTGGCGACGAATTGTGTGTGTGCGCAACTAACTGCTGAGATTCTCTCTCGAATTGGCCGTCTGTTACGCAAATTACAATGTTAGAATCCTAACTACCACACACAATTGTCCCGAAATTGTTTCTTTTAGCGAAGATACCGATTTGGCTAAATCTCGCAATAAAAAAAAAGGAATGAAAGTGTTCTCACTTTCGACCGGCTGCATGCACAGACACGGTCACTCTATTCCAAAAAAAATCGCGTGAAAATATGACGACACATATGACGACGAAAACAACTACAATCATCGTTTAAATGCTCTCGCCCTGGCTTTACAGCAGTTTAAAAGGCTCGAGACAAGTATACACAATACTGCCCGAGCATAAACATATACACCTACAAAAACAAGCAATTTGCTGTTTTGTGTTTATGTTTCTATGCGAGTCGCGAGTCTTCTTGTCTGTTCGTTTACGCCCGGCACCTCGACTTGGCGAGTTTAAATCACTGTGCCTATCAGCTGTAATGGCTTATGGCCACTGGCCGTCTGCTGATTAGTCCGATGCAGTGATTCGCGCGCGGGCGAATTTAAACGAAAAGCGATTTTAATAGGCCGGTTTCGAACGCACCGGCCGCTAACCTTCTCCTTAAACCCAACACGTTAGGGCGCCATTGTAACGCGCGGACTGAAAAAAGACTTTATATAAAAATACACGTCGCGTTGCGCGCTGACAAGAAAACGGGATCCGCCGCTCGACGCGGGCGGATCAATGTATTTATTTTCGCTGGGCCGGTGAACGCACCACCGGCCGCTCGACGCTGCGAGCCGAAAATACAGAAATGGATTTCCTTGCGACTTTTGTGCATTTGATTATTAAATCATTGGTGACTCTTGATTTCAATATTTTTGCTTTCTCAAAGAGAAAGTTTTCCATTTTTGTTTATTATAGCAATTAAAATGGATTCATCTTGGAACTTGAAATGTATAAATCCTTTAAATAAAAATGATCACCCTGCATCTAAAAATTTGGCTGACTTTCCAACACTTATCAGAAGTGAATGTCCTTTAGTACCTGAAAATGCTAAAATATGTTCAACCTGTCGACGCCAAATTTATAAACAGAAATCAAGTTTATCTCTATCTGATGCTAAAAAAGCTAAAACAGTGTGTGATGATGAATATCACAAAGCTGGTATTGCAGTTCTCGAACAACTAAAGAAAAAAATTTTCTTGATGCCCTGGTGGAAAGTACGTGGTTTCGCCATTGTTTTCGATGGCGAAAGAAGGACATTTAACCATTGATTCTGAATTGGTAACTAGGCAACTGTAGACTTTATTAATAGATTGTTTTAGAGGTTTTGTCAACATATTCAAAGTCATTAACCTATAATTACAACAAAAAGTATCACTTCTGATCATCAAGGTACATCCGATGGACATTGATTCTAGCAATGCATGTCCCGTTAGTGGCACTCATACATAACCTTTTGAATGTTCATATCATTTTCGAGGTATGTTAACGATTTAAATATTATGTGTGACAGTCACTAACGGGGTATGCACTGTCAGAATCAATGCGGCCCATCGGGTATACAAGTGATTTATATTGCTTTAATTTGTGAAATGGATGAAAGATTGTTCGTTAATAATGTCGCACTTTTTGTGAGAATTTCTTCTTGAGTGATCATTTATTTTTTCAGATACAAATAAAGTAGTTGACTTTGTTGCTGCAAATGGAGCAAAACTACCGCATGTTTAATAATTGTACGTGTAACAATTGTAACAATTGCACGTAAAATAAAAATATTTTACATGATCTTCAGTAAAATTCACTTATTAAAATTATGCACGTGATGTTATCGATGCCCGCCCCCCCGACCAGCAGCACTCGCTGCGCTCGTGCTGCAAATGTCGGGGGCGGGCATCGAACTCAATGCTCTCGAGCCCGTCGGATGCGTTATCATTGTCAGTGACAAACGTAATTTCCACCGGACATCAAGAAAAATAGTATACGGTACACGAGACGAAACTTCAAGGCCCGCCACTGCAGCTCGGCTTCGCCTCGGGCGCCAACTTCACGTAGTGGCGGAACTTCAACTTTCGTCACTTGTACCGTAATATACTATTACATGATCTTCAGTAAAATTCACTTATTAAAATTATGCACGTGGTGTTTTCGATGCCCCCCCCCCCCCGACCAGCAGCACTCGCTGCGCTCGTGCCGCAAATGTCGGGGGCGGGCATCGAACTCAATGCTCTCGAGCCCGTCGGGTGCGTTATCATTGTCAGTGGCAAACGTACTTTCCACCGGACATCAAGAAAAATAGTATACGGTACACGAGACGAAATTTTAAGGCCCGCCACTGCGTGATATGGCGCCCGAGGTGAAGCCGAGAAAAACTACCACGATTGCATCCAAGCAATTGTGTGTAATGATGTACACGATAGATGCTATTTGGGTGACTGTTTGGATTGCCCCAATATGTCTATATTACGAAAACATTTGCTTGAATGTTTTGATGAAAATTATATTTTTCAAATCGAGTATCAATCATGGTTTCAAACAGATAGGTGTACAATAGCTTCCAAAACTGTAAATGTGCACGAATTTATGGACATACTGGGGGAAAAATTAATAAAATTAAAAACTCACGATTTTTTCGCTAAGAAACAATCACTTTTTATAAATAATTTAAAAAGCAATCTTCAAGAAGAAGAATTTCTCGTGTGTTGTGATTTCGCAGAAAATTAAGCTTTCGTTATACAAAATTCTACACAGTCCTTCCACTGGAATAATAACCAGGCAACCGTTTTTACAATTGTAGTGTACTATAAATAAAATAATGAACTCAAATATGTAAGCATTGCTGTAATTTCCGACAATTTAAATCATGATACCATAGCCGTTTATGAATATCAAAAAATTGTAATATCTTACCTTAAAACTAATTTTGCAGTCAAGAAAGTTTATTATTTGACTGATAGAGCAGATCAGCATTTTAAGAATAAATCAAATTTTCAAAATCTTCTTTTTCACGAGAAAGATTTTGGAGTTACTGCTGAATGGCATTTTTATGTCACAGCACATGGCAAAGGTGCGTGCGATGGTATAGGCGCGAACCTAAAACGAGGTGCAAACGAGCTAGTCTACAAGTTTCTTCTAGTAATCATATTTTAACGCCAAAAGAGCTGTACAACTGGGCTAAAGATTACTGCAAACAAACCAAAGTTTTTTATAGCAGTAAAGCATCGTATGAAGAAACGGTTTTGAAACTAAAACCAAGACTGGACAAGGCTAAATCTATACCAGGCACGTTACAATACCATGCTATTATTCCGATAGATGAAAGTACATTGAAGCTCAAAAAACCTCTCTGAGTTCAGAGTATAAAATCTTCCCAAAAAAAACTGCGAAAACAAAAAAAAAAAATATTATCTACATTGAAAAAGAAACGTTAGTACAAGAGTTACTATGTTGCTGTTAATTTTGAAATTTTATTATTTTATAAAATAATGAATAAAATGTTACTCCATGCATTATTAAGAATCCAGAATAATAGGTAAAGAATTAAAGATTATAAAAGGTTATTAGAGGGTCAAAAAAAATATTAAAACTATCGTTTTCGAGATATAACACGTTTTGCACTTTTTGAGGGTGAAAATGGAAAATTTCGAGAAAGCTGCCTACACCATTGGAAAGCTGAGGAAAAAATACATTGGATATGCTTATCATAAAATTTTTTCAAGTACATTTCAGTATCTTAAACATGAGCTGGAAACAGCACGATTTGGCGCTCGCGCGCCGCGCTGGGGCAGTTGACATGAAACGCCTCATATATAAAAGCTACATCTGTGCCAAATTTCAGGACGATTGGATAATTTTTGCTCTTGTTATCGTGCGACAACGAAAACGCAAATTTTTTCTAAAATAATTTTGTTCTAAAATACAAATGAAGATAATCTCCTGAAAATTTAACCAAATATAGTCTTCTATAAATTTAATAAGTGGTTAAAATTTTAAGTCGATAAATCAAGTATTCTTTGAGAAAACGTGAATCAAAAATTTTTTAAAAAAATTTTTAACCTTAAATATCTTTTTTCGTAATGGACCGATTTTTTTGGGCAACGAACTCGATCTGAAGATATATAAAAGCTACATCTGTGCCAAATTTCAGGACGATTGGATAATTTTTGCTCTAGTTATCGTGCGACAAAGAAAACGAAATTTTTTCTAAAATAATTCTTTTCTGAAAAACAAATGAAGATAATCTCTTGAAATTTTAACCAAATATAGTCTTCAATTAGGCTTTTGAATGTTTAGCAAGCTATTGAAGAAGCAAAAAAAAAATACAAAAAAGCAATTAAAATTAATGAGAAGATGTTTAATTTTGAATGTAATATATGAAAAATGATAAACATGCTAAAATCGCTCATTCGCAATAGAGTATGGAAAACCGAGTAAATGACGAAATCGCTGTAAAAACATGTACATAATTATTTATTTTACAGAAGAGTTGTTATATTGAATAAAATATGATTTTTTCGAATTATTAAATTTCAACTCTACTAGAGTAAAAAACCGCTGCCAATTCATTGGCACGTAGCTTCCTCAAACTTGATTTACTGATTCCTTTAATTAATTTTTACTTCCAATATTTAAAATTTTATACTTTATTTTGTACGATGTAAACGGCTTTTCTCTTTCAAATGCTACCCATCACATTCAGATACATAGAGCCATTCTCAATACATTTAAAAAAAATTGGGAAAATTTTATGGAAAATATTAACTTGAAATTTTTTTAAATATCTTTGAAATTTAAGGACCAATCATTTTGCCCGAATAACTCGACCGAAAACTATCCAAAATCCACCTCTACGAGGAATTTTGAAGCGCTTAAGTCAATTTTTACTCCCGCAATAGTTGGACATACCAAACTCATTTTTTTCATTTTTCAATGTTTACGTTTTTATTAATAACAAAAGAACCGTAATAGCTAGACAAATAATTTTTTTAGAAAATGTAGGTCTTGAAATTCTCTTTCGAATGCCGCCCACCCGATTCAAATACATAAAGCCGTTCTCGAGAAATTACGATTTAAAAAAAAGTGAAAAAATTTTAACCTCAAATATCTCCGAAATTTATGGATCAATCCTTTTGCCCAAAGAACTCAATCGATTGTGATACAAAATGTACCACTAAAAAAAATTTCAAACTGATTAAGCCAATTTTACTCTAGTTATTGAACGACAAAAAAAAACACTTTTTTTTATAAATTATTTTTTTCTCCAAAAATAATGAATAAAAAAACCTAAAAATTTAGTAAGTTATAGTACTCAGTATTCTTTATAACCAAAAAAATATTCATGTTAATATCTTTTTTAATTTTGAAATATAACCTATTTACTAAAAATGACGTTTTCATGAATAACTTATGACGAAATATAGCTAACGGCTTTTTTTTTTTTTTTAAATTGTAGAAAATTTTATTCTGCATACAGAGAATTTATCGTATATAAATAATATTTGTTCTAAATATAAAAAAATTGAAAATAAAAATTTTGAAATTTAAAAATGGCGATAAAAAACAAAAAAATCGATTTTGACAAAAATAAAATATTGACCCCAATTGTTGAAGCAAAATCTGAAAAAATGATCACTCTCTCGTTAAAATCGGTTGAGTAGATCATGAGATATCAGAGTATACGGACATACATACACACACACACACACACATCCATACGGACATTTTCTAAAAATGGTGTATTTCGATTCCAAATTTTCTATACAACATTCCTAAGACATTATCTCACAAACTTTTTTTTTACTATCACAAAGCTTCCTCTAGGAGGAAGCAAAATGTGTATAATATAATACCATTTTTTTATGTTATACACTATTATTGATTATAATTCAGAGGAAAATGGTGTTTTCATTAAGTCCCAAATGTGAATGCAAATCTTATGCAGGATTATCTTTGAGGCTTAAATAAAACAATTTGAAGCACAAGCACATTTTTTGAGAATAGCCTTTATGCATTTTCGGCCGATTAAAAATGCTTTTTATATTATATGCTTACTTGTTGATTACCACTTAATAAATAATATTAATAAAAACTTACTTTTAGAACAAATAACGTATGTTTTATAGGGATTAGAGAATGGGAATGAGAATATAATATGTATTACTGAAATTGAACTTGATTGGTCAACGATACTTTTTTATCCTGCTTAATCCTTAAAAAAGTTTATCTTGACCGTGATTGATTACATTTTACATATAAATTGGATAGGGATATTATTGCAAAAAATAAATATAACGATATTTTTAATGAGTTTACTCTTGGTGAATTAATTTATTCAGAATATAAAATTTTCTTTAAAATATAAATTAAAACGTCAATTCTACTAGAGAATGATAATTAAATGATAAGAAGGTAAAAATTCTGTATGTTGTGTTACAATAATGTAATGAAAAAAATTATGCACGAGAAAAAAAAAATATATTGAGTCGGGATTGAACGTGGATCCAAAAGATTACGGCAAAACTAGCCGCACGCCTTAGCCACCACGGCTACCGCTACGATGTCAATGTCTAACACTGAAATCGTTTATGTTCATCTTCTCCCCTTCGGGCTTAGGTTGTGAATTAGAATTTGAGTTTTACAGTTTAAAGTTTATAATTTCATTAATTTGCGTGTATACAATATACAAATGCACGACCGAGCGGCGGTTGTCAGGCCGCTCGGCCGAAGTCGGATTGTTGCGGGAGAAGTAAACAGACGGCGAGCGCGGGGCGCGCCGCTGGGTCGCTCGTGTATACACATGACCGGTGCACACGCACTGAGCCGCCGAGCCGTCGTCTCCCGCTTGCCCTGCCCCGCGCCGCGTGTACACGTTTCAACGACCAATCACGAAATTGTGGACATGCTTCGCTACTTTCGCCGCGAGAGGCAGCAGCGCGCCGCGCGCAGAAGTCTGCCTCACTTTTTTCCGGGGCGCTGGCAATCTCTCTATTCATCTCTGATTTAACCCTCTCGTTGCCGTTGACGCCATCATTGTCACCGTTGCCATCACGGCCGTAATTTCCGCCGACCAACCTCTCTTTTTGTATGCGGTTATTCCAATGAAACTTTACCATCGCCGCTGCCGCCGTCATCGTCACCGTTGCCACCACGGTCGTCATTCCCGCCGAGCAACCTCTCTTTTTGTATGCGGTATTCCAATAATGAAACTTTGCCGTCGCCGCTGCCGCCGTCATCGTCACCGTATCAGGTACCAACTGCCTCCCTATCAACTGCCTTCCATTGCTCAGCCATCCTGAACAAAACTTTCACCTGTAAACGTTATAATCCACAAAGAGTTCCGTTTTCGCTACTACAAAATGATGATTATTTATAGAAAATTTGCACGTATTTAATAAAACCAGAAGTAATTCATAATCAAGACACATCGAAAATGAAACTATTGAGAAGTCCAAGTAACATGAAGTGGTTTGTTTTCGGCAATCTTAACAAATATATCTATATATATTGAAAACAAAAAATGTTTAACTGATTTCATGTTGTTTGGGCTTCTTGATAGTTTCGTTTTCGATGTATATTGGTTATGAATTGCTTCTGGTGGTTTTATTAGATAAGAGCAAATTTTCTATTAATAATCATCATTTCGTAGTAGCGAGAACGAAACTCTTTGTGGGTTATGTCGTTTACAGGTGCCAGTTTTGTTCAGGATGGCTGAGCAATGGAAGGCAGTCGGTGGGATACGATGACAACGACGGCGTCAACGGCAACGAGAGGGTTACATGTGACCGTGGACATGAGCCGCCTGAGCCTCGGGCCTGACAAGCTCCACGCACTTAAAGTGATTCGCTCTCTATTGTGTTGCAGAGCACGCAAGATCGTGTGGACGACGTTGAGGTTGACCTCAACAGAAGATATGAAATTGTATGTTTTTTACTTACGAAAAATGTTTTTGTAAATAATAAAACTATATAAAATTTTATAAAACGTAATTTTTTTTAATTTTACAGAAGTTTTTTACATGAATTTTATTTAATAAAAAAATAGCTTAATCATTTTTCAGAATTACGAATTGTATACAAATTGTATACAATCTTGCTTTCTTAAACATTCCTTCAGGATTGTATACAAATTATATACAATTTGTATATGATCAATTTTGTATACAAATTGTATACAATTATTGTATACAATTTGTATACAATCCTGAAAGATTATTTCTACGTGGGGCGCCAACGCCTTACTGACGACGACTCTTTCATGTTTAGTCAATTTGCGAAGGGTAGTGGCCAAATGCTCCTGCATGTAACTCATTTATTCTACACTAACGTTAATTTGGCACGCTACGCGCGCCCTCTCTTCTCTGTTTTTCGATTTCTTTCGAGTTTCGAGATCGATTCGAGATTCCGAGATACCTCGCGAAAATGCTCGAAAACCGAACGAATCTCGATCGCTCAATTTATATTAATTTACATTCACAATTCACATTGGTATAATATTGTCTGATTTTGCTGTTTCTCAATAATTAAGGATAATAAGTATTAATGCATATCATATTCATAAGAATAATGCAGGTCGACAAAAAGAACAAAGTACTATGCGTTACAGGCTAGGCCATCATGTTCCGGTGTATTATTAGTATTAGACCTTCTAAACACAAATCTTGAGTCAGAAATGCATCATCACGTGAGGATTTTGAGATATCTGATGTGTAAGATTTTCCACTTCATTGCATGGTTCAATATGACTCGCGTATTTATGATATAGTGCTAAATAAAATAAAATAACAAGTTAATTAAATTATTCATAATGTAAGTATTCATACTAACTTTTATTAGTGCATACCGAAATAGTACATTTCGACACGGGTGGGGAAGTCGATTATTTAGCTGGTGTAACTTTTTGCACGAGCGAAGCGAGTGCGAAAAAGTCACACCACCTAAATAATCGACTTACGCACTAGTTTCGAACGGTATTTTATACCACGAGCGCCGAAAAATCATATCAAAGTTGTGATTTTGAGGTTAGAGTCGTATAAATATTTTTCTTCGAAAAACATGTTCGAATTCGCAATTGAAAAATAGAGCGAGTAAAACCGACACTGAATAAGTAGAACGTTGAATAAAAAATCAGAACGAAATTTCGAATATAAAGTCAATTGAAAACTTGACTGGTACATGAAAAGTTCAGATGTAAACTCCTTTTTCGAGTAACCGCAAATCCCAAGGTTCGCACCTTTGACACCTCAATATTACATCGACCTCGATTTCCTCTGCTTGTCTCCTATAATAGACGAAAAAATAAAACACGAACTTTAAAGTTCACATATAAGTTAAACACAAAACCTCCACTGTAAGAATGACAGCTGCAAGAGAGCACGTGTCAATAGTATTGAAAAATTAATAGACTGTCCAAGGGAAAATTGAGTAGATCGGCGCAAGGCTCCGAATAAGGCACGAGATGGAGATGCGAATAAAAGGAGTCACTTCTTCTTGCAAGAAAAAGACAGAAAGAGAAAGAGAGAAAGAGAGCATTAGCCGGAAGTGCTCGAATTACGAATGAGGCACCACCAACGACGACGACGACTCACTTTTCTCACGTATCGAAGGATCGATGTCGAGATAAGTCGAGATTGCCCGGGAGAAGTGCTGCGTGCGGGAGAGCCAATATCCATTTCCTTCTCTCTCTCTCTCTCTCTCTCTCTCTCTCTCTCTCTCTCTCTCTCTCTCTCTCTCTCTCGTGCTTTTACCCTCTAGCTTTTGAAAATTTTAGCGCGAAAGCATCCCTCGCGCTCTTTCGCCCGCGACGGAGAATCCTGCATAGTGCATGATGTATCTTTTCTCGCTCCCTCACTCGAATCGGTACGTATGAGCACGGGTGGAGGAAAATGAGGTCGTACGCGCACACGAGTAAACGCATTCCAATTATTCAGCCGAATTAATCAACTATTGACTGTGCGTATAGGCTTTTATTTATACATGTACGAATTTGCAATTCCTATAATGGAAATTTCACTGTCGGAAATTACAGCCCGTGTATCACCTCGTATTTACCTACTTTGTGAAGCGACTGACATGAGTTAGCTTTGCAAGAGAGACTTAACCATCTTGAATACTTAGGGTAATATTGAGTATTGAAGATCACAAAAAATTTTGATAATCAAAATTTTCTGACTCAAAACTGAAGTTGGTAAAAACGTCTGTCTGTTAGTGTATGAGTGTAGATATGCGTTTCGTTGGTACTTGCTCGTTTTAGTCAGTGAATGGATTTGTTTGTGAAGCCACTGACAAGGAGAGTGCATTCTCTTAGGCCCTTTTGTTCGAGATATGTGCCATGTTACCTTAAAAATGCGTTATTTTGTTAAAAAACGGTGTGTCTTCCATTGTATGTAACTCTGCAACTATTCCCGTTACGAAAATGAGCGAAGAAAATTGTAAAAGTAGGTAAAACAAGCTTTACTTTGAGCACGGTTTCGTCTAAAAATATCGATTTTTCAAAAAGTTATGAGAAATCAAAGATAGTGTAAAAAATCATTGAAAATAGCACCCTTAAAATCTTTTAAAAAGGGGAAAATTTTCAATAATTTTTTTACACTATCTTTGATTTCTCATAACTTTCTGAAAAATCGATATTTTTAGACGAAACAATGCTCAAAATAAAGCTTGTTCTGTCTACTTTTACAATTTTCTTCGCTCATTTTCGTAACGGGAATAGTTGCAGAGTTACATACAATGGAAGACACACCGTTTTTTAACAAAATGACGCATTTTTAAGGTAACATGGCACATATCTCGAACAAAAGGGCCTATGAGAATAAATTCTGAAACAGGGATTCAATATTTTGCTTCCTCATAGAGGAAGCTTTGTAATAGTAAAATTTTAATTTTCTTTAAATTGCTCTAGAAACATGAATAAAGGGGTTAGAAGTTTGTCTCACATGATTTTACAAAATGTCTGTATGGATGATGTGTGTGTGTGTGTGTGTGTGTGTGTGTGTGTGTGTGTGTGTGTGTGTGTGTGTGTGTGTGTGTGTGTGTGTGTGTGTGTGTGTGTGTGTGTGTGTGTGTGTGTGTGTGTGTGTGTGTGTGTGTACCGCTTTATTTTCGGATCTACGCGGTCGATTTTAACCGGACGGGTCTCGTTTTTTTGTTTTTTGATTCCGAATTCGGGAAAAAAATAATTTTGTACGACTAACTGATTCGTTTTTGTTTTATGTCAAATTTTTCATTTTCGAAAAATGTATTTTTGATTTTTTTTTAATGATTGGATTTAAATTTTATAATCCGATGGGTAGCGTTCGAAAGAGCATAAAAAAACCTATATTTAAAACAAAATTTCTCTAGCTATCACGGTTATTTTGTTATTAACAAAAACGTGTTTTTTTTTTAAATGCTTATAACTCCCAAACTAAATGGTCAATTTTTTTGAGAAAAATCATGATAATGGAGATTATGAATAGCTATAATATGTATAAAATTGAATCCATTCTATTGGTTAGTTTTTAAGAAAAAAATTAAAAAATGAAAAAAACGTGTTGTAGGTGGCGACAATTTACGGGAGTAAAATTGTGTTAATCGCTTCAAAATTCCTTGTAGAGGTAGATTTTTGGTTGCCACCTGCACCTTTCTTTGGGATAGATGATTGGTTCATAAATTTTAGAGATTTTTGAGGTTAAAATTTTTGTAACCTCTTTTTCGAATCGTAATTTCTCGAGAACGGCTGTATGTATCAGAATGGAATAGGTAGCATTTAAAAGAGAATTAAAATACCTATATTTTCTAAAAAAAAAAAGTTTCTAGCTATCACAGTTCTTTGGTTATTAACAAAAACGTAAAACATGAAAAATGAAAAAAATGAGTTTTGTATGCCCAACGATTCCGGAGGGAAAATAATCGTAATTTCTTCAAAATTCCTTGTGGAGGTAGATTTTGGATAGCTCTTGGTCGAGTTCTTTGGACAAAATAAATGGTCCATAAATTTCAGAGGTATTTGAGGTAAAATTTTTTAAACTTTTTTTTAAATCGTAATTTCTCGAGAACGGTTCTATGAATCAGCTACAGATTTCTAGACAATTTTGTATGTGATATAGATATTATGTATGTGAATTTTCATCAAGATCGTACGATTACTTTTTGATATTCAAAATTTTCCTATTTTACAAAGTTATTTTATTTGTCGCCTGATAACTAGAGAAAACTCGTTTTAATTTTTTTTTTTAATTTGGCGGAGATGTAGAATGTATATTATTTATTATATGCGTTTTTAGAGTAAAAGAATTCGTTTATGAATTTCAGAGATATTCGAGGTTAAAACTGATTTAGCCTTCTTTTCAATTCGTAATTTTTTGGATATATCTATACTAGAAAATGGAAATAACACGTGCTATGCGTGCGTGTTGTTTACTTGCTTTTGTTTTTTATTGAGGGTAATTTACAGCGCGATCAAGTTTTAACCTTATTAGACTCATTGAAGAATATATTTGGTTGAAATTTCAAAAGATTATCTTTATTTTTTACTCAAAATATCGAAATTTTTTGTATAGAACATTGATTGGGAAAAAGTTTGCATTTTACTTGCAGAATATGCCAGTATTTTTGTTGTAACCTTTTTGGAAAGTCTCTTGACTGATTGACTTGATTGGTGACTTTATAATAAACATTCATATGTGTAATAAACGAATATATGTAATACAGAGTTTGGTAATTTGTTCGAATTTATTTTTAAGTTTTCAAAATATTATGGATTTAAAATATTACCCAAAGTTGAAGGTGCACGCGATAACAATATTAAGAAAATCAACCAATAGTCCTAAAATTTGGGAGAGATATATTTTTTTTATATCTTCAAACTGAATTCGTTGCCCAATAAAATTGAACTATTACGACGAAAGATATTTGAGGTTTAAAATAAAACTAATTGAACATATGATAATATTTTGAAAAAATTGATTTATAAAAATATCGGGTTGTCGCACGAGAAAAAGTGTAACAAGAATGAATTTTCGAAAAATATATATTAATTTATTACGAATATTCATAAAGAAAATTGGCTATGATACAATTAATTATTGTGATAAAAAATTAAAAAAAAAAAATGAATAAATACATTATTTTGAGGAAGCTAAGTGCCAATGTATTGGCAGCGGTTTTTTACTGTAAAATACGATCTGTCAACTTGGTACAAATCCCTGACCCAAAGGTTACTCACTCTCCTTGTGAGTTGATTTTGCAAGAAAAACTTGCTTCTTGAATATTTAGGATACTATTGACTATTGAAGTTGACGAAAATTCTCTGCTGATCGAAATTTGCTGGATACACAGTTCTATGAAATCGACCTACTCCATTTTTAAAAAAATTATGGAATTAGGTATAAGCTAATTCACGTACCTTAACACATTTTACAAGAGATATAACAGCAATTTACTTTTACCAGTATTTTTAACTTAAGAAAAATTTAATTATTAGTTTCAAAAAAGAACAAATATAATATATTTATCAAATTATATATTGAATTATGAACATTAAAAATTTACACGTTTATCACTCTCTATTGTCTAATTTTTCCAAACAATGAAGAACTGAATAAACTGATTTCCTCATAGGGTGACTTCCCCAGTGAATGAACAAATAAGAAAATTGTAATTTTTGTTATTCAATTAAGAGATTTAAAAATGGATTAAAAGTAAAAATCTTTTTTAATTAATATTTTAAAATGTTCAAACTTTACGTGAGTGAAAAAATTTAAAATAAAGAATAAAAGTAGAAATTTTGTTTAAAAGAATCTGTAAATATCTCCTAAAAACCAGTAAATGAACACACGATGCCAATGACTGAATACTTTTAACCAGTGAATGAACACTTATTTTTTATTTACTTATCTAAGTTCAGTAACAGTAATTTTACAATCTGTAAAAGATTATAAAACAGTATGTATTAAAAGTAAATATTAAATATTAAACATTACTGATTTTTCATACAGTACAGGATGTGGTGTGAATAACGTTCGTTCACTGAGTTGCCGGGATAAGACTCGCGGCACTGATAGAAGTATTCATTTACTGTAAACTCCGTGACTTAACTATACAAAAGCCACAGGGCTTTGAAATCGCAAGAAATTAATATTTCTTTACTATTAATCCATGTGGATTAATATTTAATAACTCAGTGTATTAATAGTTAATGAGTAGTGTATCCGTCACTGCACTCATTATAATTGTAAATATGGAGCTTCCCAGAAAAACTACGTAAGTGACGTGTTTTTCAAAATAGGTTTTATGCCTTATTTCTTATCTTCGAACAGTCCTCTATCACGTAATCGAAACAGAAATTACGAAAGTGCACTCGTTGTCTTGAATCAACACAAGGAAAAACGCTAAAACTCCATTTTTTTTCAACATTTTCCCGGAATAACCATGTATTTCGATTTTTTAGAATAACTCCTCGAAATCCCACATAACTCCACATTTTTTTAGAATAATTCCCGAAAAAAACATATAACTCCCCTTTTTTTCATCCAATATCCTGAAAAAACGATACAGTTCCACTTTTCCAATAAGACAGACAGACGTTCCTTATTCTTATAAGTGTACCCATAGCAAAGTAGGTGTATTAGAAAGAGTACACGAATTTGCCGCCACAAGCTCTCGTGAGCGATAATTCATGTTTATCATGTATAGTTAACGAAAAAACAATATAATTACCATTGAGACCGGAAAACCCACGTAACTCCACTAAAATTTTTGTTTATTCCCGAAATAACCATGTAAGTGGAAGTCGTTTTCTAGGACATAAACGCTATTTGGTCTAGTTACTATGGTAACAAATTTGTTATTTGAATTAGTATTCATTAGTATTCATAGATGCAGTGTTGCATTCAATCTCATTTGTCTTGATTTAAAACATCGATGCGAAACTAAAAACTCGATTTACTTGAAATAATGAAAAGCGGAGATAAGTGGTTATTCTTGGAAGCCACAGATGTCCTTAATATAAATTGAGCGATCGATATTCGTTGGTTTTCGAGCGTTTTGCGAGGTATCTCGAAATCTCGAATCGATTTCGAAACTCGAAAGAAATCGAGAAAGAGGGAAGAGAGGGCGCGCCAAGTTAACGGTAGTCATTATTATATTATATCTTATATGCTTGTAGTAGTTGCTCTATATTTAAATTCTTGTACACATAACCTTCACGATTCCTTAATATAAATTGAGCGATCGATATTCGTTCGGCTTTCGAGCGTTTTTGCGAGGTATCTCGAAATCTCGAATCGATCTCGAAACTCGAAAAAATCGAGAAACAGGGAAGAGAGGGCGCGCGTAGCGCGCCAAATTAACGCTAGTATTATTACAATAAAAGCAGTGAGCAGATGAGCAATGGCCATAATGGTGAACAGCGTGCATACTGCAGAGATGCGAGGAAAAATCATCGTAAACATACATACACGCACATACACACAATAACCGCGGGCCCGCGAGCACAACATTACAACAACAACATAGAACGAAGTCTGCACTCTAAAACACAGTGGCGTTCGCCTGTAGAAAACAGCGGTTATACAGCGGTACACTGAGAAAAAAAATTGCTTAAATCAAGTAAATCGATTTACTTGAAATTGATTCTCTAAATATAAGTAAATAATTACTTGATTTCAATAAATATTTTTAGAAACAAGAAAATATTTTTTTGAAAATAAGAAATAGTATATTTGAAAAATATTTATTTGAATAGAGTGAAGAATACTTTAAAGTTAATACAATTTAAAAAAAAGAAAGAAACCAATTATTTAGTTTTAAAAAATGTATTTAATTAAATTTAGAATAACATTTCAAAGAAACATCTATTTGAAAACAAAAATTGCCTTTCTTAAAATTAAGAATCATTTCTTTGAATGAAGAGAATTCATTCGTATTTACTAAGATGACAATATCAAGAAAATGTTTACTCCAACTAAGTAAATTTTAAACTTAAAATAAATAACGATTTTTTTGGTTCCATTAAATTTCTAATAACAATTTTCAAAAAAATAATTCCTTGACTTAATATAGTTTAATAACAAAGAAATATTTATTTCAATACACAAAATGTATAATTTAAAAATTCAGCGACTTCTAATATATCCGTACTTGAATATAAGAAAAATATTTACTCAAGTTAAATAAATTTTTACTCTGGTGTAAATAATGATTTCTTTGGTTTTAATAAGTTTCTAGAACGCATTTTTGAAAATATAATTCTTTGACACTAATGAAATATAGTTTAAAAAGAAAGAATTATTTATTTAAATACAGGAAATACATAATCCAAGAAAACAGTGAGTTTTAATGTCTCCGTACTTGAATGAAATACTATCTGTCAAAAAACTACCCGGAATTTTTAAATAAAACACACAATATTCAATTATTTATCAATATTTATTTTGTCGCCTTCAAAGTAGGCCCCATTTGATGCAACACACATGTGCCAACGATTTTTCCAATCATCAAAACATTTTTTATAAGCGTTTTCTGGGATGACCTTCAGTTCCCTCAACGAATTTTGTTTTATGGCTTCGATCGCTTCAAAACGTTTTCCACGGAGAGGTAATTTTAGTTTCGGGAACAGAAAAAAGTCACATGGGACCAACTCTGGTGAATACGGTGGTTGCTCGATTGTATTTATTGAGTTTTTGGCCTTAAATTCGGTTACAACTGCGGCTCTATGCGGTGGTGCATTATCGTCGTGCAAAATCCACGAATTGTTCTTCCACAATTCTGGCCGTTTTTGACGGATTTTTTCACGCAAACGCTTCAAAACGCTCAAATAATATTGTTTATTGACCGTCTGTCCCTCTGGTGGGAATTCATGATGCACCAAACCATGAATATCAAAGAAAATAGTCAGCATGACTTTCACTTTTGATCGACTTTGACGTGGTTTTTTCGGTTTTGGCTCGTCTTTTGTTTGCCATTGAGATGCCTGTTGACTTGTTTGCATGTCAAACTCGTAGACCCATGTCTCATCTCCAGTTATAATGCGTTCCATGAATGTAGGATCGGAATTAGCACGATCCAGCATGTCCAAAGAGATCTGTCTGCGGTACTCTTATTGAAGAAAATTCAGCTCTTTTGGAACAAGTCGATCGGCGACGCATTTCATGCCCAAAACATCCACCAAAATCGTACGAACTGACTCATGGGAGATGTTTAGCTCTTGTGCTACCTCTCTTAAGCCTGAATGGTGATTTTCCAATACGATTTGTTTCACTTTTTTAATATTCTCCTCGGTGGATGCTGTCGATGGCCGTCCGGACCGAGGCAAATCTTCACACACTTCTCGACCTTCCTTGAATGCTTTGTACCAATCGTAAATTTGTGTTTTTGATAAAACTGATTCCCCATAAGTCTTTTCCAACATTTTCAAAGATTCCGCGCACGAAATTTCGTTGGTAACACAAAATTTGAGGCAAACTCTTTGTTCAATATTTGTATTCATTGTGAAAATCGTGACGCACTACTGAGCTTAACTGACTATAACAGCTGGCGTAAACAAACTGCTTGATAGAGCGCGCTCAAACTTGGCATCATAATTTGGTACAGTGATGCCAACATACAACAAAAAAAAATTTCAAATATCTATAACGCGGGAGATTTAAAAAAACTTTTCCGTGTACTTTTTTGACAGAAGGTAAATTCACTTAATATCAATAAAATATTAACTCCAGCTACATAAATTTTAACTTTGAAATAAATAATGACTTCGTTGGTTTCATAAAATTTTTAACACGCATTTCTAAAGAAATAATCCTCTGACACAAACTTAATATAGTTTTACGATAAAAAATTATTTATTTCAATACACGAAATGCATAATTTAAAAATTCAGCTTGTTCTAATATCTCGGTACTTGAGTATAAGAAAAATATTTACTGAAGCTAAATAAATTTTTTACTTTGGAGTAAATAATGATTTCTTTGGTTTCAATAAATTTCTAGGACGCATTTTTGAAGATATAATTCTTCGATTTTTTAAGATATAATTCTTTGAGACTAATAAAATACTGTTTAAAAAAAAAGAATTATTTATTTCAATACACGAAATGTATAATTTAAAAATTCTGCAACTTCTAATATCTCCGTACTTGAATATAAGAGAAATATTTACTTAAGTTAAATAAATGTTCACTTTACAGTAAGTAATGATTTCTTTGGTTTCAATCCGTTTCTAAAACGCATTTTTAAGATATAATTCTTTGACACTAATGAAATATAGCTTAGAAAGAAAGAATTATTTATTTCAATACAGCAAATACATAATCTAAGAATACAGTGAATTTTAATATCTCTGTACTTAAATGAAATAAATTTACTTAATATCAACAAAATATTAACTCCAACTACATAAATTTTAACTTTGAAATAAATAATGACTTCTTTGGTTTCATAAAATTCTTAACACGCATTTCTAAAGAAATAATCCTTTGATACAAACTCAATATAGTTTTACGATAAAGAATTATTTATTTCAATACACGAAAAGTACAATTTAAAAATTTAGCTTCTTCTAATATCTCGGTACTTGAATATAAGGAAAATACTTACTGAAGCTAACAAATTTTTACTTTGGAGTAAATAATGATTTCTTTGGTTTCAATAAATTTCTAGGACGCATTTTTGAAGATATAATTCTTTGTCACTAATGAAATATAGTTTAAAAAGAAAGAATTATTTATTTCAATACACGAAATGTATAATTTAAAAATTCTGCAATTTCTAATATCTCCGTACTTGAATATAAGAGAAATATTTACTCAAGTTAAATAAATTTTCACTTTGCAGTAAATAATGATTTCTTTGGTTTCAATCCGTTTCTAAAATGCATTTTTAAGATATAATTCTTTGACACTAATAAAATATAGTTTAAAAAGAAAGAGTTAATTATTTCAATACTGTAACGTACCGAAGTAATGACAGCTCTCAGATTTGAGTCTATACCTTAATAATTGAGTTAACTTGTATGAAACTAGGTGTCGTTACTTGGTAGTTATTAACAATTTTTTAAGAGTTCGTGTACTGGACTCGAGCATACAATCGGGAGGGGAGTAGCCCCGATCTCAGGGTTAGATACCGGCGCGCAATGTGCCGGAGTCCGTGCCGTCGATACAGAGATGTGGTAGGTGCAGGTAAGTCGTTAGCGCTGAGTGGCTGCGACCGTGCTGCTTAGATGATACGGGTAAGTAGTCGGCGCAGAGGGTCAACTGCCGTGCCGTGTGAGAAGAGAGGAGCCGGGTAAATAATCGGCGCAGAGGGCCGACTATCGTGCCGTGGGAGGTAGGTAAGTTAGGACTCGGTTGTTATCGAGAGAGTTTATTTAAAGAAAAAAAAAATCATAAATCAAAATCTAAAATTATAGGTATGTTTATTAATATACTAAAAAAAAAATGAATTATTTTACATAAGTTTTTACGAGCGCAAAGGAATGGCCAGCTTCAGTCACCTACGCGCAGTGCTTATCGGTATCCTGAATAGGCGAGAGCTCGGACACAAGTGCGTGCCGATTCCGAGAATCGAAGCCCTTCATATACCAGTCGATCGTCTGGTCTTCTCTCTTGCGCATGACAATATTTTTGTTTATACTCTGACGTCAGAGGCGCTGTGTGAATGAGTGAATAAGATTTTCTCTGGCGCACGCGATCGTATGTTTGTATACAGTGATGCATCGTGTTTGTTGATTTTTCGCTTTCGTGTTTATGAATGGGAAATTATGAATCGATGCGTATACTACGAGCTGGTCGTGTACGTCACAATACAGTAAATACATAATCGAGAATAGAGCGAGTTATAATATCCTTGTACTTCGATTCGCTCGGGCGACAAACAATACCCGTGCAAAAATGACTCGCTTTACGCACTAATTGCGTAATGTACTATTTTGATATTAAATGAATTTATTTTATTCAAGAACAGAGATATTAAAACTCACTGTATTCTTAGATGATGTATTTCCTGTATTGAAATAAATAATTTTTTTGTTTTTAAACTATATTTCGTTAGTGCCAAAGAATTATATCTTAAAAAATGCGTTTTAAAAACTGATTGAAACCAAAGAAATCATTATTTACTCAAAAGTGAAAATTTATTTAATATGAGTAAATATTTTTCTTATATTCAAGTACGGAGTTATTAGAAGGTGCTGAATTGTTAAATTATACATTTCGTGTATTGAAATAAATAATTCTTTGTCGTTAAACTATTGTAACGGGTGCCGATATAAGTTACGAGAATCACGTAACTGCGTTGCGAGATTCGAATCTCGCGCGCTTGCACTTATCGTAAGAGATAGAGAGGGTCTAGGGAGAGTGTGGCAAAACCGCGTTCCCTTCCCTGATTGGCTGCGTCATTTTTCGCCGTGACTTCCGGTTGAGACTATGTATATAGTTATAAAGGATGTTAAAGAATTAAAGTAAACAATGAAAATTTTTCGTTTTATTTATTTCTTTTTTATAAAGTTGTTTAAACATTGAAGTAATTGGAAATTGATAAAAAAGTTTCAGTGAAAAAATTAGTAATAATACAGATAAAAGTGGTAATTAAAAGTTAACCTCAAACATATAAACATATTCTTTATAATTTTATGAAATAATTATCTTAAGTAAAATGTAATTATATGACTGTTTTAAAAAGATGTAAGCAATGCCTAAGTGTGCATTGAGAGGCTGTACTAATTCTACAGACAAAGGGATAAAAGTAAACAATTTTCCAAAAGATCCTGAAAGTAGAGAGCAATGGATCCAAAATTGTATTTCACTTGGAGGAATGAATGCTGACTTTTCCCCTAATGATAAGTCTGTTTTATGTGAAGTAAGTATATTTTTCCTGAATTTGTATTATTTACTTGTTGCTTAATAAATTGATTGATTTAAAATTATTTTTAAAAACATATGGGTATACAAACTTTATTTCAAGATACTTTAATTTATTCTGTACCACTGAAACACTTAGAATAATATTTTCAAAATGCTTTTCAAATTTATTTGAAATACAATGATTAAATGTTGTGAATGTGAAATACAACGATTAATATGTTTCTAGTATCATTTTGCTTCTGATATGTGGGAAAAGCTTCGCTGTGATGGCAAAAAGAAATTAAAATGCTGTGCTGTGCCAACAATTTTTGGTGATTTAGTATTTCATGTGAAAGAGAAAGCATGCAATGGTTTAGTTATAATTTTAATTTAAATTTAATTTTAAAATTATTATTTATGATTAGAAATTTTACCCAATAAATTTTTCAGATGTTGATAATATCAATAGCGAGCAAGATTCGGAACAAGTTTTAGTGCAATTAGATTATTTGAGTAAGAATATTAAAATATTGTCTACAACAAATACTGAATCAAGCAACGAGTCAACTACGTATAAAAACAAATGTGAAACTCAAAAATCACTTCTATAAAGTTAATATAATTAGTGAATTAATGAATACATAATGAATATTGTAAAATTATGAGTGTTAATATTTTTGTATTGTTTGCAGAAGTTTTAAATACTGCAACTGATATGGAAACATCTGATACATCTGATGAAACTATTCAATTATCAAGTAGTCAACTTAATACAAAGTTAACAATGTATCAAAATGACCAAAGAAGTACTTATGAAGAAAAAGTATGCGACAACCAAAGTGCAAACATTGAAGAGCTAAGCGATCAGTATTCTGATGAGAATTTAGACAAAGAGGAAAAAAATCTATTAAATTTACACAAAGAATATGTAAATACTCCTAGTAGTGATATATTTAAAAAATATGAAAAAGTTGTCAAGTTGTATGAAAAAAGTGAAAAATTAAGAATAGCGATGAAAAGGAGACACAAACAAAAATATCAAGCTCTTAAGAGAAAAATTAAAAAATTAGAAACACAAAAAGAAATAACAAATGTATGTAACAAAGAAAATACATTAGTTTATAAAAACGTTTTTCATGAAGATCAAATTAGTATTTTAAGTAATAAATATAAGAAGATCCGAAAGTGGTGCAATGAAACTTTAGTTAAAGCGTTCCAACTAAAATTTGCTTGTGGCATATCTGGTTATAAAGAACTGTTGCATCAAAACATACCTTTTCTTACTCGCCCACCCGAAAGTACGTACTTTCGGCCCGCATCTCCGGGCCGAAAGAGAAACTTTCGCATCCTATTTTAGACCAACCGCGCGCTCTGATTGGCTGCAGGGTTGCCAGATGGCGACTTTTTGTCTCACTTACTCTCAAAGAATGTGACGTCACTTGCACGTGAGTAAAAAGGATAGAAGATCGCCATCTGGTAACCCTGATTGGCTGCCGAAATTTCCTGACCCGCGGCGCTTCAGCGCCCGCGCGCATGTCCGAGGAAAGATGTTTGTGCGGTGTGAAGGTTAGACACGTATGAAATAAACAGAGGAAAGTGCACGGGTGACGAGAAAAAAGTTAGTTGAAATAAAAAGTGGTTTTGTTTGATCGTGGTTATTGTTTTTTCCTCTTGTTTTCTACACGTACTTTCGAGTCGTGTAGAAACAATTAAGTAAACGTATGGACGGGAGCGTCCGAGGAAAATATGTTTGTGCGGTGTGAAGGTTAGACACGTACGAAATAGACAGAGGAAAGTGCACGTGTGACGAGAAAAAAGAGTTAGTTGAAATAAAAAGTGGTGTTGTCTTTTTTTAATGAATGTATTTCTGATGCCCGCCCCGACCAGCAAAACCTCGGCTTCGCCTCGGCCTTGCAAATGTCGGGCGGGCATCAGACCATCTGTACAATAGCGAAAGTAGCAGACGCCCAAAAAACCAGCTCTCTACGCCGGGCCGAAAGAAAACACAGTCGGTAATATCGACCGAGCTACCCAAAGCGGCCGACAGAGGCACTACTATCGAGCGGGCCGAAAGAAAAACTAACACTCAAACACAGCTAGCAGACGACAACGCAATTTTATCAATTATTTAACAATTACAGAACGTACTTTCGGCCGGGGAGTAAGAAAAATAGTATACAATACTTGGACCGGAAATTGGATGCCCTGGCTGTGCGTTATGACGCCCTCGGCTTCGCCTCGGGCGTCATACCACGCACGGCCCGGAAATCCAATTTCCGGCCCACGTATCGTAATATACTATTACCATCTTTAAGAACATTGCGTAAAAAGCTTCAAAATTGGAAATTCATGAGCGGTGAATGTGATGAAATATTTGATTTTTTAGAAATGAAAGTTGGCCAATTTAAAATAAATAAAGATAAAGATTGCTTATTAATTTTAGATGAGATTAATATAAAATCAGGGCTGTGTTATGATAACTCAAATAGTACTTATATAGGTAACGTTATATTTCCTTTTATCAGAAGAATGTAAGGTAGAATATAAAACTACAGCGTGGTTAGTACTGCAATTTTCTAAATGGTTTAGAATAATGACTTCAAGAAATCTTATATTAGCTCTTAGTAAAAGAAATTAAAAAAAATTTAATGAAACAATTAATTTCTTAAGTAGTTTTATAGATATCATTATATCATTAATATTTGGCGTTGCAAATAGATGGAAACCTTTTCAAAAAGGACTAGTGATATCTACAATGTCATTTATAGAATTAGGTACCTATTTAATCAACCAATGCGAGTACAAATTTGTTTTAGGACGGAGGTTTACCCAAGATTGTTTGGAAAATTTATTTTCTGTTTTGAGGATGAAGAACTGTACCTTAAACGCTATTCAGCTAAAAAACAATTTAAAGCTTATTATGACGAGGACGACCGAGAATTTTTACCTGATTTTTTGGAAGTTATCAATAATTTGAAAAAGAAACCGACAAATGAGATGAATAATGTTTCTAGTACGTCTTGCTATCCTAATGTTTGTGATCATGTTCAAATAGATCAAATAGAATTAAATGTATTATATTACATAGCGGGCTATTTAATAAGAAGTATTTGTAAGAATCAAAAATTCTGTAAGCGTTGTATCTTATGCGTTGGTAGTTTTAAACAAGATTTAAATTCTTTCAACAGACTAACACAATTAAGATGCTATTCTAAAGAATCATTATTTTTTGTTAATTCAAGAACATTTCATTTCTTCATTGAGATGGAAAAAACTTTTAGAGGTACCATTGAGAAAGTTAAATCTTTAAAGAACATAAATTTAAGTAGTTTTTTTACTCAACAATTTCAAATAATACCTTATACTTTACCGGAGTGCCACAATTTAAAAACAAATATAGCGAAGCGATATGCGGTGTTTAGATTAAAAATTTATACACAAAAAACTAAAGTTTCAAAGCATTGTAGTTATGCCAGCAAAACTATGGCTATGCATGCTAATACACAATAACTTTTTGTATTTTTTTTTATTAATCAGTTATATGAGGTTGTTAGAAGTTTAATTAGTAAAAAAAAATTTTATTTTTTCTATGTGAGCGAGATATGGTGGCTGTGCATGCTAAAAAAGTAGTTTTTTTTGTGCCTTTATTATCGAGTTATTTGTTACTAAAAGTTTAATCAGTCAAAAGATTTGTTTATTTTTCTTATGCGCGTAAATCGATGGCTATGTATATACTTATGACGTGTTCTTGTTTATGCACATACTGATTGTGCACATATTAATTGTGCACACTTTAACATTGGTATATATCTATATGTATAGATCTGTACCAATGCTATCTGTGCACAATAAATATGTGCACAATCCTTATGTGCACAAACAAGAACATGCCATACGTATTGAGCTAATACGTACTAAGTTGTTTTGTATTTTTATTTATGAATTTTATTGAGAAATATTTAATTAGTAAAGAGAATTGACTTTGTAAGCTGTGTTTTTCATTATATAATGATTTTACCTTTATTTGTTTCAGATTAGAAAAATAATTTCAATAAACCCAATGCAATAGTGATGGGCGTTACGGCGACACCCGTTTAAAATACATGGTATCACAACTAATCATGGAAATTGAAGATCTATTTTTATATATTTTTTTATACACAATAAGTTTTGTTTATTACATTATTTTAAGTTTAAAGTTTTTTTTTTGCATTTTCAAATAAAAACTTCAACTCCTAAATATGAAATTTTCTATCATTCAATTACCTAATTTGTATTACTAGATTATATTTCAATTAACAAAAAAAGGATGAAAAATATCCAAAATTTATCAGAAGTTTTTTAAGAGTTCAGGATTTGATTTTTAACAATCCAGTGTAAATAGTTAAATACTAGTCAGAATTCACTAATTTAAAAATCGCGGTTGCGAAGGCGCAAAATGGCCGCTTCCTGTAGATCGGCCACACTCTCCCTAGACCCTCTCTAGTAAGAGATAGCGCGCCACGCGACGCGCGAAGGAGGCACCGACCCCCTCCCAGCCAACGAAAATTGTCCAAATGAAATAAAAAAAATACCAAAAGATAGGATTTAATTAGCTCCTTCCAAAAATATCTGTTATCAAATCTGCTCCACTTTAATTAATGCGAAAAAAATTTCTATAAATTAATAATTTTTTTATACCTTAAATGAATCGTATCTTCCTTAATACAACTGCTATCGATAAAACAAAAATACCAGCAAACTGCTCCTCATCTATATTAAATTGCTCCATCATTAGATTTTCCAAAATCATTAAAGTTTTTAAAATAAAAAATAAAAACTGTTTTTCAGGATTTCCAGGTGACTTCGCGCGCACTGCGCATGCGCAGGACGGGATATCAACTGCGCATGCGCAGCATTTAGAATGGCGGGCTAAATGAACAAAGATTTGAATTTTATCTCAAAATTATCAATTTTAATTTTCTGAAGTCTGATAAGTATGATATATCTATATGGGATATAAAACTAACACGATTCATCAGCAAATGAATTTCATAATTCATTACACAAAAGTAATGATTTTTAAAAATAAAATTTACACCACTACTAACCTCAAACTTTCCCACCCGTTTGGAAAATAAACGACTTTAGTTTTTACAACCGTTCATTTTAAACATTAAAAATTAATTTTGAGCTTGGTATACATATATATGTACGATGCCATTTTTTATATCATGCTTATCATGTAAGTACCTATTTATTTTTATACCACTCTAACCTCAAAATCGCAACTTTGATGTGATGCGCAATAATCGACTTCCCCACCTGTGTCGAAATGTACTATTATTTTTCATACTACTGTAATTGGCATTTATAGTCAAATCTTATATTTTTCTCTGTAGCACACTGAGCCTGTTAAACTTTAATAGTAAATAAATAGTATTGAAATAGTAAATAAATAAAAAGTATTAAATAATTATTTAGGAATTTGAATAAGGATTTATTTAAAAAATATAACATCAAATATATAGTTATAACATTTTTTAAAGCACAAGAGGGTACAAATTTCCATCATCCCAGGATATGGTTGTAAGTCTCTGGTAACTACGTTCTTCTTGGTTTGGAAGAACAATACCTAAACGCTTGTCATTATTACTGCTAATGCCACTGCTTACAGCACCACTACTGCCTCCACTGCCTCCTCCGTTGCTTTCACCACTGCCTCTTCACGCTGGATCTAGTTTTTTCATGTCATTTTGTTTTCTTCTGTAAGGAATGTTAAATCTTCTTTTAACATCCTTTTATCAAAGTATTGATTGTCGTACCTATCTTCAAATACTTGGTGAGACATTTCAGGCTTGAATGTTATACTTTCATTTTCTAAGTCTTGTACATTTTGAACAAATTTGAACTCGAGAGCTTCATTGTTACAAATGTACAAACCACATTATAAGATACGATAAAGTTAGTACCAAAAAAGTGAAAACACTCTCTTGAACAGGAAAAACGTTCTTTAACTTATCCTGCTTTCTCCTGACAATTTGGCAATTTCTTTATTGAGAATTGATTTTAGCTCTGAAAAATGATCCATTGGAATTTTATCAGTGTATAATTTCGCTCTCAAAAGACAATCTTCATCATATAATACAATAACTGGTATGACAACTTGATGGAGGTAATTTTTTTCCCATAGCATCATATTCCTCATGCAGTACTCGTAATCTGTACTTGTTTGAAATGACAAATACAATTCTGTCCAATTTGGTAAGTTTTTTTTTCTCCCAGTATTCCTCTTTTCAATTCCATAAAAGTAACCAAGGAGTACAAAATCATTGCTTGCTCTGGTAATGTTTTATGCTGACTTGGTTAATCCAAGGATCTAAAATCACCTTTTATTCCTGTAGTTAATTGCGGACCGGCGCTATTTAAAGTTGCCAAAAAATCATCAGGATTGAAAAGTTGAGGGATTGGAGTAGCCTAAGATACCAAACATTTTAGTTTATAAAAGCGAGTTTTGAGAATTATTAATTATTTCAATTAAATAACATTAATCACCTTAAAAGGAGATATCGTTTTTTGGAGTGGCATAAGACTAGCTATATATCTTTCTAATGGAATCATGAAACTCTCGGTTAATTCTGTGAGATGATACGTCTTAATAAAGCAGTCTGTACCTCTCCCGGTCTTTTCGTTTGTACTCCTTTTAGAAGTTTTTTTTAATATCGCCTTATCTTTATGTAAGAAATGTTTATATTGAGTATAAAGTCCAGGTTTTGAGTCTAAAACCTTAAGACCTTCAGATCTTTTTGATTTGTACTTTGGGCTATCTGCAATATAAAAAAAAATTGTTAAACATCGAATTAAATTATTTGTCGTTCCTCATCATATTTTTATTGTATTAAAAAAAATATATATATATATCACCTGCAACTGATCCCCCATCATCAGCTACACGTACGATGTGCGGCCAATGTCGCAGAGTTTTGGCAAAAAAAGGATTTGTAACACCAAGTATAACAGCTGAGGGACTTTGGCTGTCCATAGTATACTCTTTAAATTTAGAATCATGAATCGTGAAGTATGGCCGATGATCGGCACAGTATTCAAGTGGAGCAATCATTCTGTTGAAAAACATTAATTAATAATTTTAACGTAAATTAATTATGAAATTATATTTTCAACAATATTATAAAAGACATTGAGAATACGTACGCAGTTAGAGTATGAACAATATCTGCACAAATGGTTGGAGAACTGGCCATGACAACAATTGGCTCGCTCAATAAAACAAGCTCCCATAACAAATGAACATGGCCTACAACGCTAGATCAACTCTTAAACATATCCTCATCATGAGTTGATGCCAAAATTAAGCTTCTGGCAACTGCAACTTTACTAGGAGTATGCTCTGTAGCTGCCACATTTAGAACAGCAGTTTTGAAGGCGTGATTTGGGATGTATGTCTGTAAAAATTATAAATTTTATACATTAAATACAGCAGTGAGAAACATACATTCAAGTAAAAGAATAATTTGTCTGTATTTACTTGAAAAAGTACTCCTAATAAAGGCAAGTGTACAACTTGACCAGGAACAGGTAGAGGCCATTTACTTATTTCTTTGATAGTCCTCTTCATACAAGCTTCCCCACCTTGTGATTAATACAATACTCTGAAAAATTATTTAATATTTGAATTTAAGCAATAGTCTTATAATGAGAAAATTTTATCAGTAAGACATACTGCTTATTGATATTATAAGTACCTTTTGAAAGTAGCCTCTTGTTTTATGCTGACTTGGTTAATCCAAGGATCTACAATTTAGTATTATCCTCCTTAGCATTGTACATAGCATTACTATACGTACACCCAGGCTATATATAAAAACTATAAGAAACTTCATGTTTCTTATATCTAAAATTCGAGAAAATATCTTATATTATATATCTGTTTGTGATTTATTAGATGTTAGTTAAATATACTTACATTTACATTTATGTTTTTACACAAATTTATCTATTTTTTTTAACTATAATGATTAAACTGTATACTTAACTAAATATAAAAAATACGCATAAAAAAGTACACACCTGTGAATATTTCTTGACCAAAGCTATCAATTCCTCACAGTGAAACAATAATTCGGATAGCTATCTGTCAACTAAATCTTCTCCTCCTCTTCCTTTACCCATTCCTTGATTAGGATGATTATCTCCGTGTCTCAGCAGCCACAAAACTTCATCCCTGCAGTCAGATAGGTCCATCAGCACTAAAAGTACTTTTGGTCCAAGAAGTCTAGGTTGATCGGTCAAAATGAAACCTAATGCCTTCAGTGCAGTTCTCAAGAACTTTCTTCTCTCTCTGTGTGTTTATATACAGCTTTGTGTACTGCGTGACTGTAGCACTCTTTCACTTCCGACACTCTTTTTCTATAGCCCTTGATGCTCTCAAGAAAAGATTGCACGTACTGATGAATGTAAATAACCTTGTCTCTGAAGACAGCCAAAACTCAGCCTGACTCCAGTGCTGTGGTCCGGAGTTTGCTGGGCTGCTCCTGATTGAGAACATTGTGACATAGTGTAAAGTCCAGAATGATCCCTGTCAATTCTATCTAAACTGAGTGTTTCACACGACTTAGTATGAGTAGTAGCAGCCTTCAGTATCTGTCCAGAGCTGCCCACCAGGCTCAACTTCTGGTCCGTTCTTCAGACATTGGCTGATGAGTTTCTGCCAGGATAAATGGGCCACAGAGAGATCAGTGCGTTTTTCAATAACTTAGCATGAGGCACAAACTCCTCCGAGAGCTTCTTCAAAGGTGCATCGTAGTCCATGATCATCTGTCCCAGTCTGGGGAAGCCGGGATACGGCTGTGCATCATTTCGTGCGCAGCATTGAACAGCTCCAACATTGCCTTTATGTCCTCCACCCTCGATAGCAAAATCATCAGACTTACATATGTAATCGCCAGATCAAAATATCCCTTGGTCACATCAAAATTAATTGTGATATCCATGTACATCCTGCAGGCATCCATAGTAGTCAGCAGCTCGCAAACATTAATCTTAAAAACATTATCCTTAAAGAGGCAAACTCTTGATGATCTTGTTACATAGGTTGGTAATGGTCTGCCACTTTTTGGCAAAATCTCTCTGGTATAAAAACTATAAGAGACTTCATGTTTCTTATATATCTAAAATTCAAGAAAATATCTTATATTCTAAATTTAGTACAAGGATAAGATAATTATTTTCTGTTTGTGATTTATTACATGTAAATTAAATATACTCACATTAGATATTACTTGAGCACTAAATTCTTGTGGTTTTTTGATTCTGTATATTATTTTGTTAATTGTACGTTTCAAAACAGTTTCACCTTATTTAGCCTTGATACTGTAAGTTTCCTTTGTCAAATTTTTCGTTGCTTCATCCTAAAAAGATTCATAACAATTTACTTATAGCTTAATTTATAAGACAAACAACAGGCAGTTGTATTATACGTATGTAAAATTCAAATTAAAAAACAATGATTCTATTGTTACAATTATTCAATTAAGGGCTTATGACATAGTTACAGTATGACTAATGAAAATTTTCTTAATTAAATTTCCGGTAATAGAGAACACTTCACTGAAATTATTATATACAAATACAAGAATACAGTATAATAAAATACATTGTAATAAAAAAAATAAACTAATACAAAGTTTACAATAAAGATAAAAATTAAAAGCAGAGCTCATGAATAAGAAACGAAAACAGTAGCAAAGAGACAGAAAATGACTTAGAAATTATTCAGTAATCTACAGTATTCACTAACTGATAATTTGCTTTAATATATCTTACTTTTTAATCATTCATACGCCAACATAGCTGTGCCACTGAGAATTTTATTGTCCCAATTACAATTACAAAACAACGAACATATGTATGAAACATGATAGATATAGTGTTACGACCCGAGTCGGGGTCTAGGAGTAGAAGGCGTTTCTACAATGGTCGCCGGGTTGACCAACTGGAACGTGGAATTCGTTGTTCAATTAAGCGCTGAAGCGCAAGGAGTCGCGGGAAGTTAGAAATAAAACTCGAACACAAAAAAGAATTAACTTTAACTTGGTTGTTTATTTAGTTTATCTTAACAATCTGTTGTCGATTCGAACAATTAATCGATGACGCGTGACTTTAAATAACTTAATCTGACAATAAACTGAAGCCAAATTACACGCACTGATGCAATAACCGTTAACAAATCAGAGTACGCGCACTGATGCAATACTCGTTACTAAGCGGTTGGTTACTAAGTAACTCGGAGCTACAAGCTCAACGGCGCAACTTACCTAGTGACAAGCACTAGATTAGTCGGCTACGATCCCAACGTACACGGTGCAAGCACTATGATTAGTCGGCTGTGATCGACTGGAGAGCATCTGGGCGCAACATGCACAAGTGCAGCAGAGTACTAAGCGAGTTGGTAACGACCCAGGTCTAGTCCTCTCTGAGGGTTCATGGCTCGGTGCTCCCTTTTATATCCTAAGCGCGGACCTTAAGTCGTTGACGAGAGGGTATGGGAGGAGTCAGGCCCTCTGGTGACGAAAAGTTGGAACTTCTTGAAGTCGGTTCCGAGGCCTGTAGGCGCCTAGAAGGGCCGAGAGCTTCCCTCTCTTCTCTTGATCACGGGCGAACTTCGTGGTGGGGGAACACCCGTGGATGCTCAGATCCTGACCGAAAATCCCCTCTCGACTTGCGGCGCTTGTGCCGGCCTCTCGATTGGTTCCTCTCTGTAGGCCGTTCCGTTGTGATGTAGTAGCTCCCGGTAGGTAGTGGGGAGAGTACGATGTAGAGGCTGTAGGGCGCCAAGTTGCCTCAGAGGCTTCCCCCACTCTAGAGTAGAGAGTTGCGGTGGAGGGGCGTCAGACCCGAAAGTAGGGTCGAGAGCGATGAGCGGCGAGCGACAGTTGATGGCGGGGAGGGGTTACTTGTCTCCGATTGGCCGCTCCCCTGCTAGCCGTTACGCTTGTGGCTCCCCGAGTCGGTTGTGCCATGGACCCATGAGCTGATGCAACGTTGCCCAATGAATTCCAGGAGTTGTTGACTGTTGATGACTCATGGCTCGTTCCTTGCCGAGTTCAACCGTCGTGCATTCCAGAGGCCCTTCGCTAATGGCCCTTCTCCGAATTGCCCGTGCGCTGCTGAACCATTGGCTAATGGATTCCCGGAGTTGATCGATCGTGCTGCTGAGCCGTTGACTAATGGATTCCGGGAATTGATCGACCGTTGATTGTCGTGCTGCTGACTATCCTCCTATAAGCAAAGCTTTACCCTACCTGAGCGAGCTTTACCCTAGCTATTATTATTACTATAGTTCGTCTCGTAATTGTTACTATTTATTATCGCAGGTTCCTACCGTTCATTTAGGGTTTATTGCTAATCTCAATTTGTTCGTTAACACGTTGACCTTGCTATTGATAGTTAAATTATACGGGAGCAATTACTATTTGTTAAGTTAATTAGTTAAATAATTTCATTATCACTCATTTATTGTCAATTTCTATTGGGGTAATAGTTGATTACTTGTTTATAGATTAGTTAATTAACTAATTAATATATAGATTAATCTTCGGTATTTATTCAAATTATCTTATTATTTATTTGTCGGAACGTTCCGGAATTATTGTACAGTGACCCTAAATACAGCGATACTCGTTCGTATGAACGCAGTTCATAACAGTCCCCCCCTTCTTTTAAAACTCGAACCCATGGTTCGGGCTTTTTTATAGGGTGCGCTGAATGCCGCCTATGAAGATTTCAGGAATAACCTTTATGATCAAGCGATTCCTAGACTGTGAACCCGGGGCTACTGGTTGAACTGTAGGGTAGGCTTGTGGCCCTTAGTTAATAATTAAGGATGACTTAAAGGTAGGCATAACACTTATTTTCCCAGATGAATCACCTATGTGCCGAAAATTACAACGTTATTCCTTCAAAAGATGATGATCGGATATTTCAAGAAATAGGTGCGAAAACTCGCCACCCCCATTATACTTGATTGGACCATTCACCCTCAAAAATTTTTAGATTGTGAAACCAAATTCGATTATAGTGCCATTCAGAGTGAAAACCTCAAAAATAATACGTGCGCAACGTGCTTGGTTGCGACTAGTAGGGAAAAAGAGGAAAAAGAAAAGGAAAAGAAAAGAGAGGAAAAGGAAGGGTTTCAGGATTGCGGAGGGTTTCTTCCCTTTTTTTTCAAATTCATAAAAAAATTTATATACTTTATTAAAAATTACAAAAATTGAAGGTTACAAGATTGAAACAATCGCACAGGGTTCAAAATTACAAAAGTTCAAAATTACAAGGTAATAATAATACACTTTACATTATTATATGAGTAATGGTTATAAAAGGTTAGAAAATGAATAAATAATATCAAAAGGAAACGTGGAAGTATTTCTTGATAAACAGAAGAGGTGGAGAGGAACGCCCTTCCTCTTAAATGATGGCGCTCTTAAAAATAACCTCATTATGTATCTGCTCCCGGTGTTGAGAATAGGTGGTTACGCAGCTGCGACAGCCGTTGATAATGCTAACCTCGAAGGGGTTTTTTCCGCATTGGCAACTGGGGGCTGCTAATCGATTGAACTTCCCCACGACGTGCCGATGCTCAATCGTCAAATCTGGATTGGCATCGTTAAAACATTCCAGACATCGCCAGTCATTTTTCCCCGGTGACATCAAAAAATAACTTTTGCTGTGGCCTATTTGGCCAATGTTGCGATGGCGACGGTCATACACGCCGTTTATATGCTGGTGGAGCTGGCGCAACTCCCTTTGACTGCGGGGAACCCTTAAGGCATTAACAGGGTCTTCTCCCTGTTGAGGCATTACCCGCAGGCGCCGTCTCACGATCAACACCGGCCGGATACGGACGGCAAGAGGAACCTCGGTCGGTGCGTCTGGCGGTCCGCCGACGGCCTCGCCCTCATCCGGCCGCATAATCGGGTCGGTCGGCTCGTCCGGGGGAATAACCTCCCCGACTTCCGCCTCCTCTGCCACGTCAACAAAAATACTCTCGTCAGGGTCCTCGAGTTTTACCGGGTCCATTCCTAGCGAGGAAATTGAATTTTAAGTGAGGATTTATCTACACATGAAGAAAAGAGAAGGAAGAAAACCTTTGCGATACCGCGGCCGTGCGCGCGGTAGTTGCCGCTTGTAAAAAATCAGACACGTGTGCGAAAGAGAGGTTTATCGTAACACCGTAGCCGCGTGCGCGATATTTACCTTCTGATGTGAAGATTGAAGCGGTGTGTGCGAAAAAGGCAACGTTATTGCCGAGAGTGCGGCGTTTTCCTCATGCACTCGATTGAAGTGCAGGTGTGCGAGAAGTGAAAGAAATAGCTGATGAAAGACTTGAAGCCACAACCTCGAGCGAGAGAAAAGGGGAAACGCGCGCGCTGGTGTGGCGTCTTATGGAGTATGGAGAGGAAGAGATAGAGGAAAAAAAGGAATCAAGCTCAGTTTTACCTTCTTTTTAGATTTCTCAGGTCTCAATGGCGAATTCTCAGGAAGCTTGAGAAGGTCCGGCTCTCGTGGCGGTTGGGGAGAGAATGTCGTTCGCGCGGGAAAGCGTACGAGAGTGGCGGAGCTGTGCGGGGCCAAGTAAAGACGCGTTCACCCAGTCAGCTATGCGGCCGCGTCAGGGTTTCTTTACAATGGTTCTCCCTTTTTTTTTTTATAGTATTTGCTGGAATTTCATATACGGGGAAAGTGGACATACGGAAGAATGGAACACCGACCTTAGGAACTCGTTCCTTTTATAGGGGAAAAATAGGAGCGTTAGGTTAAGTACCCTAAGCTTAGACATGAGGAACAGAATTCGTGGAGCTTGGGTCCTCAGCGGCAAGTTCCGATTTCTAATAGTGAAAATTTACAGGATATAAGGGGTCCTTAGGGAAAGACTATTAATTCCATGTAATTCAGAGAGGTTTTAAGGTTAGGGGAGTATCTTACTAGTATTACTTGACCTTAAGGGGTTTTTCAGGGGGAAAATTTTTTTTGTTTTGCGTGAAATTTAATTTTATATCCCTTTAAGGGTGAAACATCAATAGGTTTACTTCTAAGGGTGAAATAATTTTTAAATTTTAAGGGTGAAGCTATAATGAAACGCGGGTTTATTTTTAATAAATTTTAATTTTTAAGGGTGAAGCTATAATAAAACGCGGGTTTATTTTTAATCAATTTTAATTAAGGGTGAAAGGAGCCCCTGCCATCGCTCCTTTCCGTGAGATGCTTCCTATGGCTCGCCGGGACTCATCCTGATACGCTGTATCAGGAGTACTTCCGGTTTCCCATCTCCAGGGCACAAAGCAAGAGATTATTTTATCATTCTGGATTCTAACTCTAAGGCGAGCCCTGGCCATCTCTCCTATGACCCTTATTGTGTTTTTTTTTTTTTTTTATTTACATTAAACAACGTACATGAGTTTATAATTAGGTCGCACGCAAAATACAAAACTATAAGTAACGCAATAGAATTATAATTGTCGCATATAGAAGAAACATGGATAAATTTAATTAGGTCGTAAACATGCGTGTTTTAATTTATCAAAATGTACTGTTTTAGTTCGGCCATTACCTATATCGAGTTTCGCATTTCTATCTCCTATAAGTTCTAAAATTTTATAACGGCCCGTGTATTGCTCATCAAATTTCCCTACTTGCGGTTCTTTTAATAAATATACGTCTTCTCCGACCTTGAAATCTTTTGCATTTAATTTTTGATCATAATATCTCTTTGATCGCTCTTTTGCCTCTAATAAACGCGTATTCGCCGTTCTTTGAGTAGTATTAAGTTTAAATATTAACTCGTCTAGGTACATTTCATAGGTTTTCTCGACATTTTTCGTCTCGAACTCTGAAGGTAACCGCGCTTTTTGTCCGAAAATTAATTCATGGGGAGTAAAACCGTGAGCCGAATGAACCGATGTATTATAAGAAAACATGGCCATCTTAATCCATGTGTCCCAGTCGGTTTTATTAGTGTACATTTTTAAATACTCTACTAATGAGTGATGGCTTCGTTCTAACGATCCCATGGTCTGGGGGTGGAAGGAGGTGGAGCGTAATTGTTTTATTTTAAATATTTTGGCTACCTTCTGCATTAGATTACTTAAAAAATTGCTACCCTGATCAGTCTTAATTGCTTCAGGACAGCCGAATTTAGTTATAAAATCATGTACCAATGCAGTAGCTACCATTTCGGCCGTTATATCTGGGATAGGAAGCGCATCGGAATATTTAGTTAAATTACATTGCAAGGTCAGGATATATTTATTTCCGGATACGGTTATGGGTAAAGGCCCTACAATATCCATTTCCAAGACTTCGAACGCCTTGCTAGGGGTAGTGGTTATTCTCATAGGCTGCTTTGTTTTTACTCGTACTAATTTCCTTCTCTGACATTCCGCACAGGTCCTAACATATTCAGAAATATCTTCTTTTATTCCTGGCCAAAAGTATTGCTCACGGATGCGACGGTAGGTTTTCGTGATGCCCTTATGCCTCCCAATTGCTGAATCATGGGCCTCACTAATAATTCCTAATCTAGCATCTGAAAGCGGGATAATTACTTCACCCGTGCATATAGTTAATTTTGGGGTATCGGTTTTCCAACGTGCTCTCAGAGTTATTTCTATTGGTAGCCAATGGTTCTTTTCTAAACCGTCTCCGATTTTAGAGATACTAACAGACCTTACAGAATCTAAGCATTGAACTATTATGGCTGCGGTTGCTACCTCATTCGATTTTTCTTTAACAAATAGTGAATATATAACTTTTCCGTTTGATAAATTTGTCTGTACCGCCGCGCCTATACCGATGGGTTCTGTTTTTAGTTTTTCAATATCTATCATTTCTAAATCTACTAATTGTTGGCAAATAGGGGTGCTTATCTCGCAATCTACCGACATGAAGTGGGCTATATTATCGTGTCTCATTAATAATTGATCTCTAGAGTATTCCACGGAAGATATTATCAAAACCTTTCCTATTGGCTCTTGGTCACACATTATCTTACACCTTGTAACCCTAACGATCTCGTAGCCTAGGATGTCAGACGCACCTTCATCGTGTTGTTTGTCAAAAGTCAAATCGTCATCGGTTGTTGGTTCTTGGAGAGCAATCTCCCCTTGAACCGCTGTCGGCGTGTTATTAGCCCTACTGTTGTCTGGCGGGATTTCTTGATAGGAATTTTCCTGTAGGTCCCCGGCCCTATCTTTCCTGTCATGTGCGGAAGTACTATGCTCCAGAGCCGAACACTCCCCGAGCCCCCCGGCACATGCCAGAACTTCGGCCTCCGTGGTCACGGCTGCAACAAAAGCGCCCGTTAGGGTTTCTTGATAGGAATTTTCCTGTAGGCCCCCGGCATCCTCCTCGACACATGTGGAAGTACTGCGGCCCGTCGGGATTTCTTGATAGGAATTTTCCTGTAGGTCCCCGGCCCCCCCAACATGCGTGAGGCTCCTAACACTACATCCTCCTCTGAGGGCATCGGTCCCGGTATACGGAACCGGCGGTTCCCTAGTACTACTCTCCTCACTCTTGGAGGACATCAGCCGTGACCCCCGTGACCGGCACGTGTCTAAAGCTACCTCGGCCACGGTATACGTGCAACCACTACTCCCTTCTGATGAAGAGGTAGAGCTAAATTTGGTCTGGTCAATCCGTCCGTTGTCGATTTTAGTCAAAGCATGAGTGTATTTAGGATCCTCGTCTCCTTTAGAACCTTGTTCCCCGGAAGTCGATCTCGCATCATTAATGGAAAATACTCTTTCAATGTCGACCTCGGGAAATGGTTCCTCCAGGTTGAGGACATTTGGATCGGGAAGTGTAGGAGGAATGTTTATAGGATTTCTTGAAAGAGCGTCTGCATTCATATTCATCTTCCCCGGTTTATGAACAATCTCATAGTCATACTCTCTGAGTAATATCTTCCATCGGGCCATTCGCGTGACTGGATCCCTTAACCTATCTAACCATAGCAAGGGTGGGTGATCTGTGACCAAGGTAAACTTCCGGCCGTATAGATATGGTCGAAATTGTTTTACCGCGTGAATTATGGCCAAAAGTTCCTTTTCGGTGGTAGTATAGTTTAATTCAGCGTTTATAAGCGCTCGCGATGTGTAAGCGATGGGGCGGTCTCTCCCGATTGGGCCCTGGCTTAATACACCACCTAGAGCATAGTCGGACGCGTCGGTGGTTATGACGAAAGGTGAATTGAAGTCCGGGTATTGTAATAAAGGTTGGGAATAAAGTTTTTCTTTAAGAGTGATAAAAGCATGCTCTTGCGCTTCTCCCCACGTGAATTTAATTTCCTTCTGTAGAAGGTAATGAAGAGGCCTAGCGATTTTGGCAAATTCAGGAATAAATCGGCGATAATATCCAGCTAAACCCAGGAATTGTTTTATGTTCTTGGCATTTCTGGGGTGCGGAAATTCCGACACGGCTTGTGTCTTTCGAGGATCAGGCCTCACGCCTTGTTCCGATATTACATGACCCAAGTAGATAACCTCCTTTTTTAAAAAGAGACATTTATCGGGCTGCAGGGTAAGACCGGCGGTTCTTAATCTTCCAAAAAGTTTTTTCAATTTACGAGAATGATCTTCTAAAGACTCGGCATACACTACTATATCATCCATATAGACAAATAATTCAATACCCTGCAACCCGGTAAGAATTTTATCCATAAGGGCTTGGAAGGTAGATGGGGATCCCTTTAATCCCATAGGCATTCTTTTATATTGCAAATGATTGAATGGGGTTGAAAACGCGGTTTTGGGTGCGTCGGCAGGATCGATGGGTACTTGGTGAAACCCTGAAGCTAAATCCAAAGTTGAAAAGTATTTGCTCCGGCCTAACTGATCGAGGATTTCCGTTATATTTGGAAGAGGATATGCAGACGCGATCGTTTTCTCGTTTAATGCTCGAAAATCTATTACTAGACGCCAACGTTTGTTTCCTTGGGAATCCGGTTTTTTGGGGACTATCCATAAAGGTGAATTGTATGGTGATTCCGATTCCTCTACTATGTCTTTATCTATTAATTCTTGAACTTGTTTCTGCACTATATCACGTAAATGAGGCGGGTAGCGGTACTGTCTTACGTTAATTGGAATTTGATCAACAGTTGGAATTTTATGGGAGACCATTGTGGTTTTGCTTAATTTATCGTTTGGTAAATGAAATTGGCAAGGAAATTCCGATATTAGTTTTATTATACTATCCCTTTCTGATTTATCAAGGTTCTCTAAATCAAGTGAATCAAGTATTTTATTAATTCTGATCTTCAGGTTAACCTGGTCATCAGTTGTATTAGAAGTTTTAATAACGCGCACGGTTTTAATAGTACGGTCGTATAATTCTAGTTCAAGTGGAGGAACAATGAGATTTATATCTTCGCAGGTAGCGTTGGTCGCGAACAAACAAGCTTTACCATTATTGTTAGTAACTAAACATTCGCCAATAAAAATTCCCGGACCTGCGTTTATTCTAGTTACATACCCTGTGGTTCGGTGGGGGTTACGAACAGAGATTTTAACCAAGGTTTTGGTTCTGGCAGGAAGGTAAAGGATATCATGGTTAATGAAAGAAACGGTCTCCTTTGGGTTTCCCCAGTGGAGAGTATCATTCCGAAAAGATAAGTTTGCTTCCTGTTCCCTCAGGAATTCGACACCCAGAATCCCATCCGCTTGTATGGGAAATTCGTCAGGTACTATATTTAACCGGCAATAACAGTTGCCTAGTTCTATTTTCACACATCCTTGGGTCAAGACTAAACCTTCGTTTATCCCAGCCAACCCATACATAGTATTTCTATCTATGACTACATTGGGCTTTAATAGACTCTGTTTAATTATATTGAGTTCTGATCCCGTGTCTATAAGAAAACGCGGCATCTCTTTAATTAATTCCTTACTTTTCATAATAACGATAGGAGATTTTACCCTCTGGGAGGAATCATGGGCAAGGATAATAGCGCAGGTCTGGACACTCGGTTGCTTGAATAAAACTGGTTCGCCATCGTGCCCGTATGGCGAGCCATGTTTGGGTTTAAAGAACGCGGATTATTACTACTATAGGGGGTCTGCGGCGCGTATCCAATAGTACGAGGGTGATTAGTACTTGCCGACGAGGTGTGTCTAGGCCTTTGATAACACGTGTCAAGGGTATGCCCCCATCTCCTACAATAATCACAATAGGTATTTACATTGGTTGCCTTGCGACAATTTCGAGCGATATGCCCCAGTTCTCCGCATCGGTAACAGCCTCGTTTTTTCTTTTCTGGTTCATCTTCCTTTTGGGATTCCGCGACATGACAATAGGCCCTTTTCCGACTATCCTCCGATTTCTCCCCATGTAGCTCTTTCCGTTGTTGTACGTGACGCTCGCAAGTTATGGCAGTACTAATAGCGGTTTCTAAGGTGGTTAGCTGTTTCCCTATCAATTGGGTAGCTATCTCTGATTCTAAACCGAGGGTAAAGCATTCGACAGCTGTGCCTGTTGTTCCTTCTATCATGCCATGAGCTACTATGGGACCAAAATTTTCAACTATTAATTCCCGAGCCTTTTGTAGAATCCGGGTCACTCTTAATCCATATTCTGAAACCTTTTCTTGTGGCTTCTGCCTTACACGTGCTAAATCGGTTTGTATTTGGGGTAAATTCTGAGTAGGGGCAAATACCCTTTTTAATTCTAAAAGGAGCTCATCTAGATTGCTAAAATCTTTAAACTGTAAGTAATCATTGGCGTCGCCGGTGACTCGCGATTTTACTAATTTCAAAAAGAAACTTCGATCACTCGGATATACAAAACTCTCGGCTTCATTGCATTCCTTTATGAAACGATTTACAGAGATGTTTTTTCCGTTAAATTCGGGGAGTATTCTTACTATTTCATTTATCTTTTTATAGCCCGACAAAGAATACGATTTGACTGATTTATTATACATAGAATTATCATCACGCGAAATTAATTCGTCTCTCGTATTTCGGAAAACCGGCGCAGGATTTAACGGTGGCCTAATTGCTGATATACTCGCTTCGTCACGATTATTTATTGTTAAATCTAGCGCTATCATACTGTCGGGTAGGCTGCTTGTCTCCGAAATTGACCATGAGCCGGACGCTTGCTCGCTATCTACCGACATTTTTAAACTAATTGCTCGCTCGCTCAGGGTACTTAGCTTTATTATACGCAGCTGGTTTTGGTGATTCGGACGAAGCTGGTGACTCGTGGCAGGCGTTGGTGACCAGTGACTGATGCTGGTAACTTGCGGCAAGGGATGATGGCTCGTAACTGAAGCTGGTGACTCGTGTCAGGCGTCGATGATTCGTAAGGTGAAGGTGACGATTCAGTGATGTTGGCAGTGCCTGCAAGCTGGTGGCGTGGAGAGGCAATGTCCCGACCGTAAGTGTCGTTGGGAACGAAGTTGATATGGACTTCCTCTATTATATCGTTGTCGCCTGGGAGTCGGTCCTGGTGCTGCGTCGTTCCCTTTCTCGTGCCCTGAGTCGGGAGTGCCTTCTCTTGAATTATGGGGAGTTAATGCGTCGTTGTTCATGAAGTCTTCGATTGAATTGAGGATTTTCCTTCCTTGAATTAATTGCCGTGGACTCAGTTCTCAATCGGATGTTCCGGCATTCGCCCGTGGTCCAGGGGAAACCACAGCTCAAAAAACCCTGGACAGAACACTATAACTTCACTTTGCTCAGTCTTTTCACTCGCGAACTCCTTTGAACAATCCCACCGCTGTCACCAAAATGTTACGACCCGAGTCGGGGTCTAGGAGTAGAAGGCGTTTCTACAATGGTCGCCGGGTTGACCAACTGGAACGTGGAATTCGTTGTTCAATTAAGCGCTGAAGCGCAAGGAGTCGCGGGAAGTTAGAAATAAAACTCGAACACAAAAAAGAATTAACTTTAACTTGGTTGTTTATTTAGTTTATCTTAACAATCTGTTGTCGATTCGAACAATTAATCGATGACGCGTGACTTTAAATAACTTAATCTGACAATAAACTGAAGCCAAATTACACGCACTGATGCAATAACCGTTAACAAATCAGAGTACGCGCACTGATGCAATACTCGTTACTAAGCGGTTGGTTACTAAGTAACTCGGAGCTACAAGCTCAACGGCGCAACTTACCTAGTGACAAGCACTAGATTAGTCGGCTACGACCCCAACGTACACGGTGCAAGCACTATGATTAGTCGGCTGTGATCGACTGGAGAGCATCTGGGCGCAACATGCACAAGTGCAACAGAGTACCAAGCGAGTTGGTAACGACCCAGGTCTAGTCCTCTCTGAGGGTTCATGGCTCGGTGCTCCCTTTTATATCCTAAGCGCGGACCTTAAGTCGTTGACGAGAGGGTATGGGAGGAGTCAGGCCCTCTGGTGACGAAAAGTTGGAACTTCTTGAAGTCGGTTCCGAGGCCTGTAGGCGCCTAGAAGGGCCGAGAGCTTCCCTCTCTTCTCTTGATCACGGGCGAACTTCGTGGTGGGGGAACACCCGTGGATGCTCAGATCCTGACCGAAAATCCCCTCTCGACTTGCGGCGCTTGTGCCGGCCTCTCGATTGGTTCCTCTCTGTAGGCCGTTTCGTTGTGATGTAGTAGCTCCCGGTAGGTAGTGGGGAGAGTACGATGTAGAGGCTGTAGGGCGCCAAGTTGCCTCAGAGGCTTCCCCCACTCTAGAGTAGAGAGTTGCGGTGGAGGGGCGTCAGACCCGAAAGTAGGGTCGAGAGCGATGAGTGGCGAGCGACAGTTGATGGCGGGGAGGGGTTACTTGTCTCCGATTGGCCGCTCCCCTGCTAGCCGTTACGATCGTGGCTCCCCGAGTCGGTTGCGCCATGGACCCATGAGCTGATGCAACGTTGCCCAATGAATTCCAGGAGTTGTTGACTGTTGATGACTCATGGCTCGTTCCTTGCGGAGTTCAACCGTCGTGCATTCCAGAGGCCCTTCGCTAATGGCCCTTCTCCGAATTGCCCGTGCGCTGCTGAACCATTGGCTAATGGATTCCCGGAGTTGATCGATCGTGCTGCTGAGCCGTTGACTAATGGATTCCGGGAATTGATCGACCGTTGATTGTCGTGCTACTGACTATCCTCCTATAAGCAAAGCTTTACCCTACCTGAGCGAGCTTTACCCTAGCTATTATTATTACTATAGTTCGTCTCGTAATTGTTACTATTTATTATCGCAGGTTCCTACCGTTCATTTAGGGTTTATTGCTAATCTCAATTTGTTCGTTAACACGTTGACCTTGCTATTGATAGTTAAATTATACGGGAGCAATTACTATTTGTTAAGTTAATTAGTTAAATAATTTCATTATCACTCGTTTATTGTCAATTTCTATTGGGGTAATAGTTGATTACTTGTTTATAGATTAGTTAATTAACTAATTAATATATAGATTAATCTTCGGTATTTATTCAAATTATCTTATTATTTATTTGTCGGAACGTTCCGGAATTATTGTAGAGTGACCCTAAATACAGCGATACTCGTTCGTATGAACGCAGTTCATAACAATAGAGAAAACCTGCGTCTTCACAATAAGACTGTTTTGATTGGTTGATGTTGGATCATTTGATTGGTCTACATAGAATAAGCGCCAATCGAATATGTTTGAATTTTGAAGATTTAATTCTTGCTTTAGAGTATTTAAAACTTTATAATTAAAATAGTATAAGAAAAATTTCATGATTTTATTTATAAACTTACGTTATTATCGTAAACTATTTGAAACCAACTTTTAAAATGAAACTGACTAACTTGATCATTTTCATAATCTCAAAGACAAAAAACAAATGTTTTGCGTTGAATGCATCTAGCCTGGTAAATAAATAAAAAATAAATAAATAAAAGTATTTATTTATTCAATTATTTTAAAACAGAATTCTGTACCAAAAATATTTATAATCATCTTCTTAAATATAATTCTCTGAATGATGGACTGAAAATGATAATGCCTATAGTATATACCAAATTAAGTATCTATATATAACGTCTATAAATGTCTATACGCGTGTGTCTATATCTAAATAATATTTTTGTTTTTATAATTATTATAACTTAATTAAAATTAACAATTTTATAATTTTCACAATCCATCTAATTTTATCTTCGATTTTTATTTTGTATTGAAGTAATTGATGAAAACTTAAAATTTAAATTTAGATCGATATTATAGTAAAAGAACGTCTTTTATATATTATAGTGAGTGAGAACATCAGAATCGTTTTTAACAAAGGTGGTTCGCAACGGTAACGTGTTGTTTTAATCGCTAGTGTACTTCTTAAAAATTTGAAAAAAATAGTAAAAATCTTAAAAATTTGTCAAGGTCTTAGTAATTATAGTGAAATCAGAAAATACTTGTGTTAATTTACTGAAGTAATTAGTTGTAATAAAACCATTTAGTTTAAGAATTACTTATAATAAAACAATTCAGTGTAATTATTAGTTATAATAAAACAATTAGTGAATATTAAAAAATGAAGGGTCCAAAACCTAGTGTACCTGATGAAAAATTATTAGAAAAATTGAAGAATTTTGAAATTTTTGAGAATGGTTCTTTAAAAAAGAAGAAAGATGGTATCTGGCAAAATATTTGTGAATCTTTGAAAAACTTAATAAATCCTATAAACTTATATTTCCGTATTAGCCAGAACAGAAAAAACATCACTACTAATTATATAGAAGCTAAAGGTTTAACTGGAATCATAGGCTACAATTGCAGTGTTCTCGAGGATAATGAAGAGCTAGACAATGTTAACTATGATGATAATGAAGATGAAACGAGTCCACCAAGAAAGAAAGTTAATTCAAAAAACCTTAAATTTGATATAACTCTAACTGAAGAAGAATGGTCTCAGATATCGCCAGTACAAAAGACTTTTAAAGAAGGACAGGAACGAGAGGTTTTGAAAGAAGGTTGGTCCGACCTCATAAAAAAGTTAATTTGGGACGAAAAAAAATTACCCTGTGCTTTTACATTTAAAAGGCACATTGTTAATGATTACGAAGCCTACATTATTGTTAATGGATATTGTACAATTTGCAACTCAGATATCAATCTGTTTCGTTATGACAAACCCTCCAACGGACCAGTGACTTTTACAGTCAATACACTTAATTCTCATGGAATTCCTCATACTAAAAAAAATAGACTACAAGGTCTACAAAGACAAAAAGTCAAAGCAGAGCTGAAAAACAAGAAACCAAAACAGTGGCGGAGAGAGAAAGTAGCTGAAGAAATGGATATGGGAGACCCGGAACCACCTTTTCTTTATAGTCTACAATCTCTTCAAAAGGCATCTCAAGATTCAAAAAATGAAGAGCTTGGTATAGTCAAAGGTTTGTCAATTATGGATTCCGTGGAAAATATTTCAAATGACATAGAATTTAAAAAGTATATAAGAAATATTGGAACAAAACCATGCTTTGTGACATATTGGTCCCCGGATCAAATTTGTCTGTTTAATTGTATTGTAAATGATATGAATAACCCATGCTCAATGGACGCTACCAGTTCAGTTATTCTATCATTAAAAAAAGAAAATGATGATAAAAGGGATTTCTTTTTAACTGTTCTGCTAACGCAAATTAATAATAACATAGTGCCAGTATGCCAAGCCATATCAGAGATAAATGACACTAATTTTTATACCTGGTGGCTTAGGGAGTTCAAAAAATCCGGAGCATGTAGTCCAAAAGAAGTTGTAACAGATATGGGCAAGGCACTGCAAAATGCTATATGTCTAGCATTTAACGTTATATCTTTTAAGATGTATAACGATCATTGTCTAGCCATTTTAAAAGGCCAATATAATCATATTAAATTAAAAACCCAGTTGAAAACTGATATTGCCCATTTTCTACATGCAGTAGCAAGATGGGAATGCATTAAAAAAGCACCATCAAGAGTGCAAGAGTTGTATAAACGATGTGTGGGCTTCATTACCTCGATTGATAATTTAGATGATTTTACTGATTTTTTGAAGAATGGGTTTGTAGTTGCGAAAAGTAAAATGCACCATGACAAATGTTCTGATGCTTTGAAGTATTTAATTGAAAGAATTAAAACTTATAAATTCGATACAGATACTTCAAGTGTAACATTCAATGAAGAGTATGTTATTGAATTAATTGATGAAAATGTTGATGATATTCCAGAGTCAGAAACTTCAATATTTAGTTTTATCGAAACTATAAAGGTGAGTGTTGACATAAATGAATCATTCACACACATAGACTTTCAAACTCCGTCAAATGACTACTTTCTACCTGAATTTGTTCAATTATTTGGTAACTTATGTAAAGAGTTTCCATGTTGGACAAATGTAATGAATAGGTATTTTGATAATCCCAGAATTGTCTCAACATCAGCTCGATCTGAGACTTATTTTGGAGATATAAAATCTTCTGTACTGGAAAATAGAATGCCACTGAGATTAGACAAGTTTATCATTAAACATTGTCGTCAGCTGGAAAGTGACATGAAAGTTGCACGTGCTGCTGTAAACAACTTTTATGCACAATTGTTGGACAAAAAATCAAGACAGAAAAATGAAAAGAAAAAAATTATAGAAAATGATGATTACCTTTTACACTCAGAAAGATGGAAAAATAAATTTTCTATCATTGAGCAAGAAGAGGATGATGAAACTTTTGAGTTATCTAATGAACCGAATTATAGTATCATTAACCTAGATCATAACTATTCTAGTTTAAAATTATCAGTTAAAAGTAATGAAGTACAAAACACGTCAGATGAAAAGGAGAAGAAAGATCCCTCTAATTATTTGAATACATCTGTAGATAATATTGTGAAATTTGATGCAAATATTCAAGCTTCATCATCTATACTTGAAAATGATTATTATAGTCCAAAAGGTGTAGAAGAATTTATTGAACCAATGCCTATCCAAGTTGAGAATAACTGTGATGCCAAAAAGTCAGACAATGATATAAAATTGGGAGCAAATACTCACTTTTATATTTCAACAAAACTTTCAGCATGTTCAAGAGGCAAATATGTAACACCAGCACCTGACTTTGATCTTCACCTGCAAAAAACAACAATCAAAGTTAGTAATACATCTGAGAAAAAAGGAAATCTTCAAAATGGAAATATGCTCAAGCCAATAAAATATTATAGCCAACATATTGTATTAGTTAATACATGTCCATTTGACGCTATAAGCGAAATTTTAGCTAATTCTTGCAGTGTACAGTTATTTAAAGAGTTTATTGAAAAAAATCAAAATAAAACAAGTGCAGCAAAGTATGAATGCTATGCAACTACATTAATGCAACTGTATAACAATGGAGTATCATCTTCGTTATATACAAACCGTGTATATATTTTGGCCTCATTTTTACAAATTGATAATGGTTATATTAATTGTAACAATAATGTTAATTTTATTTTTACAAAATTAATGGAAAATTATGATACTATCAAAGAAATAATCACTTGTGGTAATTGTTTGCAAATATTAGAAAAAAAAAATGTGTAGTGCCAATCCCAAATACAAACATTATTTGGCACAATGAATACCAAAATCTCGAAAGTGCTTTAGAAAAATATTTTGAAAAAAAATCAAAATACTGTCAGAAATGTGCAGAAACCAGTGCATACAGTGAATTTTTATTAACTTCATATTTATATATAGACGTCGAAGATGCCTATAAACCTTCTACATATGCTGCTCAGAAGAAAATTGATGCAAAAAACTTTAAAACTAAACTTAATAAGTTACCAACAATGTTGAAAATAAAAAACTATACCTTTATATTAAGTGGAGCAGTAGAGTTTATTCCTCCTACAATAGACGGTGGCATGGGACACTATGTGGCATATTGTCGCAGACTCACAGGTTCCTGGATACAAAGGGATGACTTACTGAAAAGGAAGAAAGTATTTAAAAACAATTTACCAAGTCTTCGGCTTGCTGCAATATTTTACATCAAATGCAACATGTAAAATGTAAATTCAGTCATAGGTTTAAGTTAGTTTTTATTCTTCCGTCACGTTTACCAATAGATTTATAAAAATTTTTAAAAAAATTAATCAAATACAATTCAATGAATATAATCAACAAAAATTAACGAAAATCAATAAATAATAAAGTACTCCGAAATTAAAATGCACCGAAATTAAAGTGCTCCGAAATGGTAGCCATGAGCCAACTAACCGAGTCGAGTATGTACATTCGATATTATTCGATATTCGAGATTTGATTTGACATGGATTTGACCACGTAATTATACCGTTGGTTTGTGACAAGCAATAAATATATATACGTTGTTACGACCCGAGTCGGGGTGAACGCAGTTCATAACAACGTAACGGCTTTGCTTTTATTTTATATTATCGTTTTACACTTTACGTAAAAATTATGTATTGTTAACAATCCCTTCTTAAAAAAGTGATGAGCGGCCATGTTGTGGCAGACCATTACCAACCTGTGTAACAAGATCATCAAGAGTTTGCCTCTTTAAGGATAATGTTTTTAAGGATAATGTTTGCGAGCTACTGACTACTATGGATGCCTGCAGGATGTACATGGATATCACAATTAATTTTGATGTGACCAAGGGATATTTTGATCTGGCGATTACATATGTAAGTCTGATGATTTTGCTATCGAGGGTGGAGGACATAAAGGCAATGTTGGGGCTGTTCAATGCTGCGCACGAAATGATGCACAGCCGTATCCCGGCTTCCCCAGACTGGGACAGATGATCATGGACTACGATGCACCTTTGAAGAAGCTCTCGGAGGAGTTTGTGCCTCATGCTAAGTTATTGAAAAACGCACTGATCTCTCTGTGGCCCATTTATCATGGCAGAAACTCATCAGCCAATGTCTGAAGAACGGACTAGAAGTTGAGCCTGGTGGGCAGCCCTGGACAGATACTGAAGGCTGCTACTACTCATACTAAGTCGTGTGAAACACTCAGTTTAGATAGAATTGACAGGGATCATTCTGGACTTTACACTATGTCACAATGTTCTCAATCAGGAGCAGCCCAGCAAACTCCGGACCACAGCACTGGAGTCAGGCTGAGTTTTGGCTCTCTTCAGAGACAAGGTTATTTACATTCATCAGTACGTGCAATCTTTTCTTGAGAGCATCAAGGGCTATAGAAAAGAGTGTCGGAAGTGAAAGAGTGCTACAGTCACGCAGTACACAAAGCTGTATATAAACACACAGAGAGAGAAGAAAGTTCTTGAGAACTGCACTGAAGGCATTAGGTTTCATTTTGACCGATCAACCTAGACTTCTTGGACCAAAAGTACTTTTAGTGCTGATGGACCTATCTGACTGCAGGGATGAAGTTTTGTGGCTGCTGAGACACGGAGATAATCATCCTAATCAAGGAATGGGTAAAGGAAGAGGAGGAGAAGATTTAGTTGACAGATAGCTATCCGAATTATTGTTTCACTGTGAGGAATTGATAGCTTTGGTCAAGAAATATTCACAGGTGTGTACTTTTTATGCGTATTTTTTATATTTAGTTAAGTATACAGTTTAATCATTATAGTTAAAAAAAATAGATAAATTTGTGTAAAAACATAAATGTAAATGTAAGTATATTTAACTAACATCTAATAAATCACAAACAGATATATAATATAAGATATTTTCTCGAATTTTAGATATAAGAAACATGAAGTTTCTTATAGTTTTTATATATAGCCTGGGTGTACGTATAGTAATGCTATGTACAATGCTAAGGAGGATAATACTAAATTGTAGATCCTTGGATTAACCAAGTCAGCATAAAACAAGAGGCTACTTTCAAAAGGTACTTATAATATCAATAAGCAGTATGTCTTACTGATAAAATTTTCTCATTATAAGACTATTGCTTAAATTCAAATATTAAATAATTTTTCAGAGTATTGTATTAATCACAAGGTGGGGAAGCTTGTATGAAGAGGACTATCAAAGAAATAAGTAAATGGCCTCTACCTGTTCCTGGTCAAGTTGTACACTTGCCTTTATTAGGAGTACTTTTTCAAGTAAATACAGACAACTTATTCTTTTACTTGAATGTATGTTTCTCACTGCTGTATTTAATGTATAAAATTTATAATTTTTACAGACATACATCCCAAATCACGCCTTCAAAACTGCTGTTCTAAATGTGGCAGCTACAGAGCATACTCCTCGTAAAGTTGCAGTTGCCAGAAGCTTAATTTTGGCATCTACTCATGATGAGGATATGTTTAAGAGTTGATCTAGCGTTGTAGGCCATGTTCATTTGTTATGGGAGCTTGTTTTATTGAGCGAGCCAATTGTTGTCATGGCCAGTTCTCCAACCATTTGTGCAGATATTGTTCACACTCTAACTGCGTACGTATTCTCAATGTCTTTTATAATATTGTTGAAAATATAATTTCATAATTAATTTACGTTAAAATTATTAATTAATGTTTTTCAACAGAATGATTGCTCCACTTGAATACTGTGCCGATCATCGGCCATACTTCACGATTCATGATTCTAAATTTAAAGAGTATACTATGGACAGCCAAAGTCCCTCAGCTGTTATACTTGGTGTTACAAATGCTTTTTTTGCCAAAACTCTGCGACATTGGCCGCACATAGTACGTGTAGCAGATGATGTGGGATGAGTTTGAGGTGATATATATATATATTTTTTTTAATACAATAAAAATATGATGAGGAACGACAAATAATTTAGTTCGATGTTTAACAATTTGTTTTTATATTGCAGATAGCCCAAAGTACAAATCAAAAAGATCTGAAGGTCTTAAGGTTTTAGACTCAAAACCTGGACTTTATACTCAATATAAACATTTCTTACATAAAGATAAGGCGATATTAAAAAAAACTTCTAAAAGGAGTACAAACGAAAAGACCGGGAGAGGTACAGACTGCTTTATTAAGACGTATCATCTCACAGAATTAACCGAGAGTTTCATGATTCCATTAGAAAGATATATAGCCAGTCTTATGCCACTCCAAAAAACGATATCTCCTTTTAAGGTGATTAATGTTATTTAATTGAAATAATTAATAATTCTCAAAACTCGCTTTTATAAACTAAAATGTTTGGTATTTTAGGCTACTCCAATCCCTCAACTTTTCAATCCTGATGATTTTTTGGCAACTTTAAATAGCGCTGGTCCGCAATTAACTACAGGAATAAAAGGTGATTTTAGATCCTTGGATTAACCAAGTCAGCATAAAACATTACCAGAGCAAGCAATGATTTTGTGCTCCTTGGTTACTTTTATGGAATTGAAAAGAGGAATACTGGGAGAAAAAAAAACTTACCAAATTGGACAGAATTGTATTTGTCATTTCAAACAAGTACAGATTATAAGTACTGCATGAGGAATATGATGCTATGGGAAAAAAATTACCTCCATCAAGTTGTCATACCAGTTATTGTATTATATGATGAAGATTGTCTTTTGAGAGCGAAATTATACACTGATAAAATTCCAATGGATCATTTTTCAGAGCTAAAATCAATTCTCAATAAAGAAATTGCCAAATTGTCAGGAGAAAGCAGGATAAGTTAAAGAACGTTTTTCCTGTTCAAGAGAGAGTGTTTTCACTTTTTTGGTACTAACTTTATCGTATCTTATAATGTGGTTTGTACATTTGTAACAATGCAGCTCTCGAGTTCAAATTTGTTCAAAATGTACAAGACTTAGAAAATGAAAGTATAACATTCAAGCCTGAAATGTCTCACCAAGTATTTGAAGATAGGTACGACAATCAATACTTTGATAAAAGGATGTTAAAAGAAGATTTAACATTCCTTACAGAAGAAAACAAAATGACATGAAAAAACTAGATCCAGCGTGAAGAGGCAGTGGTGAAAGCAACGGAGGAGGCAGTGGAGGCAGTAGTGGTGCTGTAGGCAGTGGCATTAGCAGTAATAATGACAAGCGTTTAGGTATTGTTCTTCCAAACCAAGAAGAACGTAGTTACCAGAGACTTACAACCATATCCTGGGATGATGGAAATTTGTACCCTCTTGTGCTTTAAAAAATGTTATAACTATATATTTGATGTTATATTTTTTAAATAAATCCTTATTCAAATTCCTAAATAATTATTTAATACTTTTTATTTATTTACTATTTCAATACTATTTATTTACTATTAAAGTTTAACAGGCTCAGTGTGCTACAGAGAAAAATATAAGATTTGACTATAAATGCCAATTACAGTAGTATGAAAAATAATAGTACATTTCGACACAGGTGGGGAAGTCGATTATTGCGCATCACATCAAAGTTGCGATTTTGAGGTTAGAGTGGTATAAAAATAAATAGGTACTTACATGATAAGCATGATATAAAAAATGGCATCGTACATATATATGTATACCAAGCTCAAAATTAATTTTTAATGTTTAAAATGAACGGTTGTAAAAACTAAAGTCGTTTATTTTCCAAACGGGTGGGAAAGTTTGAGGTTAGTAGTGGTGTAAATTTTATTTTTAAAAATCATTACTTTTGTGTAATGAATTATGAAATTCATTTGCTGATGAATCGTGTTAGTTTTATATCCCATATAGATATATCATACTTATCAGACTTCAGAAAATTAAAATTGATAATTTTGAGATAAAATTCAAATCTTTGTTCATTTAGCCCGCCATTCCAAATGCTGCGCATGCGCAGTTGATATCCCGTCCTGCGCATGCGCAGTGCGCGCGAAGTCACCTGGAAATCCTGAAAAACAGTTTTTATTTTTTATTTTAAAAACTTTAATGATTTTGGAAAATCTAATGATGGAGCAATTTAATATAGATGAGGAGCAGTTTGCTGGTATTTTTGTTTTATCGATAGCAGTTGTATTAAGGAAGATACGATTCATTTAAGGTATAAAAAAATTATTAATTTATAGAAATTTTTTTCGCATTAATTAAAGTGGAGCAGATTTGATAACAGATATTTTTGGAAGGAGCTAATTAAATCCTATCTTTTGGTATTTTTTTTATTTCATTTGGACAATTTTCGTTGGCTGGGAGGGGGTCGGTGAAGGAGGCAGATGGAGAAGAAGACGAAGCCGCCGCGCCGCTACCGATGCGACGCCGCGGCCATGTTGATTCTCGCCGTGACACGCAAAAGTAGTCGCCGTCATCGTTACGCGTAGAAAAATAGATCGGGTGAGTGTTCTGTGCCTCCACTGCTGCAACTGTGACCGCCACAGCGCCGCCATCCACCACGAGAGAGCGGGAGAGTGAGAGAGACGGCCTATCCGAGAAGGACGGGGACAGTGAGGCTTGCTCTATCCCCGCCCTCCTTGCAACGGGGGCACGCGTTTCAGAGAAGAGCGAGAGAGATAGCAGCTATGACTGGCCAGCCCGCGAGCGTAAGTCCGCTTTAGATCTTGTACTATTGTTGCCACCGCGAATCGGCGGTCGCAAGCGTGCGTGCGTGGTTAGTCTCGACCTGCGCGTACTCAATTATGGATTATTGTTTGGGTTCGCGCCCCTTAGCGCGATCAACTTAGTTGAATAAACCCTTTTCATTTTTATCTTAACAGTCGAGTCACGAGTATTTATTCAACGCGCCAAACCTATGCATGTTTCCCGAATACCGCCCTCTACCCTTTTCAGCAGCTGCAGCTAGTCGCAGGAATTGCCTCCTAGAGGAGCATCGGTAGCGGGAGTAAGTATTTCATAAGCCGCTTGGAGGTTATACCGAGCGGCGTTGTGCGGGAAAGACCGGCTTCGCTGCTAACGCTAGGTCATAGCGAGCAGCCGGTAGTTTGCGGGCAACAGTTGGCAGCAGCGGCAGAGCGCAGCGCCGGTTCTAGTAGAGAGCGGCCTAGGCTTTCTACAATAGAAGCCGGGCTCGCATGTTCGGAACCTGTGGCGAGGCGCTTCTGCCGGGCTACAGGTAATTCTACAACGGAAAGTCGCCCGGGCGTAGAATACACCCGTATATTACCCCGCGAACCCCTGAGAGGGATTAATACCCTCTCCCTAACTGCACCCCGTTACACTATATTGAGTTTATGTCAAAGGATTATTTCTTTAGAAATGTGTGTTAAGAATTTTATGAAACCAAAGAAGTCATTATTTATTTCAAAGTTAAAATTTATGTAGCTGGAGTTAATATTTTGTTGATATTAAGTGAATTGATTTCATTCAAGTACAGAGATGTTAAAATTCACTGTTATATTCTTGGATTATGTATTTCCTGTACTGAAATAAATAATTCTTTTTTTTTAAACTATATTTCATGAGTGTCAAAGAATTATATCTTAAAAAATGCGTTTTAGAAACTGATTGATACCAAAGAAATCATTATTTACTCAAAAGTGAAAATTGATTTAGCTTCAGTAAATATTTTCCTTTTATTCAAGTACAGAAATATTAGAAAAAGCTAAATTTTTAAATTATTTATTTCCTGTATTGAAATAAATAATTCTTTGTCCTTAATGCCATGCTCAACTCTAACATAGATCCCTACATTATCGGCACCTGTATTTTTTTTTTTTTTTATTACATCTTAACAATAATTTTAGGAAATTTCAAATTATTTCTTTCAAAAGGGGGGTTTGAAATTTGATGAAATAAATTACTAATTAGGTAATTAAATAAAAGACGTAGTGCCAATAAAGCAGGAGCTGCATCATTATTTATTAGGTAAATGAGCCGTATTTAAAATAAGTATATTTGATTTTTCAAAATTCGTCGCTTAATTAGAAATTGAGTAAAAAAATTTTAATATAAAAACTTCAATAGCGATATTTTTATTTAAAATTGAAGAATTTAATAATTTGAACTACACTTCATAACGGAAAAAATGATGTGATTTAAAAAGCGAGCGATAGCGTGTCCGCATTGTACTCGAGCGACCCAGGTTCGATTCCCCATCACATCGAAAATTTTGTATACATTTTTTTCTGCAATAAAAACATTGTGCAATTAATAATTAATGTATTACTTGCGAAAATTTGCGAATAAAATATGTAAAATAATGTAGTATTAAAATTAAGAAATAGTCATTCAAAGGAGACTAAACATCACATTCAGGTAAGTACAAAAGAAGTTATTTAAAACCAAGTAAATATTTCTTCAAGTTTTTATTTCACTTATTAAATGTTATTACTTTGAAATAAATACTTACTTAAATCTAAAATAAATTCTTGTAAAGAAAAGAAATATTTTCCTAAAATAAAAATATATAGGTTAGCTTTAAAGAAACACATTTTTATCATTATCGAATTTGTTATCATTGTTAAAATGAAACGAAGATTTATTACAAACAAGTAATTATTTTTTTAATGGTAATAATAGTTTTTCTCCGATATATTATTATCAAATATTTAATTATTTGAATGAAATTCATACTTATTTGTGCTGAGGAATTATTATTTTGATTGAAAAGTGGGATTATTCATTTTAAAGAAACATGTTTTTAATTTCAAAAAATATTTATTCTATTTAAGTGAATATTTATTTCATTTATATCAATATTCAACTTATTTAAATGAATGTAAATGTACTTAAATCAACATATTGATTAATGAAATGAAAAAAAGATTTACTTAAAACAAACAATTATTTTTTTAATGGTAAAAATTATTTTTTTCGAAATATTATTATCAAATATCCAATCATTTGAATGAAATTCATATTTATTTGTGGTGAGAAATTATTACCTTAACTCAAAAATAGGATTGTTCATTTCAAAGAAACATGTTTTTAATTTTAAGAAATATTTATTTTATTCAAATGAATATTTATTTCATTTATATAAATATTTAACTTATTTAAATGAATGTGTATTTAAATCAACACGTTGATTAATGAAATGAAAAGAATATTCACTTAAAACAAGCAATTATTTTTTTAATGGTAATAATTATTTTTTTTTAAATATTATTATCTAATACTTAATCATTTAAATGAAGTTAATATTTATTTGGGGTGAGGAATTATCATTTTGATTCAAAAGTGGGATTATTCATTTTAAATAAACATGATTTTTATTTTATGAAATATTTATTTTATTTAAATGAATATGTCTTTCATTGAATCTAATATTACGTTAATTTCAAGTAAATTATTTATTTGTGGCAAATAATTATTTCTTTGCTACTATTCAAAGAAACCATTTACTCAAAAATAATAAGGCTTCTTTAAAATTAAGAAATTTTTTTCTCAGTGTACCTACACGGAAAATAGTATATTACACACCTAGGCAGTAAAAATAAGAAATGTCTCAGATCACATGTAATTGTCGGCCGAGGCGAAGCCGAGGTTGACAAACATGTGATCTGAGGCTTTCTTTTTTACTGGCCAAGGTCTGTATACTATTTTTTTGCTCGACGGCGCCGGAAAGCGGCAACTTCGTTTCGCGCAGCGGCTGGGAAGTTGGCGCTTTCTGGCCGGAGGACAGAAAAAAATTTGAGTTGCAGGGACACAAAACTAAACGTGTTAACGCAGCACAACTACTGGTGCTGCTTCGGCACCAACCTTTTGCTGCATCAGGCTGCTCGCGGCATTTGTTATTGCCTTCCAAGCACGCTTGAAAGTCGTGAGCGCTCGAAAGGTAATAACAAATGCCGCGCGCAGCCTGATGCGGCAAACGGTTGATGCCGCAGCAGCACCAGTAGTTGTGCTGCGTGAACACATTTAGTTTTGTGTCCCTGCAGCTCCAATTTTTTCCGTGTACCTATACGCCGCGCAGCACTCAGCAGCGTGCCGTCTACAAGGTCGTCCATGCTCGGCAACGGATAACACATGGACGGCCCGTCCTTTTCTTTCTCGACGCTTATGTCACTCGTTTTTCGATGGCGAGCGCCGCGGAGAATCGACTGCACGCATCAAGCGACCATCTACTGATCGGCATCGAAAAACAAGGTGACAAGCATGTTTTCGGGGGCGTTTTCTGCATTGCTGACAGAGTCGAACCTTCCAAATCCTGCGGAAGTGTGTGCAAAGCAAGATTGACGGATTTCATACAAAACACATACGAACGTACTGTTAATGAATATTATGCAATAGTAAGGAAATTTATGTTGAATTTAAATACACCATGTTTTTAGATTTCAAACAAATATATTCACTTGCTGCAAGTGAATACTTCTATCAGTTAGCCCAGTAAAGAAGCTGCTCGTTCATTCACTAGATTTAGGAGTATGAAATGTACCAAAGTTTGAACACGTAAATTATATTTAAATAATAATTTTTTTGTTAAAAATAATGTCGAGTCATCAACTAATCAGTATAAAACTTTATTTAGACGTAAGATTTTAGCGCAAAAACTTTCGATTTTGAAAAAAGTTCAGCAGATGACTGCAGTGCATCTACGTCACCCTTATAGCGAATGGCGCATATCTCATTCTCATCACGATATCGCAATTTTAATGATTTTTTCTTCCAAGGCAATTCATTTCATAGCATGTTCAATATATAAAATGAAAGAAAATTCCGCAAAGATTTAAAAAATATGATTATATTTGATACCCAAAATGTACAAATTTTATAATTTTTAATTTTTTAAGAAAATGTTCATTCACCGGTGAGTGTCCCAATAATGGTGCGTAGTCCCCCTACGCAGCGAATAGGGGTTCTTGAAAAGGTATCTAAAATAGTTTTTGTAATCCATAACTACAGTGGTTACCAATGTCCCGAAATCTTTTTCTAAGCGTAAAATTTCCGTCAACATTCTTACATACACGTTCATTATTCTACAGTGAAAGAAATACTTTCGATAATGACTAATCTCGCAGTCTAAACTGTACAGGAGATTACGTTCAATTGTTCGAATTGCCTAAAAAATGTAATAACTTGTACATCACATTTTACAGTAGATTGTTATTATAAATAGGTTCATTTCTTACCGTCAACTGTGCATTGCTTTTTTTATTAGATAATTCTAGAGTTCATCCTACGTCAAAATGTACATCTGTTTTGAATTGAGTAAGGAGTTTTTTGAAGTTACTTTCATAAAGCCTTTCTCATATATTAAGATTGTTGTTCAGTTGCTTAAGTATCCTGACTTTTATCTGAAATAAAGATATCCCATTAATAAAAGAAGATACTATATTATCATGTTTTTGTTTACCTCAACAGTGTATGACTGTGGATGTTTTGCGAGTACTCTTAAAACATCCTCATCAAGGTGCATTAATATATAGTTTAAAAGAATATCATGTTCGTATCCTTGTCGGGTATGAAGTATTTGAACTTTACGTCACTGTATTTCTTCCAATAAAATTTTTTCGAAAAGCCTGCCATCCTTCTCATTAAATTCTTGATCTAAATGATCGTCTGATGGCGGATAGGCATTCATTGTGATAAAGAAGACATATTTTACTATAGCATATTGGTATTGATTGATAAATACTTTATAAAATACATACTATATTTTCCTGCAGCAGTAAATACAATGTAAATATTATCCACTTAATTTCAAGATCAACAAACTATTTTATCATAAAGTATATAATTAAATCCTCATCGCTTTACCGTCAAACTAAAACAGTAATATTAACGTTGTTATTAGTTTTCAAAAAGCTATTTAAAGTAATCCGCAAACTCAATTGATTACAGCTCTATATTCTAAATACTCTATAAGGCATGCGTGTAACAATACTTGGAATACATGTTGTATCGTAAACATCGATCTGCAAAAATTCTGAGCAATTCTATACTTACAATTTGCAAACTTTTTCCCATTTATTATGTGCTACGAGTGAGTTATCGCAACTTTTAATAGTAAAAAGTGACGGACCCTGTGATCGAACCAGAGCCGCCGACTCGCGAGTTAGAAACGCTACCATCAAGTCACCGTCGGCCGTCACCGTTCGGCTTTCTGCTAATCGGCGTCATATTGTAATGGGATGCCTTGCTTATTTCGTTCTTTCATATTCGTGTGTGTATTCACACGTAACACTTCCACAGCCCAGAAAATCGATGTCTTCGTCTATGAAATCTTCTTTATCGGCACCAAATGCGCTTCTTGGACCATCTGAAACTTCTGACATCACAGGGCACAGCGGAATTATCAATGAGACTCTTCTTTATCTCTTATGGGTTCCGGTGCAGTTTAGCAGAAAGCCGAACCCTACCGGCCCCTAATTTGGGCGCCAAAATGTTATGAGTGAGCTATCGCAACTTTTAATAATAAAAAGTGATGGACCCTGGGATCGAACCAGAGACGCCGACTCGTGAGTCAAAAACGCTACCATTAAGCCACGGCCGTCACCGTTCGGCTTTCTGCTAATCGGCGTCATATTGTAATCAGACGTCTTGCTTATTTAGTTCTTTCATATTCGTGTGTGTATTCACACGTAACAATTTCTATACAAAAAGTTTCAAGTTTTTCAGTTAAAAAATCATAAAAATTGAAGATTTATTAAAAAATTCAAAATTTTCAATTTTTAATTAATTGTAAATTTAGAACGATTCCATATTTTGCTCCAAAACTTTATATTTGTATTTTGGAGTTAATTTAGAATGAGTAAAAAAATGTTGAGCTGAACAGTTGACATGAACTTACCCATATATTTAAATTATTTATTAGTCTAAAAAATTAGATATATTTACAATTAAATATATATATTTAAAAATTCAAATATGTAAATAAAAATATTATAAGAGAAACCTTCATTATTTAATTTATATAAATTATATTTTATAAAATGATTAATACATTACGTTTTATTAAAAATAAATATAAATATGTATAAATTAAATTTTAATAATAAAAGATGATCTAGTTAAGTTATGCATGCGAATAGTAAGGCGAATATAGATTTTTCGCCACAGTAGGCATAACGTGCGCACTTTGCGCCCTCTTTTGCGAGCGTAAAGTGCGATATACGCCCGCTAGGTTTAAAGTAAAAAATAGCGTGAAAATTTAGTTTCTGCTGATTAAGGTAGTTCTCTTCATATTGCAAAAACTGAAAAAGCTTCTGAAAAAAATATAAAAATATTCTCAAAGTCACAGAAATGATACCATATGTTTGTTTACATACATTGCGGAACAAATTTTTGAGAAAAAAATTCTTGAAAATGGTTATTTTTACATGAGAGTAAATAAGTGCTATATCAAATGTGACAGAAAGTAATAGTATTACTCATCAAAAAAACTGGACTTCAAAAAGAAAAACATAGCTTAAGAAAGATGAAATTCGGCTCTTTCTATTAAGTTTATCAAATATGTGTGAAGCCGATCTTTTTAAAAAGATATCAATGATTATAAACACAAATAGCAGATGACGTGCACGAGAGCGAGAGAGACAGAACGACGTTCATGGTATAGTTTATGCTCTCGCTGAGCCACAAACTGTAGTGCCCGAGAAGAACCCCCTTAAATAGTGATCCGCGGGACCCTCCAGGCCGGCGTCGCCGGCCCTAAGAAATCGCACATCAGACACCATATGAAATCTCATGCGATTTTTCCAGCAAATAGACCAACGTGGAAACTTATATAAAATTTCGTACGAGACCTCATAAGAGACATCGTACGAATTGTCTACCGAACTATATACTGGAAATTCATATGAGATCTCATGTGAGTCTCGCATAAGACCTCATATGTGATCTCATGTGGGTTCTCAAATGAGTTCTTATACGTGAGTTCTCATATTAATTCTTATATATGAGTTTTTCATTGGAATTGAAAATACTAATTTTAAAAAAGTTGATAAATTTAAGTTATCATCTAAGTAGTCAAGCGTATACCAATAAATTCATCGTATTAATCAGTAACGAATGAAACGCATTTTTATGGATTTTGATGCGCGCACATGATCATGAGAATTTTAAACTTAAACTCACATCAGTTTATAAACAAATAAAGCGAAGTATGCTTCATTTTTTATAAAATTGACCAATCACTCTCTAAAGTTGAATTAGTGGAAAAACCAATAATTATTAGTGAAAATAGCTCCACGGCCGAATTAGTGAATTTTAACTAATGAAATAGTGTACATGCACTAATCCTTGTGGAAATATACTAAGAATTAGTACTATTATTACTATTAAAAAAATTATTAAACTATTATTAAAAAAATTATTAAATTGTTATTATTTTAATTATTACTATTTCATTAGTTAAAATTCACTAATTCGGTAATGGAGCTATTTTCACTAATAATTAGGGGTTTTTCTACTAATTTAACTTTGAAGAGGAGAGCACGAGCAAACGCATTTCTTTACGTACGTGTTACACAGGATCCACCTGCGCAAACATATAAACATACTCATTTTAACCATGCTTTCAAAAACTCGATTTTCAGCCTATATACCACTTACGGCGCTTCAATCGATCGGCCAGACTAATCGCCCTGTTTTACGCTTCCTCCCTCACGATGCCCCGCCTGCGTGTACTTAGTGCTGCCGTGTGGTGCGGATCATTTGCTTTTACGGCTGCAGTTGAGCGTTTGAATTGCACACGCGTATGAGAATCGAAATTTACATTTATTATTTGCAAGTAAGCGTGCGCATACATGGTGTTATAAGTATTAAAAGAAGAACGCTATTAAATTTATTAGATAAGCCAGGCCCGAGCAAAACGTATTAACACGATTGTTGGTTTCTACCGTTACCATCTTGGTGAAATGCTCTTTTTCTTGATTTCTTTACGAAATTTTATTTTATGAATGAAATTTTTTATAATAATTGGCACATATCTTCCTCAAACTTAATTCACTGATAACCTTATATTAATTTTTAATTCCAATAATTAACATTTTTACAGCAAAATCCATGTCTAGAAAAATCCGTAGTAAAATTATTATTGAAAATATAAACAATCAAAACAGTCATTTTATCCTGTAAAGAATGTGTTTAAACCTTTGGACTTATAGTCTAAATTCACTTGAGATTTTGCTTCCTCCTAGGAAGCTTTGTAATAGTAAAATTTTCAACTTCGTTAAAACTCTCTATAAACATCATTAGAGGTATTAGAAGTTTGTTTCACATGATTTTAGAAAATGTCTGTATGGATGTGTGTGTGTGTGTGTGTATGTATGTATACCGCTTTATCTCCGGATCTACGCGGTCGATTTTAACCATCAGGTTCTCATTTTTTTTGTTTTTTTATTCCGAATTCGGGAAGAAAATAATTTTGATGATTTACTGATTCGTTTTTGTTTTATTTCAAATTTTTGATTTTCGAAAAATTTATTTTTGATTTTTTTTAATGATCGGATTTAAATTTTTGAATCGGATGGGTCGCATTCGAAAGAGCATAAAAAAACCGCTGCCAATACATTGGCACTTAGCTTCCTCAAAATAATGTATTTATTCATTTTTTAAAAATTTTTTATCACAATAATTAATTGTATCATACCCAATTTTCTTTATGAATATTCGTAATAAATTAATATATATTTTTCGAAAATTCATTCTTGTTACACTTTTTCTCGTGCGACAACCCGATATTTTTATAAATCAATTTTTTCAAAATATTATCATATGTTCAATTAGTTTTATTTTAAACCTCAAATATCTTTCGTCGTAATAGTTCGATTTTATTGGGCAACGAATTCAGTTTGAAGATATAAAAAAAATATATCTCTCCCAAATTTTAGGACTATTGGTTGATTTTCTTAATATTGTTATCGCGTGCACCTTCAACTTTGGGTAATATTTTAAATCCATAATATTTTGAAAACTTAAAAATAAATTCGAACAAATTACCAAACTCTGTATTACATATATTCGTTTATTACACATATGAATGTTTATTATAAAGTCACCAATCAAGTCAATCAGTTAAGAGACTTTCCAAAAAAGTTACAACAAAAATACTGGCATATTCTGCAAGTAAAATGCAAACTTTTTCCCAATCAATGTTCTATACAAAAAATTTCGATATTTTGAGTAAAAAATAAAGATAATCTTTTGAAATTTCAACCAAATATATTCTTCAATGAGTCTAATAAGGTTAAAACTTGATCGCGCTGTAAATTACCCTCAATAAAAAACAAAAGCAAGTGAACAACACGCACGCATAGCACGTGTTATTTCCATTTTCTAGTATAGATATATCCAAAAAATTACGAATTGAAAAGAAGGCTAAATCAGTTTTAACCTCGAATATCTCTGAAATTCATAAACGAATTCTTTTACTCTAAAAACGCATATAATAAATAATATACAGTCTACATCTCCGCCAAATTAAAAAAAAAATTAAAACAAGTTTTCTCTAGTTATCAGGCGACAAATAAAATAACTTTGTAAAATAGAAAAATTTTGAATATCAAAAAGTAATCGTACGATCTTGATGAAAATTCACATACATAATATCTATATCACATACAAAATTGTCTAGAAATCTGTAGCTGATTCATAGAACCGTTCTCGAGAAATTACGATTTAAAAAAAAGTTTAAAAAATTTTAACCTCAAATACCTCTGAAATTTATGGACCAATTATTTTGCCCAAAGAACTCGACCAAGAGCTATCCAAAATCTAACTCCACAAGGAATTTTGAAGAAATTACGACTATTTTCCCTCCGGAATCGTTGGACATACAAAACTCATTTTTTTTCATTTTTCATGTTTTACGTTTTTGTTAATAACCAAAGAACCGTGATAGCTAGAAACTTTTTTTTTTTAGAAAATATAGGTATTTTAATTCTCTTTAAAATGCTACCTATCCCATTCTGATACATACAGCCGTTCTCGAGAAATTACGATTCGAAAAAGAGGTTACAAAAATTTTAACCTCAAAAATCTCTGAAATTTATGAACCAATCATCTATCCCAAAAAAAGGTGCAGGTGGCAACCAAAAATCTACCTCTACAAGGAATTTTGAAGCGATTAACACAATTTTACTCCCGTAAATTGTCGCCACCTAAAACACGTTTTTTTCATTTTTTAATTTTTTTCTTAAAAACTAACCAATAGAATGGATTCAATTTTGATACATATTATAGCTATTCATAATCTCCATTATCATGATTTTTCTCAAATAATTGACCATTTAGTTTGGGAGTTATAAGCATTAAAAAAAAACCACGTTTTTGTTAATAACAAAATAACCGTGATAGCTAGAGAATTTTTTTTTTAAATATAGGTTTTTTTATGCTCTTTCGAACGCTACCCATCGGATTATAAAATTTAAATCCAATCATTAAAAAAAATCAAAAATAAATTTTTCGTAAATGAAAAATTTTACATAAAACAAAAACGAATCAGTTAGTCGTACAAAATTATTTTTTTCCCGAATTCGGAATCAAAAAACAAAAAAATGAGACCCGTCCGGTTAAAATCGACCGCGTAGATCCGAAAATAAAGCGGTATACACACACATACACACACACACACACACACACACACACACACACACACACACACACACACACACACACACACACACACACACACATCCATACAGACATTTTGTAAAATCATGTGACACAAACTTCTAACACCTTTATTCATGTTTCTAGAGCAATTTAAAGAAAATTAAAATTTTACTATTACAAAGCTTCCTCTATGAGGAACCAGAACCTATAATTTAAAAAAAAAATTATCTAGCTATCACGGTTCTCTTGTTATTAACAAAAACGTGTTTTTTTTTAAAAAAGCTAATAACTCCTGAACTAAACGGTCAATTTTTTGGAGAAAATTCACGATAATGCAGAATATAAATTGCTATGATCTGCGAAAATTTTAATCCATTCTGTTGGTTAGTTTTTGAGAAAAAAATTAAAAAATGAAAAAAATGTGTTCTCTATGTCGCACGTTTTATGGAGTAAACCTGGATTAATCGCTTTGTAATTTCGTATAGAGGTAGATTTTGGATAGATCTCAGCTAAGTTCTTTGGGCTACATGATCGGTCCATAAATTTCTGAGATATTTGAGGTTAAAATTTTTTTAACCTTTTTTTCAAATCGAAATTTCTCGAAAACGGCTCTATGTATCTGAATCAGATGGATGGCATTCGAAAGCGAATTTAAATACCTATATCTTCTAAAAAAAATTATTTTTCTAGTTATCACGGTTCTTTTGTTATTAATAAAAACGTAAACATAGAAAAATGAAAAAAAAATGAGTTTGGTATGTCTAACCATTGCGGGAGTAAAAATTGACTTAATCGCTTCAAAATTCCTCGTAGAGGTAGATTTTGTATAGTTTTCGGTCGAGTTATTTGGGTAAAATGATTGGTCCATGGATTTAAGAGATATTTGAGGTTAAAATATTTTTAACCTTTTTTCAAATCGTAATTTCTCGAGAATAGCTCTATGTATTCGAAGGGAATGGGTAGCATTCGAAATAGAATTAAAATAGCTATATTTCCTTAAAAAAAACATTTTCTTTTATAGGGTGTTCTGTTATTATAAAAAAAAACGTAAGCATTGAAAAATGAAAAAATAAAAAAAATGAGTTTTGTATGTGCAACGATTGCTGGAATTAACTTATTCACTTCAAAATTCTTGTAGAGGTGTATTTTTTAGATTTTTATGTCTATTTCTTGGGGCAAAATGATTGGTCCATAAATTTCAGATATTTGAGGTTAAAATATTTTTAGTAAAATTAATAAATGAAAAAAATTGAGCTTTGTATGTCTAGCGATTTTGGAAGTAAAATTGACTTAATCGCTTCTTTAAATCATTTATTAGATGCAATTAATAATGTGTCAACACAAAAGTATTTATGTTATGTAACGCGTGTCTAGCCGCGATTCTAATCTACCGCGCGAAGGTAGTGAGCGCGCGCGCGCAACTCCTGCGCAGCCGAATCGAGGCGCGCCGCGCGTAGTGAATCGGTCTCGCGACGCGTAAAATGCCCGTCATCCGTCGCGAAGCTGCTAACTTGTTCCCGCGAGAAAAGGGAGCCATCTTCGTGTATACTCTCGTGCTGTGTACATCGTCGGCTTGCCATCTCTCATATTTTAGTGTCCGCGCCGTCCTATTTATTTTTATTACCGCGAGTGTAGAGTGGAGGCGCCGACCTGCAAGCGTGCGAGAGAGCAAGAGAGAGTGCAAGTCCGTGCCGCTTGTGCCACGAGCGAGAGACGGCAGCGAGCCAGACTGCCAACCTTGTAAGCGAGAGAGAGCGAGAGAGAGAGAGAGAGAGAGAGCGAGCGCGCAACTGCCGAGAGAGCGAGAGAGAGTCGAGTGCACCGGCTGCTCCTTAGATCGGTAAGTTATATTCTCCTCTCGCGTATTTCATGTAAAAGGCTTGCACGGAAATCGCCCCGTGCAAGCTTTCTGTGCCGTGTACGTGCGGGTGTGTGTCAGCTCGCCGTACTTAACACTGCGCGCGAGAATAGCAGCTTCGCGCGCGCCGTAACGTTCGCGCGTTTGAATAGTAACTGCCGCGCGTGATTTAACTGTAATTTTGAATAACCCTTGCGTAGTGCATGTAAGTTCTAAGTGTTTTCTAATACATTGTTATTTCTCGTACTCAGCGCGTTATTATTTATATAACCCGTCCTTCTCCCGGATACCGCCGCCTCCGCGGGAAAACGACTCCGCCGGTCGCTTTCATATCTGAGCGTAGCGGCCGCGCGCTTTACTCTTCGAGCGCGCGCTTTTCACTCAGCGATCCAATTAGTTGAAAAGCGAAGTTCGTGTGCGATCTTCGCGTTGTTTTCGGGATTCCAGGAGCAGATCCCCGGGCAAGTCATTTTAGTCTGACACCCGCGGCACCGTGTTCTAGGGCATCGCTGGCCTGTGGCTTGTTGGGATTTTCCCCCCACTAGCCATCCCGTTACAGTTAAGATATAAATAATACAAAATAACCTACCTACTTGGAACGCAACTAATACACATTCAATTCACGATATATAAAAACCCTTTTTATAATTAACATTACCTCCAAATTATTTTACTGTGATATTTTGTATAATTAATACATAATATTTCTTAATAAAATTTCACAAATATATTGTTTATTCCACACACAAATTTTTTTTATAAATTTCATTTTTCCACTTATAAAACAATTTATTATCGCTGTCAAGCGCGAAACCTTCTGCTATTTTCGTGTTCCGATGGTAGAATGATGTTTAAAATTGAACAATGGTCCGCGTTATACAAATTAATCAGACGTGTATATTTTTGTTTTCAATTTTGAAATACTTTATTTCTAATGGAAAAAATTGGCGGTAAAACCTGTGTAATTGTAAATTGTTTCAGACGCAGAAGACAAATTAAAGCAAAGAAAAATTATTTTATAAAAGTATAAAAAAAGGAATTGATAAATTAGTTTGAGGAAGCTACGTGCCAATGAATTGGCAGCGGTTTTTTTTCATTTTAAACACTATTACTATGTATATAAATTAGAAAATGCAAACGATACGTATAGAAATTGGAAATGTGATTTAAATGTTTAAAATGTACAAAGTTATAGAAAATTAATAATGCATCGCTATAAGTTTTATAATAATCTACTATGAATTATTATTATTTATTATTTTTCAAAATTTGAAGTAGAACTCTTTCTCTTTCTTTCAGACGAAACTTTTTGGCGATGGAAAAAAAAACTTTTCGAAAAAAATACTAGAAAAACGTTTTGAGTCATTTTGAGTTAAAATACGTCGTTTTTTAAAAAAAGCCTTAATAGATTTTTCATGAAGAATGCTGTAGCAATACTATTATTATGTAAAATAATGACTACCTATCAACATAATTTTCTTTTAAATTATAAAAAGTGTACTTAGGTTTTGTCATTTTTTTATTTGAGCAAAAAATAAAAAATCGTTATAAAATGATTGTTGACAAGTTACAAATCTCTATATAACCTATATCATAAAAAATTTGTACAACGATACCTCTTTATAAGGTGATACCTGAGGTTACCTATAGCTATCAACCTTTATTTTTAAATATAGTGCACTGAAAAAAAGAACATAAAATCTAACTATATTCTTACTCCTATAGTAATAAAAGTATTGCTGTCAGGCTTATATGGATACGATACAGCTATGGCAGCAAATAGTTAAAATTTTGCCTTTTGCTTCCTCCTAGAGGAAGCTTTGTGATAGTAATTTTTTGAGTTGTTGTAAAAACATGTTATAAGTGTTATTGGAGGTGTTAGGAACCAAAATACATGATTTTTGAAAAATGTCTGTATGGGTGTGTGTGTGTGTGTGTGTGTGTGTGTGTGTGTGTGTGTGTGTGTGTGTGTGTGTGTGTGTGTGTGTGTGTGTGTGTGTGTGTGTGTGTGTGTGTGTGTGTGTGTGTGTGTGTGTGTGTGTGTGTGTGTGTGTGTGTGTGTGTGTGTGTGTGTGTGTGTGTGTGTGTGTGTGTGTGTGTGTGTGTGTGTGTAACTGGATCTCAGCTTCTACTCGATCGATTTTAATCAGACAGGTCTCATTTTTTTTGTTTTTTTTTGTGTGATGGCGGATCAAAAATCGGTTTTCGATTGGGCTGATTCGTTTTTGTTTTACTTCGAATTTTCGATTTTCTCAAAATTTATTTTTGATTTTTTTTAATGATCGGATTTAAATTTTTGAATCGGATGGGTAGCATTCGAAAGAGCGCAAAAAAACCTATAATTAAAAAAAACAAAAATTCTCTAGCTATCACGGTTCTCTTGTTATTGATAAAATTTTTTTTTTTTAAAGCCTGTAACTCACAAACTAAACGGTCCATTTTTTTGAGAAAAATCACGATAATGGACAATATAAATAGCTATAATCTGTAAACATTTGAATCCATTTCTTTGGTTAGTTTTTGAGAAAAAAATTGAAAAATGAAAAAATCGCTTTCTCTATGCCCGACGTTTACGGAAGTAAAATTGACATAATCGCTTCAAAATTCCTTGTAGAGGTAGATTTTATATAGTTCTCGGTCTAGTTCTTTGGGCAAAATATTTGGTCTAAAAATTTCAGAGATATTTGAGGTTAAAATTTTTTTAACCTTTTTTTTAAATCGTAATTTCTCGAGAACGGCTCTATGTATCTGGATCGGATGGGTAGCATTCAAAAGATAATTAAAATACCTATATTTAAAAAAAAAATTTGATTCCTAGCTTGTAGCGGTTCGTTTGTTATTAACAAAAACAAAAACCTGCTTTTTTTAGAAAAAGGTTATCAACAGGATGTACCTGAATTTATTATGGACATTTCAAACAAATCTCATCTTTTAAATTTTGTTATAAAACACCAAATAATTACAAAAATAAGTTGCTCTATTTGTAAATATGCAAAAACAGAAACTACGGATAACATAATTATCACATTAGCGATACCACAAGTAAATCAATCCCAATCCCTACAAAACATAATTAATTATAATTTAAATAATTGGACAACATTAGATTCTGAGTGCAATAAATGTAAAGTGAAAATGCAACAAAAAAAAATTTTAATTTTACAATTACTATTATTTACAATGAATGAATCAAACAACATAGTCATACTGAATAACTGTAAAATAACAAATATTTCTACCACGAATGTAAATATTGATGACAAAATATATAAAGTTTCGAATGCAATATTCCATCATGGTAATAGCATTGATGAAGGACATTATACAAATATGTTACGAAAAAATAATAAATGGATAAAAGTAGATGATTTAAAGGTAAAAGAACAAAGTTGGCCCAAATACAGTAAAGATTTATATGTTATTTTCCTAGAAAAGACATGATAATATATTCTTGAATTATTTGTTATTTTTTCACTAATAATAAAATAAATGAAAGCAAAGGTGGATTAGGCCTTTTTGCATAATATTATTTTAAAAAATAATTTCAATAATATAAATTAAGTGTAAAGTTAAGGCGAAATATACATATTATATTATGCAAATGGGGACACCACTAAATACAAGGTTTTATTATTTTTTTAAATGTTTAAATTAATTTGTAAAATTTATATCTCATACAATATTATTTTATATTATTTTTATTTAAATAATTCATTTCAAATAAATCATATTTTCTAACATATAAAACCTTGTTTTCAGAAAATATAAACGCATAAATTAATTTTCATCACTCCGTGCGGGAAGTTCGACTTTCGGAGGCTTAGCTCCGTGCGGAAAGTTCAACTTTCGGAGGCTTAGCTCCGTGCGGAAAGTAAGTCTATAAGTAAGCTAAGCCTCCGAAAGTTGAACTTTCCGCACGGAGCTAAGCCTCCGAAAGTCGAACTTTCCGCACGGAGTGATGAAAAATAGTATACGTAACTCGTTCCGCACCCCTTTTTTTTTTTTTGTTTTTCCGAGGTACTAGGTGAATCTTCCGAGGCCCCCGTCCTTGCTTACAGCATGGAGGGGGACCCACTAAGACCATCACGAAGCGCCGGGCTCCGCGGTGTGAGGGATTTCTACCCCCTAAACACCCAAAACCTTTCCCGCGGCGTTCACCGGAATCCGGTCCGGAACTGTTATACACATTACTTCGGACCGGTCGGCATTTCTATGCCCTACGGCAATCTTATATATCTTGTCTCGTCTGTCTGTTTTTCGTCTTCTGTATCAGTTTTCAAGGCAACCGTCAGTCTTTTTGCCTTGTAGTACGTGAGTCACGTAGCGTGCTATGTCGTCCCAGTTTTGTTTGCTTGACAGCATCAGTGTCACGACGTTCTCCGGTGTGATGTCACCTGTCTTCGTCTGTAGTCTGTGTCTCGCGACTATCCAGCGGGGGCACACGAAAAATGTGTGCTCCGCGTCGTCTCTATTATGTCCGCAGTACCTGCAGGACGGGGTCGTTACCTTCCCCATCCGATGCAGATACTGGCGGAAGTATCCGTGTCCGGATAGGAACTGGGTCAGGTAAAAATTCACCTCCCCAGCTCCTCTCTTATGCCAGAGTCGCACGTCCGTTATGAGGCGTCTCATCCACTTGGCTTTGTCGCTGTCTGTCCATCGCGTTTGCCAGGATGTCAGCGTCGTCGTCCGTGCGTCTATGGAGGCCCTCGCTCTTCCCCTTTCTTCGCTGTACTCGTAGATCCTCTTCCGCTCGAGAGCGAGAAGGTCTACTGGGACAACCCCTGCGATCACTAGTACCGCCACCTCTGCGACGGTGCGGTACGCGCACGCGATTCGCAGCGCTCCCAGTCTTTGTACCGCCGCGATCTTTTGCGGTACTTCTCTATTCGCGTCGCGTCCGCCCATATCTCGGCCCCATAAAGGAGCATCGAGTTGGTCACTGTCATAAGCAGTCGTCGTACGCTCGGTCTCGGTCCCTTCGTATTTGCCATGAGGCGGGCGAGGGCGGCGGTCTTTAATGCCGCTCTCTCAGCGACGCCATGTATGTGCGGCCAGAAGGTCATCCTCGTATCCAGGGTCACCCCCAGGTATTTGGCGGACCGTCCAGGATGCACAACGGACGTCCCCACCGTCATGGGTATCGTCGTGTCTATCCGTTTCCTAGTTAGGTATAGTAACTCCGTCTTTTGCATGGCCAGCTGTAGTCCCCGGCTTTGCATCCATTCGTCCACCCGTCTCATGGCTTGGGTCAGCCTCATCTGAGCCAGTTGTGTATCCTTGGTCGTGATGACGATGACCAGATCGTCTGCGTAGCCGACCAGATAGACCCCTGGCGGCATCGGAAGATCCAACACCTCATCGTAACCTACGTTCCAAATATCGGGGCCAAGGATCGAGCCCTGCACTACTCCCGCCGTCATTTTTCTTTTCTTAACCCCAGTCTGCGTCCCGTACGTAATGTAACGGTCTCGTAGATAGTCCTTGAGGATTCGGAGAAGGTATGGGGGCAGCGGGAAAGCGTCGGAGAATGCCCGCACGATGTCCGTCCACCTCACCGAATTGAAAGCGTTTCGTACGTCGAGTGTTGCCATGAGCACTATTGGCCTGTTCTTGTGGGGTCTAGTCTGTGCTCTATCAAAGGAGTCGATCACTTTTTGGATCGCTCCTATCGTCGACCGTCCTTGTCTGAACCCGTACTGTCTGTCGTTCAGGCCGCCAGCGTCCCGAACCGCCTGTTGGATTCGCGGTCTCAGGAGCATTTCGAAGAGCTTGCCAAGTGTATTCAGCAAGCTCAGCGGTCTGTAGGATGACGGCGAGTCCGGGTCCCCACCCTTTCCTTTGTCAATGAGGATCAGTCGCGCCGTCTTCCAATCTTTGCTGAACACGCCCTCCGCCAGGCATGTATTATATAGGTTCAGGAGTATCCCCGGGCGTCGTTTTGCAACAATCCCGAGGATTTCCGCTGGAATACCGTCCGGACCTGGTGCCTTCCCCGCCGGGAGCTGCGCAACAGCCAAGCTGAGCTCACCCCGGGTGAACTCATGCACCTCGTCGCCGCTAGTATCGTCGCCCCCCACCCTTGTTCAAAGTGTGTAGGGAAGAGTCCGTCAATGATTCTGTCCATCGTTTCTTCGTCCCTGACTACCGGTGGATTGTTGCCTCTCAGGTTGCGGGTGACGATCTTGTAACCCGCTCCCCAAGGGTCTGAGTCCACCTCGTTAATCAGTTTGGTCCAACTTTCCTTTTTACTGTCATTGATAGCGCGCCTCAGTTCTTTGCGCGCTACCCGGTACTCCTCCGAGTGGGCCATCGCGTCTGCTTTGTTGCGGGCGCGCTGGGCCCTCCGTCGGAGCCGTAGGCATTCGCGTCGGAGGCGCGCGATATCTTCGGTCCACCAGTACACCAGTTCTTTGTCACGTCTCGTCCGTTTTCTTGGCATAGAGGCGTCACAGAGCCGTCTCAAGAGCCCCGACGTTTCCTCTGTTAGCTTTTCAGCCTTTTCCCTACCACCGATGCCGCGAGGGATCGCCGTTGTCGGGTCCGGTTCACTGTCCAGCTGTGCCGTCAGTTTGTCAACGTCTAGTTTTTTCATGTTCCATCCCGTGGGAGTTTGGGCGGTCCCTGTTCTGTTCTGTGCTTTGTCGGTCACTCCGAAGATGATGTACTGGTGGTCGCTGGCCGTGTAGCCCTCGAACACCCGCTACCCCTCGACATTTCGGAGAAGTCCAGTCGTCACAAAGGTCACGTCTGGGATGGATGCGCCATAGCCGGGTCTCCTGTATGTCGTCGCCTGTCCCACGTTTGCTACTGTTAGGTCTAGCCTCGCGGCCAATTCCAACAGCAGCCGTCCACGTTTGTTCGTCGTCGTCATGCCCCACTCAATGGCTCTGGCGTTAACGTCCCCCGCGAAGATAACGGGGCCGGGGATGCCCCTAAGCGCGTCCTCGAGGGCCGCCACCTTTCGTTCGAACTCCGCGGCGCTACAGTTCGGAGTAAGATACACGCTGACATACGTCACATCAGACACCCGCGCCCAGACGTAGTCCTCGCCCCTCCCTTGGCTTGTGATACGCGACCTGGCCCGCCCCCGGAACCACAGCGCCGCAGAACGGGAGGTATTAACGAACCAAGTCGGGCTGTCTCTGTCTCTGTACGGCTCGCTTATCATTATAACGTCCGCGTTCATCTCCTCGGCAAGCTGGGGCAGTAAGGCATGAGCCAGGCTACTGCCGTTCAAGTTGCCTTGGAGCACTGTCGTCGTCTTGTTAAGTGCGAACGGTCCTCTGTCTCGCTGTTGCCTCCGTCAGCGCTGTTTTGAATGCGGTGCAGAGCGCCGTGCCCGGAACGTGCGCTGCCCCTCCGCCTTCCTGTGATGGGCACAAGAAATAGAGGGGAGCACCCGTGCAGGCCCCAGCCCTGTGTCCATTTTTTCCACACTTCCAACAGCAGTCGCGTCTGTCCGGTCCTTTACAGTTTGTACGGTAATGGCCGTAGCCGAGACACTTGTAGCATCTCGGCACCATCAGTCGGGTCCTTACTCGGCAGCTGACAAACCCTATCTTTATACGTCCCATCTCGAGTAGCCGTGTCGCGTCTCGGTCTCCGAGCTCGCAGATAGCCATCTTCTGTCCTCGGCTGTTTGGCCCGAGGACCGAGACCCGTCTATCCGCGTCCGGGTTCAGTACTCCGTCTAGTGCGATTCGTACTTCGTCAGTATCTGTAAGGCAATCCAGGTCCAGTATCTCCAGGGTCACTTTTCGGGTCATGTCCTTGATTGTCCCCTGTTCGCCTAGCATCTCCAGGAGACATCCACTCAGGTTTCCGTGAGTGCTTCCATCTCCTTTGGTGCGTACTAGTGCGGCGCCACCCTTCGTCTTTGTGACTCCTCTGATTTGGAGGTTGTTATCAGAGGTGTCAACCGTACGTAGCGTCTGCACCACGTCCACGAAGGTCTTGCCGTCTTTGGGCACGATTAGCACTACGCCGCCCCGTTGTTTAGAGGCCTTGCAGTTTGGACGTAGTGGCGGTCTGGGGTCCCCCATTGCTTTTTTCTTCTTTTTCTTCTTTTTGTTCTCCATAGTTTTCCAGCCTTCTTGGGGATTTTCACCTGTGCCTACTTGGGTTTCAACCAGGTCCCCTCTGTCGTCTGATACCTGGATTTGGGGGCGTTGGATGTTGCTGACAGTCTTCTTCTTCTTGGTTTTTTGGGTCTCAGGCTGTGATTCTGGACTGTCCCCTGCACCTCTACGCCGTTTGGGAAGCCTGATTGTACGGGCCTTCCTCTTGGCTTCTTCGCGTGCGGTTTGGAGTACCGCCAGCAGAGCCCTGAGCGTCTTCAGCCCCTCTTTAACATCTTTAGAGATGTTCTTCTGCTTCTCCGTTGCTCTCTCCATTATTTTAATCTCAGCCAGCATGCTGCTTACGGTTTTGTCTACCTCGTGCTCCAAGTTGGAGGGCCCTGTGACGTCGTCAGGCGACGTGCCAGAGGTGCTAGCGTCGCTGATGGCGCTATAAAAGCTTGACGTGCTGGCTGTTCTATGTCTGATCTCCTGAGTGTTGCCTGGTGTCAGGTACTCGGTGTTGGGCGGGACACCCGATGCAGTTTGCGCTCTAACTGCGTTTTCTGTACTTTTGTCTTGCATTTTGTTTTTTACTCTCCTGAAAACTAACTTCGTGTGGGTTGTGTTGTGTTGGTCAAAGTACCTTCGGCCTAGGATCAGGGGCATCCGCCGGCGTACTTCCGGGAAGTTCCGCCACCCCGGTAGGCCGCAGTGGCCTCGTCGGAGCCCCCCACACCCCGCAGCAGCGTCCCACCCGGGAACCACCCGGCACTGATACGGGAGAGGGATTATACACCGTTATGCAGGGCAGCCTCCCTGCTGGTTAATGCAGGGTTCGGGCCCCTCACTACCGGCGGCCCACGTTCCGCACCCCTTACGTAATGTACTATTTCGTAATACTATGCGTAAAATAAGCGAATATATTTATGATTTACGGGCATAAAGTTGAAATTTACGCTTAGTTGGAGTAAATTAAAAATATTAAAATATTTATTTACGTACTATAAGTGTAAAATTAAATTTTTCATTAGCAACCCATACACATATTCGCGTTTTACTTTATGTTTAGGTCTAATATAGCGAAAAATAATGCTCGCAAAACGAGCGTAAAGCGGACGTAAAGTTCAACTTTACGCTCTTGTAACAAAAACTAATATTAATCTCAAAATACAAAAGCTTTATATTTTCTTAAAAAAAACGCGCCATGATATCTACCGCTAGGTGGTGTGGAAATGATATCAAAACAATAAATAGATGATAATAACGTATATTTTCCATGCGTATGTTTCTAAGCCGAAGGCGATGACGAACGATGGGCGTTGAATTTTTGATTAATAAATGGAAAATAAATGGAAAATTCTCAAAGACAAATAAATTTTTTTAACTTTGAAAATTTTTGAATCAAAGCTATAACAAAATTTTCTGCTTTTTTTAAATAAAAACACAAGTTTTTTTTAAATAACTTTTTTTATCAAAAGAAATAAAGGTAATCTCTTGAAAATTTAACTAAATAATAATATATTGTAATAAATAATTGTAATAATTGGTTAAAATTTCAAATTGATCAAATATTCTCTGAGATATCAGTATTAAAAAATATTAAAAAAAAATTTTTATTCTCGAATATCTGGTCGTGATGATCATTTTTTTGTTTTTTTTGTGGGCAATGAATTTTTTTTTTTTTTGTAAAATATAAAATTGTATAATAATAATTGCTTTTTAATGATAAAAAATAGAAAGAGTCAAAATAGAAAGTCACAAACCATTTAACATAGTCTCACCGTACAAAATAAAGTATTAAATTTTAAATATTGGAATTAAAAATAAATTAAAGGAATCAGTAAATTAAGTTTGAAGAAGCTACGTGCCAATGAATTGGCAGCGGTTTTTTATATGGTTTAATTTGACATATTTTTAACTATTTTCTTACATTATCTTTGATTGCTCGTAATTTTCTGAAAAATTAATATTTTTTAAGAAAACAAAAGTAAAATTTTAGCTTTACCTGTCTACTTTTATAAAGGTTTTTGCTCGTTTTCGTACCATAAATAATTGCACAGTGACAGTCAATAGAAGAGAAATCATTTTTTTTACCAAAATAGAGCATATTTGAAATTAAATTGCCCATATCTCAAGAAAAGAAGCACATTTGACGGAATTGTGAACAATAGGCTTCATTTTTAGATAGCAGAAGTCAACTTTTAAAGCCCCGTTAAAATCCGGTTCCCGGAGGGTCTGCACCCTCCTAGTGAATTTAGCTTGCGAGAGCATAATACTTTCTTTTGGAACATTTACTTTAACTTTTGTTTCTTGTGACCTTCGGTATTTTTCTCACAGCATCACCCCGTCTTGTAAACTTTCTTTTTTACTGCGCTCTATTTGTGCTCCCATATTGGTGCCAATCAGGGGCGGGGGGCTTTCCGGTGCGCTTGTCAGCAAAGTAAATGTAAATATAAATATTTACAGTGGTACTCGTGTCATTTGCAGAGATCAGGACTTGAACTCCGTTATCCCGATTACTATTCCTTCGCTCTACACGGAGAGAATTTTAGGAAAGAAGAACTCCTAGATAGTCCGTCCGTGCTACGAAACGTACCATTTGATTTGTACTATAGGTTAGGATCGCAGCTGCACTAGTGTAGTATTCGCGCGAAGCTAAAGTGGCGCTACCGCAGTCCGAAAGAAATAGTGCAACGGCTTTCCTGCTTTTCGTGCAACGCTAGACCGAGTTTAGTATAACATAACCCCATTTTAATATAACATTCGCACTACACGCGTAGAGCAGCCGCTCTCCCAAAACTTAGTGCGGCAGCGGTCCTAATTTAGCATAGCTGCAACTCGAACATTGTAGGGTAGCTACTACACTACCACTAAGATGTCTCCTCTCCTAAAATTCTCTCCGTGTACCAATGAGCGACCGCAGACCCCTGTATTGTAAGGTTGGTGTTGTTAGATTCAGAGCAGCGCGGCCTAGTGCTCAATACAATGAAGCTATATTTACCAAATAAAGTCAATAGACTATGTAGTTTTTCCGAAAAATTGGAAATACAAAATCCATCGAATAGCCTGAGGAGGGCGGAGCTATAATATCACCGCTATAACCTAAATAAAAATCAAGTTAAAAAGAAGACATATTCTCCTGAAATAAGTAAACAAAAACAAAAATAATAAGCCTTGTATTGTCGTAAGGGGCCTAATGGGTCCCGAGATCTGCCCACAGACGCACACACACACACACACATACCCATTTATGAGAACCTTTTTCCAAAAATTTCTATCACGTTGACTTATCATTGCTTCCTCACGAAGGCTAGCACCTTTCGCCAACCTGCAATGAAAACTAGCATTATTCACGAATTTGCATCAAATTGTTATATAAATTATAACATCGCGTTATATGTAACATCGCGGCATATTTAAAAACGTTGTTTCATATAGTCCCACTTTTGCAAGTCAACAAAGTGGCCACAGCTAAGTCGGGAATAAAGTTCTATATGCAACACGGGAGTAAAGTCGATTATTCCCTCGGGTGATGACTGCCCTGGATTCACTCGGGCAGTAAACTCTCTATTATCATATTACTCTTGATGGTGTAATATTTCTCCTCAAAGGCAAGGTTCTAATAAAATTAGAATATCAATAAGATTACATTTCCTCAACTGTATTTACGTAAGCGACCGAAACGTCACTGGAACTTCACCATCAGCAAACAAACGAGTAATACAAACAATTCACGAAAATTCGATTACACTGAAAGCCTTGTCACAGCGGTATAGTTTTCAAATATATAACACGAAAATTGTTACAGAAAAACATATTTCTACATTAACACCTACATTCTTTACTAAACTTCTATGCTTCCTTCTCTTCCTCTGTTACTGTACCCGAAAATCAATAACAGCAAAAGGGTAGGTGTATACAGGAAATTATTAAAACGTTTAATTTTATCTCGCAAAGCAAATATCACGCTCACGGATATGAATTGACGTTACTTGAATGCGAAAGATAGTTTAGGAAATTACCGCAACGGATGAGGAGAATAAGCCGAGGACTTTATTTATTTCGCCCGTCATTACATTAACGGCATTAAATTGGGGTAGGTACACACATACACGCAACCACCCGACACGAATCGATCGGTTGGCTCGGCCATACGTGTGTGCGAGAATCGAATGTCACTTTTATCGATTTACTATATGGTAACAGAGAGGGGAGAGATCACTCATGGTTTTATGGAGAAAAAAATTACCGTAATGGGTTTTAGTCCACGAGATACCCGCGATTTTCTCGTTCTTGACCTTTCTTCTTCCTTCCTCCTTTTCTGTCGTACACTTTCAGTGACAAAGGCGGCTTTTCTCTATCTTCCTTTCTTCCCAGCAAAAATAATGGGTTTATTTTCATTCGCTTCTTATCGGCGACTTCGCTCTTTTACGGTCGCGTAATGGCGTGGCATTTGCATGAGATCGACGTTTTCCTTCGTTTTCGCGGCCGCTGGCTGAACGAATCCTGCAGAGTGATGGATATATGCTATGCGTATAGCGTAGCCGTCTTTTTATACAGATGAATTGAAGATTGCCGATAGACATTTTATCTGAGTTTTGCTGAACAATGATCAATGCTTTGGTAACCATAAAAAAGTTACATCGATGTGATGATATCTAAACATATCAGTGAAGTTATAAAAACAGATGTTTTATGAAATTTAAAACATTTATAATTTTAAAAGTAACAATTTATTTGGTTTGATAACTATTTTTTATAACTAAAGTAGTTATCAATTTATTTTAAAAAATTATATTTAGTATAATATTTCTATAATCACATTTAAATTATAATATATACGTTGTTACGTGTGGATACACGTACGAATATGAAAAAACGAAGTAAGCAAGGCATCCGATTACAATATGACGCCGATTAGCAGAAAGCCGAGCGGTGGCGGCCGTGTCTTGTTGGTAGTGTTTCTGACTCGCGAATCGGCGGCTCTGGTTCAATTCCAGGGTCTCTCACTTATTATCATCAAAAAGTTCCGATAGCTCACTCGTGTAACAATATCAACATCAATTGAAATAAAAAATCATAAATTAATATCTTGCGTCTACTAACTTAGAATAACGCGGTGTTATAATTTATATAACAATTATATAAATTAAATATTTTGTATAAAATGATAAATAGTTAATAAATAAAAATAAACTGTATTTAAGTCTTATAAGTTTATTAGTTGCAGTCAAATTCATTATAAATGTGAATAAACAAAAAATTTTCTTAGTTTCTGTTATGAGGAAAACAAAGAAAGTAAGTGAGCTATATAACTTCTGGCGCAGTCAACAGCGCCATCTGGCTCTCGGTCGGTAAGGTAGACCGCTATCTTGCCGGTGGGTGGTAATTGCAGGAGGTCAATAACCCAACTCGGTCGGTAAGGTAGAGCGCTACCTTGCCGGTGGGTGGTAATTGCAGGGAGCTCAATAACCCAACTCGGTAGGTAAGGTAGACCGCTACCTTGCCGGTGGGTCGTAATTGCAGGAGGTCAATAACCCAACTCGGTCGGTAAGGTAGAGCGCTACCTTGCCGGTGGGTGGTAATTGCAGGGAGCTCAATAACCCAACTCGGTAGGTAAGGTAAAGCGCTACCTTGCCGGTGGATGGTAACTGTAGGAAGGTCAATAACCCAACTCGGTCGGTAAGGTAGAGTGCTACCTTGCCGGTGGCGGTAATTGCACGGAGGTCAACTCGGTCGATAATGCAGAGCGCTACCTTGCCGGTGGATGGTAATTGTAGGAAGGTCAATAACCCAACTCTGTCGGTAAGGTAGAGCGCTACCTTGCCGGTAATTGCAGGGAGGCCAATAACCCAACTCTACTGGTCGAACGCTCTACCGGCAGAACGCTCTACCTTATCAACAGAGCATTATCACCCAACTCTACCTTACCGGCAGTCTACCTATATATACTATACTATAGATACTATACTATATACTATATATACTATAGATACTATACTATATACTATATATACTATATGTACTATACTATATATACTTTATATATTATATTCTATACTATATACTCTATGTTCTATATATGCTATATATGCTATGTATACTACGAGGGTCATTTGATAAGTACCAAGCCTACAAATGAAAACACCAAAATTTTACAAAAAATAAAATTTATTTTTCAATGTAGTCTCCTTTTAGTTGAATACACTTGGTCCAGCGGTGTTCCAATTTTTTTAACCCCGTTGAAAAAAATGTTTTCTCTTGGTTTGCAAAATAGGCCTCCGTGGCGGCGATTATTTCGTTATTGGAGTGGAATCTCTTCCCGGCGAGCGAATTTTTTAGGTTCGGAAACAAAAAAAAGTCGCACGGAGCCAAATCTGGAGAATACGGTGGATGGGGCAGCAGTTCGTAGAGTAATTCGACCAATTTAGCCGTGGCGAGTGCAGAAGTGTGAGCCGGTGCATTATCGTGGTGGAAAAGCACTTTCTTTTTAGACAAATGGGGCCGTTTTTCTTCTAACACGGCGTCAAATCGGCTCAATAGTTCGGCGTAATACTGTCCTGTGACCGTTTTGCCCTTCTCCAGATAGTCAATAAAAATCACACCTTGAGAATCCCAGAAAACAGTGGCCATCACCTTTCCGGCCGACGGGACCGTCTTCGCCTTCTTCGGAGCAGGTTCACCGGGTAAGGTCCACTGTTTTGACTGCTCCTTGGTCTCTGGAGTGTAGTAGTGAATCCATGTTTCGTCGACGGTCACGTAACGACGCAAAAACTCTTTTGGATTGCGATTAAACAGCTCCAAACACTGCTCTGAACTGGTCACACGGATGCGCTTGTTGTCTGCAGTCAGCAAACGCGGCACCCACCTTGCTGACAGCTTCCTCATGCCTAAAATCTCATGTCGGATATGCCACACGCGTTCTTCTGAGATGCCTACTATCGCAGCTATCTCGTGCACCTTTAATCGGCGGTCTGACAAAACGATATCGTGTATTTTTGTCACGTTCTCCTCCGTAGTGGCTGTTTTCGGAGCACCTGGGCGTGGATCATCAAAAACCGACGTACGACCACGTTGAAACTCGTTATACCAAAATTTAACGGTCGCCATAGAAGGAGAAGCATCCCCATACACTGCATCCAAGCGTTCTTTAATTTCACTGCGCGATTTCCCTTCCAAAAACAAGAATCGAATCACCGACCGATATTGTTCTTTCTCCATTTTTTCAAAAATCAACGGACACATTTGCTTTCACACGCTCTCAAAAATAAACTACAACTTCGATCCGGCTGAAATTTCGTCTGTAACCGTTTACAGGAAGATACTGCACTGTAGTGTATTTCTGGTGCGATAGTGGCACCATCTGGCGGTGAGGCTAGGTACTTGTCAAATGACCCTCGTATATCAGAATTTCCATGCTGCTTAACTGTAAATTTGAATTTCGCGCCGCCGAGAATTCCGCGCGCTCCATTAGGCGGCGAGCGGCAGCCGTCGCGCAGCCGGGACTTCCCCGCGCTGGGAGGGTAGTTCCGTGCGCTCATCTACGTGGCGAGCGGCAGGCGTCGCGCTGTCCACTGCTGAGTCGGCGCGGTGCCGGCTATAAGTCAGGCTGTGCTCCAACACTTACCTACACTCACGTGAAGGCGGGTGGTATTTTGTTAAATAATTAATTGATTAATTATTATTAATTATTATTAATTATTATTTTTTTATTTTTTCATTTTTTTCATTTTTTTTTCTAATAAAGTCATACAATAACTCATAAAATTTTGTCCGTTCCGCCGTTCGATTTTTCCCTTTACAATAGCATGACTTCTGAAAATTGGTGTACGTTTGAGGTTATGTTGTCATTTTGAGGTTATGTTTCCATTGATACCCTTCGTAGCGCCATCTGTAGTTGGATCACGCATCCCTACCTTTCCGACAGAGCAGTATGCAATACCCAACTCTGCTTTGTCAACATTTTGAGGTTATGTTTGAGGTTCTGTTGTCATTTTGAGGTTATGTTTTCATTGATACCCTTCGTAGCGACATCTGCAGATGAATCAGCCATCTCTACCTTACCGACAGAGCAGTATGCAACATCAGATAGGCTATCCAACTCTAGAAACAGAGCCGTATGAGATAGCTCCAAACTCATCAATGATTCTGATACTTGTTAGATGACATACATGATATGTACTATGTATACTGCACGCTCCACTAGCCGGCTTCGTCGCGCTGTCCACTGCTGAGTAGGCGCACTGCCGGCTATAAGTCAAGTTGTGCAAACCACTACCTATACTCACACATCGTGTAAGAGTGGGTGGTGGTTTGTTAAATAAGTAATTTATTTCATTTTTTATTTTTTCTCCTCTTTTTTCTCCTGTTCAACAAGAGGAGCATAAGCGCTTGAGTTTGATTCATATGATGTTAGGGACACAAGCATATACTCCCAATCCATATATAGATAACACACGAAGCATGCATTCCAGCACCGCTCAATGGGATTCGCATCTTCAAACCTTCACAGAATTCTTGGAAAAACGGTTTGAACAGGTTGAGACCTGCACTGAGCTCTCTGATTGGCTGACGCAATTTCAAACATCCAATAGAATTCTTGGAAAAATGGCATGGAGCTCTCTGATTGGTCGAACACCACGATCCGAAATATAAAAGGGGAGGCACGAAATTCTTGGAAATTTAGACAAGTTTCTTCACGTCTCCGCTTATTACATACGAGCCCTACGGTATTTCTACCTTACTGACAGAGCTGATTATCTCCATCGGTAATTGTAATACATTAACTTTTACATTAAATGAATGCATTATATACTATGTGAACTACGTATACTGTATATGCTTTATATACTATGTATACTACATATACTATGTATGCTGCATATACTATGTGAACTACATATACTATGTATGCTGTATATACTATGTATACTACATATACTATGTATACTGCATATACTATGTATACTGCATATACTATATGTACTACATATACTATACATGCTAGCACTCTACACCGCAACCCTCCACCACCGCGCGCGAGCGCCCTCCACCATGCTATCATTACCAACGATTGATAAGGTAGAAATCTACTTTAGCGACAGAGTGGGAAATACAAAATGGCGGGAAATTTAAAAATGTCGGGTAATTTGAAAGAGCGGGAAATTTAAGAAGTTGGACAAAATTTTTACCATTCCGGCGGGAATTCGTGGAGCATCGAACAGTAAATTTTTTTTTAATGATAAGAGCCCCAACCATCACCTGTGAGGTCATTACCTCTCCATCATTTATTAATAGAGTTTATTCATAATCCATATGTATGTATTTGAAGTAAAAATTTTTCATCAGCTTGACGTTGTGAAGTGCACACGCAGCTTTGTATGCTCCATTGTGACTGGTGCAAACCGTCACCGCCTTGTTAGGCTCGTCAAAGCCTGGATAACCGTAGTCGATGACGTCGATAGCGTGGACTTTGAAGCGTCTTAACCACTCTCTCCTGACTTCAGCATGGATAAATACCTTCGTTGCATCATACAGACTATCCCGAATGATTTTCTCCACGTCAGTGTAGAGAATGTCTTCAGATTTCCAGGCAAGGCCGTGATAGCAATGCTCCAACCATGTATTCTCCCGTTGGTACTTGTCCGTGAGTCGACGCCGTGGATACGGCTCTCGAAACATGAGCACCAGAGATTCTGATTTGTCGTCTAGAGGAAGTATGGCGAGTTCCTTGAGAATGAAATCGTTCACTGGTCGCTTGAAGCCCTGCATGTCTACGACGTACTCCATTCTGAATGATTGCGCTGTATGCTACTTCAACCAATCAGAAGGCTTTCCGCAGGTTGTGACCTGATGATTGATTATTGGAAAGTTAAATCCATTATTATGTGATGAAAACCTCAACAGGCTGATATAACCGAGAACTCGTCTAACCGCTTGCGAGAGTACTTTCATATGAAAGCAACCTAGCGGTCAGCTGAGCAACTACTACGCTGGCTTTCCCAGACATCTATGTATGCTAACCTAAAAAAAATTTGTATTTTTTAAATGGTGAGAGCCCCAACAATCGCTCCCACCTGTGAGGTACAACCACATACAATTACCTCCCAATCAATCAACATTCCTTTACCATTTAATATATGAGCCTTATCTCGCGAAGTTCATTAATAATAAAATAGATTTCTGCAGAGTTATTTACCATATTTTGCTCAACAATGAGTACTCGAAGGCGGTCAACTAATTTGTTAGGCTCATCCCAGACATTGAGTTCATATGCAGTTGCAATATTGTCTTGCAATGATGAAACAACTTCTTCCTCCTCCTCCTCATCATCACTAGGCCACAGTCTTTTTTCCATTTACACCAATTAATCAAGTCATTATTTTTTTTTTTACATTTGTCATGTTTTTCTTTCCAAAGTTTTCTCATTGAATTTTTATTGGTTGAGAAATCAGATGCATCTTTATTAGAATGATAAGCTTTGTAATAATTATCCACGTTATTGGTAGTTTCCACTAGAGAATGAGAGTGAATTTGAGAATTTTCTTCATTGACAGTTATGAGATTTAGAGGATTGACCTTCAATTTGGCTACCACTGCAGATTCTTTTCGCTCGGCAGTCTTATATTTCTCTCCTATTACATTACTAGCATTTTTAACTTCAGAAAGGGCATCTTTCAATCCTGGAAATACTCTTGACGATTGTTCGAACATTGGTGAAATAAAATTATAAAATTTGTTACTTTTTAGTTTCCGAATCGACTCATTTGCGCAGTGCAGCTTTTTATGAGCACATGAGTTTACTATGATCATTCTATAATTTTCCAAATCAGCTGAATTAATGCGATTTCCATCAGGATTTTTTCTAAACAGCAACTGTAACAAGCCCTCAGTCAGTTGGAAAGTTGCACTGCATACTTTCACGATGTTACCTTCAAACTCTATTGGTGAATTACCAATCATAAGAATATTTGCTTTTTTGTAAACACCGTATACATTATCAAGATACCTCTTTGAATTACGTTTGAGCTTGGATAAATATTTCTTGACAAGTGAAACCATTTTCTTATCAGCGTCAACAGCACTGGTATATGGAACACTATCAATACTATCTAAATCCGCCGTCATCTTTAAATAAGAGACATCATTTCTCACATTATCGATAGAATCGTCGATGCTGTTCTTCAAAGACATAGATTTTTGCTTGATAGCATCTTTGAATATACGAAGACTATCCGCTTCTCGCTGAGGATATGCCATGTTTATGCTTTCAGAGTTCAGCTCGAACTAAACATATATTAAAGCTGCAGCTGTTATTTATAGTCAAATCCATTCGCGGCACACATAACACAAAATCTGAGATGTTTATGTATCAACACTTCAGCTGAACTCTGACTAATGATACTTTCATTTGTTTTACAATATATATATATATTGCTATTGGTTTGATATGAGGTTGGTAATCCATCTGAATCAACAGGCAACCAGAACCTTTTAACATACTCGCTTTCGGAATCAATACTTATGATAATGCAAAACTTTAGTGCCAAACCTTTCACATTTGGAGAAAAGGTGTTACACCTATGCGACATTTTAGGAAAAAGTGTTACTTCTCCTATGAAAAAGTGTCACTCCTCCTATGGAAAAGTGTCACCCCTATGACACATTCTACGAACTACAAAAAAGTGTCACTCCTATGACACATTTTAGGAAAAAGTGTAACTCCTCCTTTGAAAAGGTGTCACTCCTCCTATGAAAAGGTATCACTCCTATGACACATTTTGCGAAAAGCGCTACTCCTCCTATGAAAAAGTGTCACTCCTATGACGCATTCTACGGAAAAGTGTCACTCTTCCTATGAAAAAGTGTTACTCCTCCTATGAAAAAGTCTCACTCCTCCTATGGAAAAGTGTCACTCCTATGACACATTCTACGAAAAAGTGTCACTCCTATGACACATTTTAGGAACAAGTGTTACGCCTATGACATATTTTAGGAAAAAGTTTTACTCCTATGACACATTTTAGGAAAAAGTGTTACTCCTCCTTTGAAAAGGTGTCACTCCTCCTATGGAAGTGTCACTCCTATGACATATTTAGCGAAATGCGCCACTCCTCCTATGAAAAAGTGTTACTCCTCCTATTGAAAAGTGTCACTCCTCCTATGGAAAGGGTAACTCCTATGACACATTCTACGAAAAAGTGTCACTCCTATGACACATTTTAGGAAAAAGTGTTACTCCTATGACACATTTTAGGAAAAAGTGTTACTCCTCCTATAAAAAGGTGTCCCTCCCCCAATGGAAAAGTGTCACTCCTATGACACATTTTAGGACAAAAGTATCACTCCTATGACACATTTTGCGAAAAGCGCTACTCCTATGGAAAACTGTCACTCCTATGACACATTCTACGAAAAAGTGTCACTCCTACGACACATTTTAGGAAAAAGTGTTACTCCTATGACACATTTTAGGAAAAAGTGTTACTCCTCCTATGAAAAGGTGTCGCGCACCCTACGAAAAAGTGTTACTCTTTCTATGAAAAAGTGTCACTCCTACGAAAAAGCGTCACTCCTATGACACATTTTAGGAAAAAGTGTTACTCTTCTTATGAAAAAGTGTTACTCCTATGACAGATTTTAGGAAAAAGCGTTACTCCTCCTTCGAAAAGGTGTCACTCCTATGAAAAAGTGTCACTCCTATGACACTTTTTGCGAAAAGCGCTACTCCTATGAAAAAGTGTCACTCCTATGACGCATTCTACGAAAAAGTGTTACTCCTATGACACATTTTAGGAAAAAGTGTTACTCCTATGATGCATTCTACGAACAAGTGTCACTCCTATGACACATTTTAGGAAAAAGTGTTAATCCTATGACACATTTTAGGAAAAAGTGTTACTCCTTCTATGAAAAGGTGTCGCGCACCCTATGAAAAAGTGTCACTCTAATGACACATTTTAGGAAAAAGTGTAACTCCTATGATGCCTCCTACGAAAAAGTGTTACTCCTTCTATGAAAAAGTGTCACTCCTCCTACGAAAAAGTGTCACTTCTATGACACATTTTAGGAAAAAGTGTTACTCCTCCTTTGAAAAGGTGTCACTCCTCCTATGAAAAAGTGTCACTCCTATGACACATTTTGCGAAAAAGTGTTACTCCTCCTATGAAGAAGTGTCAACATTCATATGGAAAAGTGTGATTCCTATGACACAGTCTTTGAAAAAGCGTTACTCCTCCTATGAGAAAGAGTCACTCCTCCTATGAAAAAGTGTTACTCCTATGACATATTTCGAGAAAGTGTCACTCCTTCTATAAAAAAGTGTCACCATTCATATGGAAAAGTGTCATTCCTATGACACATTTTGCGAAACAGTGTCACACCTATGACATATTTTGGAAAATTGAGTCACACCTATGACGTGCTCTACGAAACAGTGTCACTCTACGACACATTTTGGGAAAAGTAGGGTAGACTTGGGTTATCGACTTTTGACAAGGTAGACTGCTCTGCTGGTTGGGTTATTGACTGTTGGACCATCCTGCCGACAGCGCTCTAGCGGTTGGGTTAATGGTCTACGCAGTATTCCGCTCTGTTCATAAGCTTATCAACACAGCGGAACATGCATCATAGGATTGACACCTTTTCATAGGGAGAGTAGCGCGTTTTCATAGGAGATGTAACACTTTTTCATAGGAGTGACACTTTTTCATAGGAGGAGTAGCGCTTTTCGCAAAATGTGTCATAGGCGTGATACTTTTTCATAGGAGGAGTGACACCTTTTCAAAGGAGGAGTAACAGTTTTTCCTAAAATGTGGCATAGGAGTAACACCTTTGCTCCAAATGTGAAAGGTTTGGCACTAGTTTTGCATTATCATAAGTATTGATTCCGAAAGCGAGTATGTTAAATGGTGCTGGTTGCCTGTTGATTCAGATGGACTACCAACCCCATATCAAACCAATAGCAATATATATATATATATATATATATATTGTAAACCAAATGAAAGTATCATTAGTCAGAGTTCAGCTGAAGTGTTGATACATAAACATCTCAGATTTTGTGTTATGTGTGCCGCGAATGGATTTGACTATAAATAACAGCTGCAGCTTTAATATATGTTTAGTTCGAGCTGAACTCTGAAAGCATAAACATGGCATATCCTCAGCGAGAAGCGGATAGTCTTCGTATATTCAGAGATGCTATCAAGCAAAAATCTATGTCTTTGAAGAATAGCATCGAGAATTCTCTCGATAATGTGAGAAATGATGTCTCTTATTTAAAGATGACGGCGGATTTAGATAGTATTGATAGTATTCCATATACCAGTGCTGTTGACGCTGATAAGAAAATGGTTTCACTTGTCAAGAAATATTTCTCCAAGCTCAAACGTAATTCAAAGAGGTATCTTGATAATGTATACGGTGTTTACAAAAAAGAAAATATTCTTATGATTGGTAATTCGCCAATAGAGTTTGGCAACTTTCCAACTGACTGAGGGCTTATTACAGTTTGCTGTTTAGAAAAAATCCTGATGGAAATCGCATTAATTCAGCTGATTTGGAAAATTATAGAATGATCATAGTAAATTCATGTGCTCATAAAAAGCTGTACTGCGCAAATGAGTCGATTCGGAAACTAAAAAGTAACAAATTTTATAATTTTATTTCGCCAATGTTCGAACAATCGTCAAGAGTATTTCCAGGATTGAAAGATGCCCTTTCTGAAGTTAATAATGCTAGTAATGTAATGGGAGAGAAATATAAGACTGCCGAGCGAAAAGAATCTGCAGTGATAGCCAAATTGAAGGTCAATCCTCTAAATCTCACAACTGTCAATGAAAAAAATTCTCAAATTGACTCTAATTCTCTAGTGGAAACTGCTAATAACGTGGATAATTATTACAAAGCTTACCATTCTAATAAAGATGCATCCGATTTCTCAACCAATAAAAATCCATCGAGAAAACTTTGGAAAGAAAAACATGACAAATGTAAAATAAAAAATAAGGACTTGATTAATTGGAGGTGTAAATGGAAAAAAAGACTGTGGCCTAGGGATGATGAGGAGGAGGAGGAAGAAGTTGTTTCATCATTGCAAGACAATATTGCAACTGCATATGAACTCAATGGCTGGGATGACCCTAACAAATTAGTTGACCGCCTTCGAGTACTCATTGTTGAGCAAAATATGGTAAATAACTCTGCAGAAATCTATTTTATTATTAATGAACTTCGCGAGGCAAGGCTCATATATTAAATGGTAAAGGAATGTTGATTGATTGGGAGGTAATTGTATGTGGTTGTATCTCACAGGTGGGAGCGATTGTTGGGGCTCTCACCATTTAAAAAATACAAATTGTTTTTAGGTTAGCATACATAGAAAGCCAGCGTAGTTGTTGCTCAGCTGATTGCTAGGTTGCTTTAATATGAAAGTACTCTCGCAAGCGGTTAGGTGAGGCTTCGGTTATATCAGCCTGCTGAGGTTTTCATCACATAATAATGGATTAAACTTTCCAATAATCAATCATCAGGTCACAACCTGCGGAAAGCCTTCTGATTGGTTGAAGTAGCATACAGCGCTATCATTCAGAATGGAGTACGTCGTAGACATGCAGGGCTTCAAGCAACCAGTGAACGATTTCATTCTCAAGGAACTCGCTATACTTCCTCTAGACGACAAATCAGAACCTCTGGTGCTTATGTTTCGAGAGCCGTATCCGTGGCGTCGACTCACGGGCAAGTATCGCCGCGAGAATACATGGTTGGAGCATTGCTATCACGGTCTTGCCTGGAAATCTGGAGACATTCTCTACACTGACGTGGAGAAAATCATTCGAGATAGTCTGTATGATGCAACGAAGGTATTTGTCCATGGTGAAGTCAGGAGAGAGTGATTAAGACGCTTCAAAGTCTACGCTATCGACGTCATCGACTACGGTTATCCAGGCTTTGACGAGCCTAACAAGGCGGTGACGGTTTGCACCAGTCACAATGGAGCATACAAAGCTGCGTGTGCACTTCACAACGTCAAGCTGATGAAAATTTTTTACTTCAAATACATACATATGGATTATGAATAAACTCTATTAATAAATGATGGAGAGGTAACGTACCTCACAGGTGATGGTTGGGGTTCTTATCATTGAAAAAAAAATTTACCGTTCGATGCTCCACGAATTCCCGCTGGAATGGTGAAAATTATGTCCAGCTTCTTAAATTTCCCGCTCTTTCAAATTACCCGCCATTTTTAAATTTCCCGCCATTTTGTATTTCCGACTCTGTCGCTAAAGTAGATTTCTACCTTATCAATCGTTGGTAATGATAGCATGGTGGAGAGCGCTCGCGCGCGGTGGTGGACGGTTGCGGTGTAGAGTGCTAGCATGTATAGTATATGTAGTACATATAGTATATGCAGTATACATAGTATATGCAGTATACATAGTATATGTAGTATACATAGTATATACAGCATACATAGTATATGTAGTTCACATAGTATATGCAGCATACATAGTATATGTAGTATACATAGTATATAAAGCATATACAGTATACGTAGTTCACATAGTATATAATGCATTCATTTAATGTAAAAGTTCGCCGCCTAGATGAGCGCACGGAACTACACTCCCAGCGCGGGGAAGTCCCGGCTGCGCGACGGCTGCCGCTCGCCGCCTAATGGAGTGCGCGGAACTCTCGGCGGCGCAAAATTCAAATTGACAGTTAAGCATCATGGAAATTCGGATATAGTATACATAGCATATATAGTATATATAGAACATAGAGTATATAGTATAGAATATAGTATATATAGTATATATATAGTATATAGTATAGTATATATAGTATAGTATATATAGTATAGTATATATAGTATAGTATATATAGTATATAGTATATATAGTATATAGTATTTGGGTTATCAACTGTCGGTAGACTGACGGTAAGGTAGAGTTGGGTGATAATGCTCTGTTGATAAGGTAGAGAGTTCTGCCGGTAGAGCGTTCGACCGGTAGAGTTGGGTTATTGGCCTCCCTGCAATTACCGGCAAGGTAGCGCTCTACCTTACCGACAGAGTTGGGTCATTGACCTTCCTACAATTACCATCCACCGGCAAGGTAGCGCTCTACCTTACCCACCGAGTTCGGTTATTGACCTTCCTATAATTACCATCCACCGGCAAGGTAGCGCTCTACCTTACCTACCGAGTTGGGTTATTGAGCTCCCTGCAATTACCACCCACCGGCAAGGTAGCGCTCTACCTTACCGACCGAGTTGGGTTATTGACCTCCTGCGATTACCACCCACCGGCAAGGTAGCAGTCTACCTTACCGACCGAGAGCCAGATGGCGCTGTTGACTGCGCCAGAAGTTATATAGCTCACCGACTAAAGAATTTTTTCCCGCTAAGCAGGGAATAATATGCATTATTCCCGCTAAACAGGGAATAAAGTATTAGGAGGAATAACATGCTACTTTTTCCCACTTTTCAGGTTAATACTGTGGCCATTACAGTGGGGTCGTGAATAAAAGAGATTTTCAACCATTTTCTTACAGTGTCTTTGATTGATTATAACTTTCTTGAGAAATTCATATTTTTTAATGAATCACAGCTTAAACAATAGTATATTACGATACGTGGGCCGGAAATTGGATTTCCGGGCCGTGCGTGGTATGACGCCCGAGGCGAAGCCGAGGGCGTCATAACGCACGGCCAGGGCATCCAATTTCCGGTCCAAGTATTGTATACTATTTTTCTTACTCCCCAGCCGAAAGTACGTTCTGTAATTGTTAAATAATTGATAAAATTGCGTTGTCGTCTGCTAGCTGTGTTTGAGTGTTAGTTTTTCTTTCGGCCCGCTCGATAGTAGTGCCTCTGTCGGCCGCTTTGGGTAGCTCGGTCGATATTACCGACTGTTTTTTCTTTCGGCCCGGCGTAGAGAGCTGGTTTTTGGGCGTCTGCTACTTTCGCTATTCTACAGATGGCCTGATGCCCCCACGACATTTGCAAGACCGAGGCGAAGCCGAGGTTTTGCTGGTCGGGGCGGGCATCAGAAACACATTCATTAAAAAAAGACAACACCACTTTTTATTTCAACTAACTCTTTTTTCTCGTCACACTTGCACTTTCCTCTGTCTATTTCGTACGTGTCTAACCTTCACACCGCACAAACATATTTTCCTCGGACGCTCCCGTCCATACGTTTACTTAATTGTTTCTACACGACTCGAAAGTACGTGTAGAAAACAAGAGGAAAAAACAATAACCACGATCAAACAAAACCACTTTTTATTTCAACTAACTTTTTTCTCGTCACCCGTGCACTTTCCTCTGTTTATTTCGTACGTGTCTAACCTTCACACCGCACAAACATCTTTCCTCGGACATGCGCGCGGGCGCTGAAGCGCCGCGGGTCAGGAAATTTCGGCAGCCAATCAGAGCGGTTGGTCTAAAATAGGATGCGAAAGTTTCTCTTTAGGCCCGGAGATGCGGGCCGAAAGTACGTACTTTCGGGTGGGCGAGTAAGAAAAAACACTTTCTGACTACTTTTTATTTATTTTTGCATTATTGTAAAATCTTGATTTTCAAACTGATTTGCAAGTTTTGCGTTAAAAAAAAAAATAGAATTAACTAAAATAGAATGGTATAACTATGTTAAAGAAATAAAAGAAATATAAAAACTGCACTTCCAGAAAACTAAACGAGAAAACATCTATACTACCAAAACTACAAAGCCTGAATTGAAAAAGATACATTGAAACAATGATTTTCCTATAAGGAGAAATTAACTTTATATCTACGCAAGTATTTATTTTTATTATTATAAAATTAATATTATATACACATTATATTTATGTCAATAAGCCCTTATATTAGCAAGAGTTTGTAATGAGAGTAGACATTCAAGAAAGGCGTGCATTTTGAACACTTTCTTAAACTTAAAATCGCTGTAAATTTGTTTATGATTGATAACAGAATTTGACCGGAAGCTTATTTTACTTTTTCATTTGTATCATGAATATACTAGCGAACGGGGGACTAACTCCCTGCTGTAAATGATTACCTCGATGATCTCAAATTAACCTTGATTTACCTCGATTCTACCTTGCTTTGACCTTGATTCGCGGTAAATCGATGCATAATCAAGGTAATTAAAATCAAGGTTGTGACGTCCGGAACAATTGCGACTTAAATTTTTTCTCTCGAATTATAAAAATTCGAGAAATAGTCGAGCCCGACATTTTACTCCGTAGAGCGGAGCATCGGCGTGTCTCCAGAGCTTCGGAGAAGTTCGGCGTCGCTGCTTGCTCGACAAGGCGCACCCTCAGACTCGTGAAGAGGGGAGCAAGTAGTATCACATCACGAGCAGTAGCCTCACCTGCTAACTTTAGCAACCGCCCTTGCGGCGGCCAATCAGCGAGCGGGAAAGCTCGCCCCTCTCTCAATCCGAGCTATTTTGTTGCGCTCCCAAATTTCGCAGTGCACTCGGTCGCCGCGACGCGGAGGAAATGGATCTCCTGCCTAGACTCGCTGGAGTCGCGCCAGATTTCTCCACATAGAGAAGCTCTGCTTGCCTGGCTTTCGCTGAGGGCGCCTACTCGCCCAACGGCATAAAAAGATTCCCGTCTCTCGCTCAGTGCGGATACATCCGCTACGTGCACAAAGGGGTGGCATAATTGCCACAGGGAAAAAGGGCTTCTGAGCTTCTGACTCGAGCTGAGAATCTCGCGCGGCGAAGAAAGCTCACGTTTTAATTATTTATCTTTTTTTTCAAATTTATTCTTATTTTATCCTCCTATATTTTGTTTTAATTAATCATTTTTTTTCGGCTCAACCATTGAAAACCACATTTTTTCACTTAAATTCTTTGTTCGTATTCATTCTTATTTTCCTAAATACTAATTCCATCTCCCCTCGCATGCTCACCGCTACCGCTAGCTCACATCAGGTGATTTGAAGATATCGAGGTATTTATTTTCAGCAGGATGTGTAGTGAACAGGCGTTATTCTTTGAATATCGGCACGAGTTTAATGCTTCAAAATTTCAGAAAATGGTAAAACTTTAAGGAAATTCGCGCGCTACTCCCTAGTCAAAGCACTGTTCAATGAAGAGGTTATCTAAAATATGAAAATACAATAGTTGTAGTATAATTTATTTATTTAAAATGATATAGATAATTAATGCATTATAAACAAAGTGTATTTAACATGACTAAGATAACTTTTTTAACAAAATGTTGATATTTTAGAAAAAAATATCGTCACCATAAACAATTCTTAAGCGATTTTAGTTTTGATTGTCTCGTTTTGTTCCTTAAGTAATTTCATCGGGACTTGCCGAAGGAAAAATTCAAAATTATTCAAATTCCAGAAATTTATAACCCATATATAACAATTTTTTTTTTCACCACATGAACGAATTTATGAACAACTAGCTGTATATTATTCGGTAGAAATAGGAGGAATATTTATTTAATTCCGTGACCCGATCCCTATGTGACGAGGAGCACGCCGAGAGGTGGTGCCCTCGTCGAGCCGAAACCGCGCTGTTCCTGCTCTGGCCATAGTCCGTGCTCACACACACACATCCTTGCGTGTGTAGTGACACGGTTATGTTTGTATTCGAGGTAGGGTAAATGTGGGTATTACCGCGGACGCTGCAATTACCGCGGATCGACGAAAATGCTCTGCAATTTCATTTTTCATAGTATAATTCGGCATTTAATATTTATTCGATCATACAAAATATTAATTAATATAAGAAATCGTCTTAAAAAGAGAATAAAGCATGATTTGTCTGAATATACTACATTATTGTCTGGCCATCCGCGGTAATACCGTCATTTGTATACAAATACGATTGCTGGTATTACTGCGGCATTGGTCCAACGTAACCTCAAAACAGTGAAATCAAGAAGTCTACAATACATATGAGAACATTTGCCAACTGCTATGTTCTAAATGAAATATGATGTAAAAATATACAGATATGTTCATTTTTTCGGTTGTAAAATTATAAATAATATAACAAGCTTAAGGTAAAATTCCGCAGTAATACCCCCGCGGTAATCTATCATACACACGGTAAAACCCCCACGGTAATTCAATCATACCCGCAGTAATATCAGCCTCGGATCTATTTTTTAGATTGCATTTATTAATTAACTATATGTTTTTTATCATATGATAAGAGTCATTTTTGCATTTCTGGTAAGTTAAAGAAGAGTTAAAAAAAGAATTCAACTTAAATCATCGAGGCAAAGCTTTTAATTCGTGTACTATAAGACGCCCGTGCTGAAGAACCGCGGTAGTACCCACTTTTACCCTATCGGCAGCACGGAAGGAATACGCGACAATGATGGAGAAAATAGGCAGGAGAAAAGGAGCAGAGAGGGGGAAGTGACGCGGAACCGCGAGAAGTCGCGGGTCATTAGCGCCGCGGAGCAATCAGTCGCGGCGCATCTCTCGCCCCGTGCGCAAGCTTCAACCCTTGCTCCACACTCCAGATAGCCAAGAGAGAGAGAAAGAGAGAGAGAACTTCGCCTCGCCATGCTTCGTCTTCACCGGCGAAGCATTACGCCTTGTACGGCGCGCTATCCACCGTCGCCTGGATCGACGCCCTGTTGGGCCTCCTCGCCACCGTCGGTCGAAGCTGTCAGCTCCATCCGACAGCGCCAGCTCTTGCCGCCATCCACGCGGTCGAGTCCATGCGGCGGCAGCAGACGCAGCTAGCCGTCTAGGGAGATGCGCCGAACGCCTGGCGACAACGACGAGGGCGACTACCATCGCTGCTCCGATAGCGCAGCCCTCCAGGCAGATCAGCGGCTCCAAAAGCGACAGGCGAGTAGCCTTAGTATTGGCCACTGTGGCCCGCGCGCGTGCATTTACGAAGAAGCAGAAGGGTTGCGTCACCCGGTGAACGCCGAGAAATCGACAGCGCTCGAGTGAGCCCCTTCTGGTAGAGAGCGGAGCCAGCGGACTCCGATAGAGAGGTCGCGCACACGCACACGTGACAAATTCAAACGCTTTGATACGTATTGTTGATTCGTATTTTTATTACGTATCAAAATTTTAAGTTAATATATATTCGCGGGAACTTTTCGAAACCTCGACTGATTATATTCTAGTATATGGAAGTACTATCTGGATAACAAAACCAAAAATTGTCGCTCCGACGCATTACCGTTGATCAAGTGCAGCTAGAGTCGGGAAGCATCCTTCCCAGTCGCAATAACTACCAGTTGGCACCGGTCCCTGGATATGAACGATATGCGCAAAAGGTGGTCTCGTGGTAAATCACGGAAATCTCTTCGGTTGAAGAGTCTGTTTTACTCGCGTGTGCACGGTTTGTTACATGTTTTATCCGAATAATTATGTATTTGTAATGGATTTATTTAATGACTCGAGTCTTCCGATCGAAGCCGGAAAATGTAGATGATATACAGAAATGAGATACAATAGTTATATACAATACTTAAGAAGACGTAACGAGGCTGCTCCTTCGTGAGGTATCTGGTCCTGGTAATCTCCGTGTTACTATCTCTCTTCGGCATCTCGTACCTCTCGTTCCTGTTTCTTTCCGGGTACTGCCTCCCAATCTTCTCTCTGTGTGTGTATGTCCCTGATCGTATTCTTGGCTGTATTTATACCAACAGTTCTTACCCTAATTGGCGCTGGTGAAGCATATCGGGCGTCCGCATCTGCTTTTCATCATCCTGGATCTTTGGACCTCTATCGCTATTCCATGCGCTACTTCGCGGTCGATGTTCGTTCGCCTTCATGCTAGGCTTCACTTCATATTGCAAGACCCCCGAGTCCATCGTTCGACGAGCTGCTGACATGCAGCTCGTAATCTGGGTCTACGAGCTTCCACTCGTGACAGATTAGATGGACCTTTGAATCGGGCGCGACTTTGCCACGGCAATTGTCGATGGATGTAAGTAGAGTGATGTAAACAAACGTTTGGGATGCACAAATTTATGGGAAGGAGAGCCAAACGAGTTCGATAAAATATGGTGAATCGAGATGCTTTATATTTTCTTGTCTGGAAACCTTTTTATATTTCTCTTCGATATCAAGGCACTCGTTCAATCCCGACTTCATGACGCCGTCCGTGGCGATGGATCGAGCGACATTTCTGGATGGGCACTGGTCACTGCTCGCATCAATGCGGCGATGAGTTAGTCTATATCGGTGAATCATCCACACTCGTACGGTGGGTCGCTCTTCAACGTAGTTCCGCTGAATTCCAATCATGGTCGGGACTTCGGTCGACAACCGCCATCGCTCTTCTTCGGTTAGCTCTTTTTCAGAGTTGGTGATTAGCACATTCAGCACAATTTTGTGGTTGGACTCAGCGGTGAGGAGTTGTATGATCCTGGCGCGTTCTTCGACCATGCCCTTTGCGAGCCGTATCTTTGACTGGCTAAACCTTGCCTAGTTGACCGTCGTCTAGGATACCGTGATGATACCGTCGTCCAAGGACTCGAACCCGCATCTCGGTTCGAATCAGTTCCGCTCAAGGCTTCTTCGTTTTTGTCTCCTTTGGATGATCTTAGAGGTGGTTGCATGGCCATTACATGTACCTCTTTCTTCCGCGTCGTGGTGGATTGTTGTGGGCTTTGGAACAACTGGCGGTTGTCTTTAGTTCGTTGGCCCTGTCGAGGTCGCGACTTGGCAGGACGCTTGGTTCCGTCTACCGTTCGGATGTTGTTAGGCGCAGCTGAATTTTCAAGCGACCCTATTTGCACGCGTCGCTGGTTCAGCTAGTCATGCAGCCATCTCACATCTCCACTTAGGCGCCTAAACTTATCTTCCACTTTGCGCGCCTGATTACACTTACATTAGCTATGACGCCCAACTTTTGTTTGCGTTGACGCATCGAATTGCGAAGTAATCGGCTGCGGCGCATTGTCCACCTGTTGTGCAATCATCAGACTACTAATATCTCGCGTTACTTCTTGGAGATCTTGTAGGATTGTCGTTTTCTGGAACTTCAGAGATTTTAATACTGCCGTCCGATGTCAATGTATCCGATAAGTGACTTGTATCGGGCATTTCAGACAGGAAAAAGCTTAGAGAATCTTCCCTCTCCCGCGCTGTATTTACTCCGTCGTTGGGAGCTTGGAGTTATTCAACACAGCATACGACAAGTGATGCGCAGCTATCTTAAACAGTTCGAACAGGAGGAAGCTTGGAGGATCTCCCCCCCTCCCCCCTTCCCCAGACTGTACATACCCCAATATCGATTTCATTGATGAATGCTGGACTTGATGGCGCTGGTGAAGACATAGTAGAGCTGTCTGGAATCTATGTGTGCTCAGTATTCTCCGCGTGACTTTTATCTCCATACTCTATGTATTAGAATGAGATCGGGAAATGTCCCCTCTCTCAGACTGTACTTAGGCTTCTTGCATTTTGAATGCTTCCTGGTTCCAACTGTGACGATGATAAGTTTCAGTGAGACGTTGGATACTCACTATACTTATGTCGAATGGACTGCCTGCGCTTTGATCCAGGTTTTCTGACCCGTGTGTCATTCCCGATATAAGCAAATTAAACGCGACCTGGTTGGTATTGAGTAGTTTAGCTGGTCAAACAGGCATTCCGCTCGATCTGAAGTGCGTTTCTTCGATGAAGATCTATATCACATGACCTCTTATTGCATACGACTAATTTCACTTCTACTCGAGAATTGCATAAAGTGTGCTGGGGTATATTTTCCCTGCAATCATAGAGCAATGTGTACGCTATCCTGCTCGAAACATGCAGTGCTTTTCCAGCCTAGAACTACATTTGCATCCACTATAGCTTTGCAGCTCAGCTACGAGCGTCACTGCTCTATCTTTTCTACGAGTTTTGCCATGATTTGTCCTTTATTTTTGATGCTGGGTCATGCCTGCGGTGTAAAAATTAGGTGATGAATTTTGTGTATGCGCAACTAACTACTGAGATTCTCTCTCGGGTTGACCGTTTGTTACAGAAATTGCAATAGATAGATTTCTAATTACCACATATGACTGTCCCAAGCTGCTCAAGAACAACGTACCTCGATATAGCTAGAGCGAAAGCATGGTTATTTAAAACAAATCGCAAAGATAAAAATTGACTTAAATCACGTTACAAAAGAAAAACAATATTTCATGAAATCGGCTGTACGTAGAGGCACGGTTCATCTATTCCAAAAAATCGCGTGAAAAATGCTTAATATATCTCGTTAAAAAAAGGAATAATAATTTGCCACATATAACAATGAAAACAATAGCAATCGTCATTTATCGTGCTCTCGCCGTGGCTTTACAGAAATTTAAAAGGCTTGGGACAAGTATGTTATGTGTACTGCCAGAGTATAAACATAAACATCGATGAAAACAAGCAATTGGCTATTTTCTGTTTATATGTCAATCTGCGCCGCCGGCCTTTTTGTCTATTTGTTTACATGCGGCATGGGGAGCTCGACTTGGCGAGTTTAAATTACTGCGTCTATCAGATGTAACGGCTTATAACCATTGACCGTCTGCTGAGGCGTAGGGTGCAATGATTCGCGCGCGGATTTATCGCCGCAGCTTTGTCTTCTTCTGCTTTAATGGTCATGGGTTCCTAAACCTTAGAACGCCGAGTTGCCACCATTAAAAATGCTAAGCTAATGAAAATTTGCTAACTTGTGATTACGCTTCTTCAATATGTCTGTTGTTGTTGGTTTAGTATTGATTTTCTTTTCGGAACAGTAGTGGTCAACTTTTCCAAAGTCTTGATATATATCGGCACATTTTTCTTGTACATACTAGCAGCGAGAGAGTAGTGGTTGGATCTCACTAAACTATTTGAAATATGTTTAATCTTGTGTTGTTAAATAAGTTTTTCTAGAGTTATGTGTGTAATAGCGTGAGAAATATAAGATTTCTTTATGTATTGCTTCTTTTGTAAGATAATCATTTTGTAGATTTTTACGTAAAGATTTTCGCTCTCCAGAAAATTAGTATAGGGAAGCAATATACTTAGATCTGTCCCATTAGTTATTGCCTCTTTCGCAAGGTGATCTACTTTATCATTGTTTGTAATATTTGAGCTCGAAGGAATTCAGACAAGTTTGATGTTGAGGTTGTTCATTTTGCAGGAGTGAAGCAGAGAGGTAATTTCAAGAACTAAGTGGGATGTATTATTCTTCTTTATCGGAGAAGAAGTTTTTATTGCTTCTAGAATGCTTCTGGAATCAGTAAAGATAATTGAGTTGGTGATTTGTTTGAAGTGAATAATTTGTATTGATAGCAATAAGGCTTGAGCTTCACCAGTAAATATAGAAGCTAGTTTAGATATGCAAAATTTAAAAGTCTTTTTGAATTGAGGAAAATATAGCTGGGCATGTACAGTGGGTAAGGTCAATTTTGAATGCATCAGTGAAGATAGCTATGTTTTCTTATATTTCTTGAGAAAAAAGTTCGTAATATAATTGGTCAGATGTCGTCAAAGGCTGATTTCACATCTAGTAATGCGCCACAAACATGCTCACTATGAATAAATGCGTTGTGAAAATTAGTTATGAGCTGTGCTAGTAATAGCGAACAGGATTTCATATATGATTATATATAATTTATATATAAATATATATGATCATATATAGACATATATTGATTTTGACCTTATATAAGCATATATGGTCATATATATGTCCAACGCTAGTATCCAGGACATTCATTATACGTAACGTTAGTTTCCAGGATATTTGCTAGTTTCGGGGACTGGTCCTGGAAACTGTATATGTCTAACGTTAACTTCCAGGACTTGACCTGTAGTTTCGGGGACCTTTAGGGTTACTTTCACAACCTTTTTTTCCGTAATTTTTTTCCGAAATCAACGTAAAATTCGACGAAACTTAAAGCGGGCGCCGCAGACATTGTGGTGTTAGCCAATACTGAGAGGGATGTTGTAGCGTAAACAATGGCGCGCGCGCAGCGCGCGCCCTTATCCACTTTTATTGCAGAAAACCCTAAGAGGTCCTGGATAATAACATTAAACATATATATATATATATATATATATATATATATATATATATATATATATATATATATATATATATATATATATATATATATATATATCATCAAATGCAGCTTTTGAGGATCTATGTCAGCACGGATTCGATACTTTGAGGATTTTTCGGACTTTTGAGGACATCTTCAAAATTCCTTCGTTATGAAACGGTACTTTTGAGGATTTATATTAATACCTTCAAAGCAGAGAGGGGGTTATTTCTTTAGTCAAGCATATACGAACTCTGGAGAAAAAAACTATAGATCCTCAAAAGTACCAGTTTCCGCAATATATATATATATATATATATACACAACCTCATCATGTTCGGGATGACCGATCACGGAGTCTAGGTGATGCGCTCCATAGTTTTTGACCTCTAGGTGTGAAGCCGCATCCGCTGCTTGATCTAGGTGTTCGGGGTAGCCGATGCCGGAGTCTAGGTGGTGCGCACCATAGTTTTCATCACGTTTTCGATGTGTTCCAACACCTAGAGGAAAAAAACTACGAAGCGCACCACTTAAACTCCGTCATCGACCACCCCGAACACCTACGCCACGCATTCGTGGATTTTCAACACCTCGCAAAAAACTGCAAAGCGCCCCACCTAGACTCAGTCACCGGACATCCCGAACGCCTAGACCACACATTCGTGGATTTCCAACACCTAGACGCAAAAACCTACAGTGCGCACCACCGGGACTCCATTATTGGCCACCCTGAATACCTAGGCCACGCATTCCATACGTTTCTTAACAGTTAAGAAATGGCATTTTGTAAAGTACTTGTGGCAATGGATTCATTCCTTAACTGTTAATGCACATGACTTTAACTTTTTTCAAATGCCGATTTATTAACTGTTAAATCACCGACTTTATCGGAAATGATTCTTTCTATCAGTATACGTAAAAAACGGAAGAGGGAATGACGAAGTGCATGTGAGTGCAAGATACAGCGAGAGAGAGCGAGAGAGAGAGAGAGAGTTGGGCCTGCTGAACGTGTACTTAATCCGATAGCCGTGTATGCCCCCTCCAGCGGCCGGGCCTCTCCTTTCTTTCCAGCCCCGGCGCATTAGCTCCGCCCACTTTCCCGCCACACGCCGCGCCGGTGACGCTCATAGGCTGTTACATGATAAGTTTTAGTTAATAATAACACCTGTAAATATTGATCCTATGAAAAAATTGTAGTAGAACTTTTTGTTCAGAATTTTACGCTGTATCCGGTTCCGTTGTGTTCGTGGGTGATATAATATATATATATATATATATATATATATATATATATATATATATATATATATATATATATATATATATATATTATACATTTCTCGAAAGGGGTTTATAAAGCCCGTTTTTTTTATATATAGGGGTTTATCGAGCCCGATTTTGATTATGCAGCCCGGGCTTCGTAATATTTATAAATATAGGGGTTTATGCGGCCCGACCTAGAGTCTATAACCCCAGGGTCTATTATTCCTTTAGTCACTTGCCACATGGAACTCTGGGCTGTAGGTACTAATATACAGTCTTGGGCTACATAAACTCCGATAAGTGTGTATATATATATATATATATCATTACTGATCAAAATTTGTATTGCTTTAAAAAGATGTTTTAAGGAGATATATGTGTATATTAGTTGATTTTGATCATTTTTATTTTCGTGTGTGTGTGTGTGTGTGTGTGTGTATGTCTGTGTGTGTGTGTGTCTGTGTGTGTGTGTGTCTGTGTGTGTGTGTGTGTGTGTGTTTGTGTGTGTGTATTTGAACTCTTCATATCTCCGAAACGAATCGACCGATTTTCGTCGGGCAAAGCTTATTCTCTTCGTCTCGCGGGAAAAGAAAGGTACCCTGATGGATTTGAGTTTTTATTAATTTTCTTTTATTTTATAACCAAAAAACGATTTGAATTTATAGTTTTTTTGATTTTTTCATATCTTACAGTCATTATTACATAATACAATACAATAAACTTTTCTTGAAAGGTATTTAAATTACCTATATTTTCCTTTTTCAAAATTTAAAATATCTTCACTCTGTCAATTGTTATTAAGGAAAACTTTTTTATATTTCATAAATTAATTTCTCAAAAAATTATTTATTTATCGACTTGAAATAAATAACCAGTTATTACACTAATTGAAGACTATATGTGGTTAAAATTTCAAGAGATTATCTTCATATGTTTTTTAGAAAAAAAATTATTTTCCAAAAACGAATTTTGAATTTTTAGTTTTTTTGATTTTTTCATATTTTATAGCCATTATTACATAATATAATAAACTTTTCTTGAAAGGTATTTAAATTACCTATATTTTCCTTTTTTAAAATTTAAAATATCTTCACTCTGTCATTTGTTATTAAGGAAAACTTTTTTATATTTCATAAATTAATTTCTCAAAAAATATTTTATTTATCGACTTGAAAATTTAATCAGTTATTACACTAATTTGAAGACTATATGTGGTTAAAATTTCAAGAGATTATTTTCATTTGTTTTTTAGAAAAAAATTATTTTAGAGAAAATTTGCGTTTTCTTTGTCACACGATAACTAGAGCAAAATTATCCAATCGTCCTGAAGTTTGGCACAGATATAGATTTTATACACCTTCAGATCGAGTTCGTTGCCCAAAAAAATCGGTCCATTGCGAAAAAAGATATTTGAGGTTAAAAATTTTTTTTAAAAATTTTCTAATCGCGTTTTCTCAAAAAATGCTTGATTTATAGATTTAAAATTTTAACCACTTATTAAATTTATAGAAGACTATATTTGGTTAAAATTTCAGGAGATTATCTTCATTTGTTTTTTAGAAAAAAATTATTTTAGAAAAAATTTGCGTTTTCGTTGTCGCACGATAACAAGAGTAAAAATTACCCAATCGTCCTGAAATTTGGCACAGATGTAGCTTTTATATATCTTCAGATCAAGTTCGTTGCCCAAAAAAATCGGTCCATTACGAAAAAAGATATAACGCACAGTTTAAGCTGAATCCGGACCCACGACCCTCTTCTAGTTAGTCTAATCATACAAGATAAAGTATTAAATTTTAAATATTAGAAGTAAAAATTAATTAAAGGGATCAATAAATTAAGTTTGAGGAAGCTACGTGCCAATGAATTTGCAGCGGTTTTTTTAGGTGAATCAAAAAACAAAATTTTTTAACTGTAGTAGCCCCCTAAGAATTTATCTGCTCTAATTTTTTCTCAAGTATCAAAGCATGCATGTAAGAAATATGTTTTTGTATCGCAAGCACGATTTTCGCGTTTTTTGAACCTATTAATAGAGCCGAAAGCGATCGCTTGCCGACCAGTGGGAGGGAAAAACTGTTTCCCGCCCACTGCTCGCCGTAGCGGGCGGTAAAAATCGAAAAGCGCCCGCTACTCGCCGTAGCGGGCGGTAAAAACTGAAAAACGTCCACTGCTCGTCGTAGCGGGCGGTAAAAATCGAAAAACGCCCGCTATCGTTTTTGAATGGAGTTTTCAAGATTGTTTAAGGGGGCTAGATACCTTTTTTCTCTGGAATAAGAAGTCACATTTTAATACATAAATGTAAACTAATTATTTCATACTTTTTACATATAAAAGTGGGTATATTTACCTTACCTTAAAACTTTCTCCGATGGGCCTTTTATATGGTCCAGAACCATAGTCATCGATGAAACAAGTTTTTCACTAACCGTAAGCTTTGAAATTTTCCTGTGGATGGATTGACTCCAGATTTGAACTAAATTACTCCTGAATAGTATAATTCTCATATGAGTGTAGGGATTTTTGATCTAATGAGAAAAAAAAATTGTGCTGTTTTTCAAGAGTTTTTGTTTTTAATTTTTTAAAATTTTTTATATTTTTTCATAATTTTTCTGATGTAAAAATTTTTTCCGACATTTAATCCTAAATCCCTACACTCATATGAGAATTATACTATTCAGGAGTAATTTAGTTCAAATCTGGAGTCAATCCATCCACAGGAAAATTTCAAAGCTTACGGTTAGTGAAAAAACTTGTTTCATCGATGACTATGGTTCTGGACCATATAAAAGGCCCATCGAAGAAAGTTTTAAGGTAAGGTATATATACCCACTTTTATATGTAAAAAGTATGAAATAATTAGTTTACATTTATGTATTAAAATGTGACTTCTTATTTCAGAGAAAAAAAGGTGTCTAGCCCCCTTAAGAAAATCATCGATATTTTGAAAAAATAGCAAATATTAAAGTTAAAAATGTTTAATACAATCTTGGTTCTTGAGTTAAAAGCAATTCACGTTAGCCACACTTTAGTAAATTGAAAAAAACGCAAAAATCTATACTTGCAGTACAAAAAATATGGTGTGTACCGTGGGCTAAGTAGGTTTTTTGACCTCGTGTGGTTGCAGTACTCGTCTTCGGTTCGCAAACGCACTCGCCTTCGGCTCGTGCTAGCTCACCTTCGACTCGTACTGCAACCCCACACTCGGTCTAAAAAAACCCACTTTACGCTCTTGTCACACAATATACTATTTCGCGATACCTTGGTCGAAAGTGCCATATTCCTGTCCGGCACAAAAACGGAAATGTGGTGTTTTCGGCCCGGTTATGGCGAAAAATGGTATACGCACACGGGAGTGAAATTGGCCAGCTCACAGCTCGTGTTTGCCACCCTACGTTCGGCTCGGGTGTCAATTTACACAAGCTGCGGATTGTCCAAGTTTTTTCCTCCCTAGGTGCGTAATATACTAATGTGATCGTTGTCTACACTACTTTCACAAGGTGGATGCACTAAAAGCTCATGAAGTTGACTGCTCACAAATGAATAAATGTAAAATAGTTCTACCACAGTCGGATAAAGACAAAATATTAGAATTTAAGAACTTTAGCCATAAGGAGCGTATTCCGATAGTAGTGTATGCCGACTTTGAGTGCGTTCTCAAACCAGTGTGGGTTTCTATGTTCGATATGCTTACGATAAATCAAAGTCGAAGTACTGCAGCTATCGAAAGAAGACAGAACAGGGAGAAAATCCAGCAAAATGGTTTGTGGGAGAACATCACAAATTGGCTAAGGAATTAGAAGAGATGCATAAGAATCCTTTTCCAATGTCAAATGTAGCTGAAAAGGCATTTAAGAAGGCTAGATTATGCCATATCTGTCAAAAACCTTTCAACGCTAAGGACGTTAAAGTACGAGATCATTGTCATCTCACTGGACGGTAAGGTTACTCTTTTTTAATACTTATAATAACAATAATTCTTTATAAAAATAATTTATAATTTATTTCAGATACCGAGGAGCAGCTCATAATAGTTGCAATCTTAACTATCAGGACTCAAGGACTATTTCAGTCGTTTTCCATAACCTAAGTGGTTACGACTCGCATCTATTCATCAAGGAGCTTGCCAACACCTTTAAAGGAACCATGAATTTGATTCCCGAGAACAAGGAAAAATATATCTCCGTTACAAAGTCAGTGGATGGCAGCATCATCAGTTTCAGATTCATTGACTCATTTCGCTTCATGCCATCTTCACTTGACAAATTGGCATCATATCTGGAAAACTTTGACATTGTGGAGAAGGAGTTCAGGACTGAATATTCCCCATTGCAAATTGAACTGCTCAAGCGAAAAGGAGTGTTTCCATACGACTACATTTCTTCTTTGAGTTAACTTGATGTTACAACGAGAAAGACTTTTTCTACAGTAAATTATATGATAACAACATAACTGATGATGAGTACAACCACGCTCAAAAAGTTTGGATAAGCTTCAATGCCAAGACCTTAGGCGAGTATTCAGATATATATCTGAAGACTGATGTACTTTTGTTGGCAAATGTTTTCGAAGATTTTCGACTGCATAATCGCCTATCAGCTAGATCCTGCTCCCTACTATACTACACCTGGATTGATTTGTGATGCTATGCTAAAGCACACTCAGGTATTTTTTTTGTTGGAAGAAGGGCGTAGAATCCTCAGTCCGCTGAGTTTCACTGCGATACGTGCTCTCCCTCTCCTCTTCCCCCCACCACCTCGTATAGTGCGACTCGCCGAGCGCCGGCGCCCGTTTGTCACTTCCAAGCGAGAGCCGGACTAGAAAACAAGTGCTTATATATTAAGTGTTCAATTACTTGAGATTAATAGTTTAAGTTTTGTATAGTACTGGATGAGAGAAGATTTGAAGCGATAGTCGAAGAGAGTAATAAGTTGGATGAGAATAAATAGTTTTGTTTAAATAAAGGTTTGAAGTGTTTTTTATTTACGAGAGAATACCCATAAACAATCCCATAATCCCATCAGGTTATGGGCCCAGCACGCTTCCACTGCGCACTTGGGTAATTCTCTCGATTTATTAAAGTTTGATTTATGTCATGTGTAAGTGTAATAAAGTGAAGTGTAAGAAAGGGTCGACTAGATACATCTCAGCCAGGCAACGGAGAGACGGAGAGCGGTTCCCGTACGACCTTTGACGGACGTGAGGCCGTTTTTGTGAGTTTGGGATTTCTCACTCAAAAAGGACGTTTGATTCGACGGGAGCTTCGATTAGCTGATTTTCTCAATATGGAGAACGAAAAGAACAGAGGTAAGAGATCTCGATACATAGATACACGTGTATAAGTCGACGCGGGTGAAATCCGGATACTTTGACGCGAATGAAATTGAAAAATTAGACGCGTGAACGATTTGTATAGATATCGAAATTTCCTTGGAGGAAAAAAGCAGGCTTACATTCGAAGTGCATTTCATCTTAAACAAAAGCCTAGCAAATAACGAACTTTTCGAGAAACAAAAGTTCAGTGTTATCGAAAGGTAAAAAATTCTCGGAAAAGCCTGCGTGGCATGAGGCGCGGACGGTGTATGAGTCTGCGCGCACATATAGCTAACCTATACTGAGCCGAAAAAGCGTGTCGTCTGAGCGGCGTACTCTATACCGTGTATATAGGGCGCTTGCCAGTAAAAGCGATCCGCGCGGGTGAATACCGGAATATTGACTGAAGATTGAATTTCTTAATTCTTTCTTAACAGATAACACATAAAATTCTGGGAGTATAATAATAATCGAGAAGTTGGATGTGACTGAGTACTCAAATATTGGAGAGAAAAATAATTTGGACGTGTGTATCGAAGAGAAAAACAATCTTGACGCGATACATGTATTGAAGTGAAATAATTTGGATGTGTGTATTGAAGAGAAAAACAATCTTGACGCGATATATTATTGAATTGAAATAATTTGGATGTGGGTATTGAAGAGAAAACAATCTTGACGCGATATATTATTGAAGTGAAATAATTTGGATGTGTGTATTGAAGAGAAAAACAATTTTGACGCGATATATATATATATATATATATATATATATATATATATATATATATATATATATATATATATATATATATATATATATATATATATTGAAGTGAAATAATTTGGACTTGTTTTTCGAAGAGAAAAACAATTTTGACGCAATATATATATATATATATATATATATATATATATATATATATATATATATATATATAGAGAGAAAGAGAGAGAGAGAGAGACAAAGAGAGAGAAGTGGAATAATTTGGACTTGTATTTCGAAGAGAAAAACAATTTTGAATTTTGTATATGTATGTATCCGCAAGCGTTGCTTCTAGGACATCCCATGCTGTATATAAGTGTTACTTCTGGGATTTTTTAGTTATATAAGCGTTGCTTCTAGGACTTCTCATGCTGTATATAAGAGTTACTTCTGGGACATGTTTAGGAATATAAGCGTTACTTCTAGGATGTTTTTAAAAGCAAAATTTTAAGTTTCGTTATATCTCTCTAGAAACATGATTACAGGTGATAGAAGTTTGAATCACGTGATTTTAGAAAATGTCTATATGGATGTATGTGTGTGCGTGTGTATGTGGGGGTGCATGGGTGTGCATGCGTGCATGCGTGCGTGCGTGCGTGCGTGCGTGCGTGCATGAGTGCGTGTGTGTGGGTGTGTACAGCTTTATCTTCGGATCTACGCCGTCGATTTTAACAGTCAGGATCTCATTTTTTTTTGTTTTTTTATTCGGAATTTGGGAAAAAAATAATTTTTGATTACTTACTGATTATTTTTTGTTTTATTTCGAATTTTTGGATTTCGAAAAATTTATTTATGTTTTTTTTTTAATGACCGGATTTAGCTTTCTTAATCGGATGGGTCGCATTCGATAGAGCATAAAAAACCTATATTTAAAAAAAAAATTGTCTATCACGGTTCTTTTGTTATTAACAAAAACGTGGTTTTTTTAAAGCTTATAACTCCCAAACTATGCGGACAATTTTTTGAGAAAAATCACGACAATGCAGAATATTGATAGCTATAATCTCTTAAAATTTGAATAAATTATGTCGGCTAGTTTTTGAGTAAAAAACTGAAATATAGAATAAATAAGTTTTATATGTCGCACGTTTTATGGAGTAAAACTGGATTAATCGCTTTAAAATTTCTTGTGCGGGTACATATTGACTACCTTTCGGTCTGTTTCTTTGGATAAAAGGATTGAAAAATTGTATAATAATAATTGCTTTAGAAAGTGTAAAAATAAAAAGCCAAACCACTTAACATAGTCTTACTTTTTATTTTAAATTCTATATTTTATTTTAGCGACATTTTCTTTTTCAGTTTGAGAAATATATTTGAAAATCGTGTTCTCAAGGCAGCCGCTCCTTTATCCTCTAGACAAGGATATAGTTTCATCGCGTCACGGATTTCTTGTGCGTTTGCATTCCGTCCTTTTGTCAATTGGCCTACAAACACCTTATTAAATATTTCTTTTTCTTCCTGGGTCCAATATCCTTTCGTACCTGCAAAAATAAATATCTTAATTAAATATATAGAATATCTAAAAATAAAACCAGCATTTGAGAAATGAAGAACAAATTTCTTCAAGCAGAAAAGGGCTAATATCCGTCACGGTGGTCTTGAACGATGCCGAAAATAAAAATAGGAATACCCGCAAACTTGCAATAGTAATTGGTTCCTCAAGTATTCTAGATAACATATGTGATGAAACGAAAATAATCCCCTTAGCCGTTTTTTTTTTTTGGTCCAAAAACCAACAAAAAACAATGATTAAGGAACCAATTACTATCGCAAGTTTGCGAGTTTTTTTGTCCAAAAAAGAAGAAAGAGAGAGAGAGAGAGAGAGAGAGAAAGAGAGAGAGAGAGAGAGAGAGAGAGAGAGAGAGAGAGAGAGAGAGAGAGAGAGAGAGAGAGAGAGAGAGAGAGAGAGAGAGAGAGAGAGAGAGAGAGAGAGAGAGAGAGAGAGAGAGAGAGAGAGAGAGAGAGAGAGGATTTTTTAGTGCGTTATCGTGCGCGTTTAAGGGCGAAGCGGCGAGATGGTTTAGGATGGAAAGGTAGCGCATGCGATCGTGGAAGATGTTCGCTAAGATGTTTAAAGACAGATACGTGGGGGAGTATGATCAGCAAGATCTTTTTGACGACGTGCGTCGGCGGACATAGGGCAAAGGCGAGAAGGTTGAGTGTGATCAGTGTTACGGGGATCGCACGGAAAAACCTGACCAACCGCGAGATGGAAATGCGCGCCGAGGACAGGGCATCGCGAAAGCGCAGTTTGTAGGGCCGTGTTTCGCGTCCCAATCAGTGGGGTACCGAGCGTCTGAGTGTCCGTATGTGCTCTGCTACTGGTGCAAGAAGCATGGACAGGTGGTGAGGGACCCGCAGCGGGCTAACTTAGCGTGCGCCAAGTACGGATTTCCCGGGGTGACGAAAAAAATGTGCGCGCGTTGCGCACTTCGAAATGTGCAGGGCGAATCATTGTTTGCGAGGGTTGGTGACTTTAAAATTGATTTAACGAGCTTTAATGCGCTGTTTAAGAATGGATGCCGATGTCAGCGGTCATCGGCAGAGCGACGCGGAAGTCGGAGTGTCAAACGCGCCGGATGCGAAAACAGAGCAGGTAGCAACTTCGAAAGCAAACGCGTGCGAAGAACAGAAGTGTAGCGAGGAAGATAATGCGATAGTAGTAGTAACTGCAAATTGTGAGAGTATGGCGATGTTGAGCAAGAATTTATGGTAGTGAACGTGAATAAAGACGAGAGTAAGGTATATGAGTCACGAGTAAACGAAGTTGCGTAGAGGGGAGAAGCGGCGCCGCAGGTAGATGATTGCGAAATCGACACGGAGCAGGATAGACAACTCGAGATGGCGGGGGAATAGTTAATGCGAGAAGTGCGTGAGGATGTGATCTTAAAGCACGGGTGAGGACCGGTAGTGATGGTCTGACGGGTGGCAACGAAAATCGCGAACGTGTTGAAGACGAACGAGTAGATGATGGCGTTGCGGTCATGAGAGTAGACAATCGCAATTATCTATCAGACGTATTGGGCGGGCGAGAGTACAAAGCGTTATTCGATTCCGGAGCTACTTTATCGCTCGCAGGGCCGCGCGTAGCCGAGTTGGTTAAAAGCCGATTAAAAGAATACAAGCCTCGTAGGATGTCACCGAAAATGTTCGAGTATGCGAGAGGGGAAGTCGAGAAATTACTTAAAACATGGATTATCGAAACATCAGCGAGCGACTAACGAAGTGCGCTGGTGATATCGTGGAGCGCATAAGGGCCGTATGTGTTTCAACTATCGCGACGTGAACAAAACCATGAAAAAGGACGCGTATCTGATTTCGAATATGGACGCGATTTTAGATCTTTTGCGTAACGCGAGATATATATCGAAGGTGCACTTGCGACAAGCATACTATCAAGTGCCGCTAGAGCGCATGAGTAGAAAGTATACTGCGTTTGCGTTGCCTGGGTCGAGACTATGGCAGTTTACTAGAATGCAGTTCGGTTTAGCAAACGCGCCAGCGACCTTTCAGAGATTCATGGACGCGCTTTTCGAGCCGGAGTGTGAGCCGTATATGTTCTGGTATTTGGACTGTGATTTTGCCATAGTTTCGGGCATTCGGGCGCCATTTTGGATTGGTTAACAATAAAAATCAAAGTATCTCAAAGTATATTTTAGAAGTACAACTTTCGGGTCCCACATACTGATGGGTTAGAATGTTCTTAAGTACCGAGAACATAGTTAAAAAAATTCCTTTAAAAAAAAAAATCGAAAATCTGCTTTTTTTTTTTTGTTTTTGTTTATTGTTCAAAATAAACAATTTTCAGTCATTTATTAATAAATTTGGCGATGCCATTCGAAAAATGAGATTTTTTCACACAAGACTATGTATCCGAAAATTTTTTCCACACGGGTTATAATTGAAAGGCACGAGCTTGAAGTTGACGTTAAAATTTTGGCCATTTGAGCTTTAAAGGGTTAAAGCGGTATATTCTTCCTAGGAAGGCCATAAATGGGTGGATGCGACTTATTCTATTTTATATTCGTAGGAATCAAGCTACGATGGGTGGCCAGAGAGAACGAGGACGACGTGAGACCGCCGTCTCGCGAAGGGACAAGCGGAACCCCGCCGCCGCAGAGCCGTAGCTGGTATGATATGGTGGTCGAAGAGGAGAGAGAAGCAAAAGAGAGGGCAGCCTGGGAAAGAGCCGCGGGGGAAATGCGGCAGCGCGCGTTAGCAACAGCTATGCGCCGCAGGGATACAGAAGGAGCCGTTGGTGGTGGTCCAGGAGGGGGTGCCAGCCGAGCGACAGGATCAGCCGAGGGCTGAACGGCGACGACTGGCGAAGGTAGCTGCAATGCGCCGACTTGCGCAAGAGGAAGAGGACGAGAGAGAGCCAGAGGCTGCAGAAGCAGCAGAGAGGGCTGGCACGCCGCTACTCTCCTCCGCCAGTGATAACGAGGTCGTGTGGCTGGTGGACGAAGACGCAATCCAGGATGTGGCCCGGGAGCATCGGTGTCACCACCGATGATAGAGCGTCGGGTATCATTTTTGCGCCTCCGGATCCGGCGGGAGAGCGAGAACGGGAAGATGACCGGTCGGATTCGGGCGATGAAGGAGGGTGGCAGCAGGTATACCGCTTTTTCGGCATGCAGGAGTCCAAGAGAGAAGGCAGCAGGAGGTGCCGCCACCTCGCACACCAAGGAGCACGCGGCGCAGAGCTCGCCGCCGCGCCAACCGGCAACTTGAGCTCGGGGATTCCCAGCGCGAACTCCGAGTCGTCGGAGGAGGGGCCGGGCCCACCGTGCCCATCGAGACCAAGTGCCTCAGGATAGACGAGGGCTACATCGCGCCGCCGAACCTCGGCCACAACAGGGATGGGAGCTACGGGTCCGTACGAGCGGTATCATCTTTGGTGGGCTAAGACCTGTGCCCACGAATCCAGCCGTCGACCCGCCACCGTTGCATTGCTTCGACTGCTGGCAGCTGGGACACCAATCTGGAGATTGCCCGCGCTCGAAGGTCCGTGTCTTCTGCGGCAACTGCGGCCGCCATGGGGAGGACCTCAGGACCTGCCGGAGATGCAGTAAGGCGCACGGGGAGTTCCTGAGAAGGAACTTCACGCACAAGCGAGCTTGGGAGCAGGAGTTGGCCCGACGCAGGCTGGAATCGCTGCAGAGAGAGAGGGGGGCAGAAGAGTTGAGGCGACGGCAGTTCGCCGTCGAACAGGAGGTACAGATGCCGCCTGCAGCGGCCGCGCGGATTCCGCCGCTGACATATGCGGTGGGTCGGCAACCCTGGGGGCCGCCGCCAGCAGAAGGAGGCAGCACCCTGTCTATGGCACTGGGGCTGGTTGACAGGCTCCGTAGGATGCCTCCACCCGCGCAGGACGCAGTGGTAAGGGCGATGAAGGAGCATCTGCACCGCCATTAGGTAGAGAGGGGGGGGGGGGCGAGCAGCGCTGAGATCTTTTCTAGATGGGCAGCTCGCGCTGAGTGCAATTGGGTATTAATGGACACAAGGGGGGAAGTGCGTGCGAGATGGGGGTGGGTTGGAAGTCAAAGTGGTGGCCTAGAGAATGATAGGGGACAGCGATGAGACCCTTTCTAGCGGGAAAGGTCAGCCCTCAGTGGGTGCGTATTACATGGTGGCCAATAGTGGTGATCTCTCTCCCACCGGGGGGGGACGTGAGGAAGTATGTCGACTCGCGTTTTATTAAAACGGAAGCCTGGCGAGGGGGGAGTGCGACGGTGAAAACGTAGGGAAAAATAAAGGCGTCGAAAGCGTTGCCGGCCGGCCGTTCTTCCCGGACCGCGAGAACACTTGCACGTGTGAGCGCGAGTTTTTCCATTTCAGCGAGTGCGAACGACATTCGAGCGAGGAGCCAAGCAGAGGAGCAACCGAGTGTGCGAGAGAGCTAGTGAGAGACAGAGAGAGAGACGAACTGCCCACGAGAGCAGCGGACAAGGAGATTCTCGGCGCGTACTTCCCGGTGCGCTCGCAAAAGGTAACAGTAGTTGTAGTGATGTGGTTTGAAGAGTGAGAGAGATTTAGAGTGTGGTGGTCGGTATTGGTGGCCTCCTTCCCTGCGGGAAAGGGCGGGAGGAATAAGAATCTGCCTACGCGGCAGCGTGCTGCATAGAGGCAGCGCACGCAATAGTGATGGTCGCTGTCGTCACCGAGACAGCAGAGAGCGCGAGCTCCCCCAGCGAAGAGTGTTAGAGTCCGACGAGTAAACGCGCGATGATTATGTGTATGCGTGAGTTGACGCGCCGGCCGCCGTATAAGTTCTGCTCGAACTATTTGTGTTGTACGCGGTAAATCGAGGCGCGCGAAAAAGCGTAATTCGCGCGAAAGTAAATACCGTCTTATATATATAAAAATTTGATAGAGCAAAACATGGTCAGAATTTGCCAAGAAAATCTGAAAATTACTCAAAAAAATTCTGAAAAAATTCACACGGGTTCTTTAGCCAATCTAATCACTTTTTTATAACATTTTTTCGTATAGTTGATACATTTTGAGTAAAAAAAATGAGCAACGTTTATTCATTACTTTTTGGCTTTCTGGCGCCATATTGGTGGCCGCCATGTTGAAATTGAATTTCGAACCTATACCATTTTAAAGATTAGAGCCCATGGACGCAGAATGTACTGGCTAGGCTCATGGGTCATTGCTGTTTCAATACGAAAATGTGGACCAAAAAAAAATTATTCTTGACACTCGTGTTTTTTTTTTCAAATAATTGTTTATAACTTTTCAAATATTAACTTGAATTTTGATGCCAGATTCTGAAAGAGCATTAAATTTTACATAAGAAAAACCTTTGTAGCAATTTATCGAAAAATTGTAATGTAGTGAATTTTGTGACTGAAAAAGGTTCCAAAAAAACGTCAGCTTGGTCCTTAAAGGGTTAAAGTAATCGCCGTGGAAGAGCTAGTTAAGGTCTTGAGGTGGCACCGCCGGGATATCTCAAAAACTGCTGGAGCAACAAATTCGCGATTGGTGTAACAAATTAGCAACAAATTGTGGTGTATATTTCATAGTGGCGGTGGCTTGTAGCAGTGCTAGCTGAAGGGTGTAGTCTAGTGTCTTCGCTAAAACAAAGTGCCGTTTTTCGGGAATTTTTTTTATAGCATACCATGAATGACATTGATATAAAAGTTGTTAGGTTTGATAAATAAAGTCTGAAAATACAAGAAAACATTTTTTTTTTATTCATTTTTATAACCTTTTGTAGACGAAAATCGTACTTGACGGAAACACCATGATTTGGGATGGTCGACAAGATATCTCGAGAACGGTTAATCTGAAAAAAAAACCGAAGCGTTTTCGATTCAGTATGACAGTAGGCATGGAATAGACCTTGGATATTCATTTTTATCAAGAAATAACAAAATGGCGGTAAAAAAAACGAAAAAACGAAGAAAACAAATTTTTTTTTTGCTTTTTGCTGGCATTTTGTTATTTCTTGATAAAAATTAATATCCAAGGTCTATGCCATGCCTACTGTGATACTGAATCGAAAACGCTTTTTTTTTCAGATTAACCGTTCTCGAGATATCTTGTCAACCATTTCAAATCATGGTGTTTCCGTCAAGTACGATTTTCGTCTACAAAAGGTTATAAAAATGAATAAAAAAAAATGTTTTCTTGTATTTTCAGACTTTATCAAACCTAACAACTTTTATATGAATATTTTTCATGGTATGCTTGAAAAAAATTCACGAAAAACGTCTTTTTTTTAGCAGACACTACACCCTTAATAGACATGAAGTAGACATTAGTTTGGGAAATTTCTAATGACTCTGATCCTGCCGTTTTTTCTGAATCATTGTCCTATGAATTGATGAATAAATTAAAGATAAATGGATGCATTAATTTATTAAAACGAATGTCTGAACAAGAGTTTTATTATTGTCGAGCCAGCGAATGTGAAATAATAGAGATTAAGATATCTGAATTTCAATTGCGATATTTAGTGCAAAAGCAAGAGCGTTAATGAGCAATTCTTACAAGTTTATAGCTGAGATGGTAGGAAACTTGAGCGTGCAAGATAGCAACAGATAAGGGGGTCTTACACCTGGTGACTTTTAAGGCCAAAGAGTTGGAAATATGAAATATATTATATTAAATAATTTTAAAATGCTAAAAATCACTTTTAATTGCTTAATTTTATCAGTTTTTATGATTTTTTGTGGTTTTTAAGATTTTAAAATTATTTAGTAAAATATATTTCATATTTCCAACTCTTCGGGCCATAAATACATAAATTTCAAGAAATTTAGGCTCCGTCTCATGAAAATTCTTTTTTTCAAAAAGTTACGCCAAAGCAAAAAAATTGAAAATGCTATATCTCTGAGTAAAAAAGGCTACAGATATTATATCTTGGACCATTTTATTAGAAATAGTGTATATTTATAGTATATAATATGGTATAGAGCTTAAAAGCTACTAGGTGTAAGACCCCCTTAACAACCCTCTTTTCCTATAGAAAAATTGTGGAAGATAAAGCCAGTACTACGGTTTTAACAAGTATCGTCGAAGTAAAATTAATAACGCCTAGGCTTAAAATTTACTAGCGAAATTGTTAATGCAAGGTAATGGTGGTGGATATTCTGTCATATACTGATCGAATCGATGATGGGAGGAAGAAATGTAAGGAATCTCATATCATTTGCGAGGAATTCATTTTGGAATATTCATTTTTCAAATATATTTGATGCCTCAGCTGCATATGGTTATTGAAAAGTCTTCGAAATTACGTTTGGAACAGCGTATGACGAAAATTAGCATAAAATTGTGAATTTAAGCGGAGCAAGTAAAAGTCATAACGTAGGTTTAACATTGATTAGGAAAATCGTTAATGCAACATAATGGTAGAGGCTATTCCTTCATTCACTGTTCCAATTGATGCTTTTATCGTTTATCTAAAGGATAATAAAATTATTGGCAATCTCAAAAACGGCGACATGGGAATTTTTTATGTGTTTGAAGTTTGCAACGTTGGGATCCAACGAAAAATCGATTTTTGTAAAAACCGTTTTTCTCACTTCACCTCGGTTTTTTACAACAAAGCATGATTAAATACATATAAACAACCAAAAAATTTCAAACCTTGTTAGTCATACGATCTCCAGTACGCTACCTGTTGGCGCGCTCCCTCTCCTCTCACTCTCAGAATTTGAATTTGCGAAAATTAACGTCCCCCCTGTAGGTATATAAACCCCGGAAATTTCACATTTCTCTCAATGTCGAAAAATGGGACTCCAGAGTGCAGGATGGGTAAGAGCTCTAGCTGTTTATTGTTATATTCGTATAGAATTTTAATTTTCGTTAACTTAAAATCAAATTTTCAAACTCGAATTCTTTTCAAAATGTTCAAGTTAAATAAAATCCGCTCACAGACGTTGCACTATGTGCTATATCATTACTTGATCGACGTCACCTATGTTTGTCTACGAACCATGGTGTAAACATTCGTTAATTTATTAGATCAGTAAAATGCCAAAAAAAGTGTTAATGGATTCTTTTGCTTAAAATATTCTGTATATATGTTTTAACTATGTATTTTTTTCCCTTCTTAGCCCTGATGAAGGTATTAATATCAGTACCGAAACGTCGGCCAATAAACTAAGTTTTAAATGAATTTTTCTCGGTTCCTCGTTGATCGTTTTATTGCAACCTCCTTCAAAATTTACACTTTGGAACGTACGAGTCATCATCTCACATATATTGGCATTGGATCTCGTGACATGCCTCTCCAAAGAGAAGACCAGAATCCTCTCCGGCGTTCGGCCAGACTGCTGAATAAACGCCTAAGCACTACAACCACCATCTCACCACCAGTAGCGCTTCAAGGACATCGTCTTACGAATATTACAGATAAGAACCCAAACACTAATACTGACACCTCGTTTAATAACAATTTTGTGAAAGACAAAGAAATCGTCAAAACTATTAAAGAAAATCAAAATTCAAAATTAACTTTTATACTGCAAACTATTTCGAGACATTATTCGCACACAATACGCCTAAAATTTGTAAATTTAACTAGAACACTCAAAAGAATAGTAATTTGTAGAATACAGCTAAAGTTCTTATTAGACCATAGAAAATATGATATTATTCCGATACATATTGTAAACTCACTTAAATTCGCAACTTCTAATTTGCATAGCCGTTATGCGGTTAATAACGTTAACAAAGTTTTATCCCAGTCTCATAAGAAAATTTTAAACCTCGAAATTTCAGACTTGAATATTCACCTCTCCTTTCTTGATAAAAACCAGACCCGTGTTGAAAATGAGATCTTGGAAATTGTTAGCAAAGATTTATTAATCACATTCAAAAATTATTATAGCAGTGCTCTTGATTGCATCAAAGAAAAAGAAAAAACTAGTATAAATAGGAAATTTAATATCGCTTTGAAAAAGAACGGTAAACATCCAATCGATTTCGCAGCGTTTCAAAATACTAACGTCCCTTTAAACTTAGAAAACAAACAGGCGGCTCACAGCCCTCGCAACCCGTTGACTGACAATAATAACACAGACGAAAACAAAAACAAGTGGCTTTTAAATTTATCATCGACCACATTACCTACATATGTAACAGAAATTTTAAGATTAGGTGAAAAATTTAATTTCACCGCAGATATAGATAAAAAAACGTATTTTGAATTGTTTAAAGATATTGAGAGTGCTAGGTCTAGTAACGATATTACCGATAACATAAGAAATAGATTGTTAAATTGCATTAATCACCATATTAGATCTAAAAACACTTAAGCTTAGAAGACAGAATTCTTAGCAGAAAAATTAAATTAACTAACGTTTTTATAAAAAGAAACAAAGACTTACTTATTACAAAGGCCGATAAAGGCAACGTCACTGTAATATTGAATAAAATAGATTACATCGATAAAGTAAAATTCGCGCTCAACGATACAAAATACTATACAAAATTAGATAAGATTCCTCTTCATAAGTTGCAAAAAAATATAAAAAATCTTATCTTAAATTGGAAAAAGAAAGGCGTGTTTGAATGTGACTCAAGTTTTTCTAATGTTAATGAGAAAATCGAAAATACAAACCTGCCTAGAGCTTACGGTCTAACTAAGATACACAAAAAAGATCTCCCGGTCCGCATTATCGTTTCAGCGATCAATAGTCCGACTTATCAATTAGATAAAGCCCTAACTTCATTTCTTTCAAAATACATTCCGAAACCAACCTCTAACATAAATAATAGCAATGAACTTAAGCTTTTATTGGACAATCTCATTATTCCATAGGATTACCGCTGCGTTTCATTCGATGTAGTTTCCCTTTTTACGAACCTTTCAAAAACTATCATTCTTAAAGCTTTAGGAAATAAGTGGCCATATTTTGGCAACCTACTACCTATAAGCAGGAAAGAGTTTCTCAAAGGTGTAGAACTGTTACTCGATTCCACGTTTTTACGTTCAATGGAGAATTTTACCAGCAGATTATGGGTGCCCCTATGGGTTTTTGTTCTAGCCCCCTTTTTGCAGACGTAGTCTTGGAATTTCTTGAAGATAAATGCTTAGGTTCGTTAAAAAATTCGATTATTTTATATAAACGGTATGTCGATGATTGCTTCTTAATTATTAAAAAAGACTTGATTAGAAAAACTTTAGACACTTTTAACTCATTTGATCCGTTTTTGCAATTCACTGTTGAATTAGAAGCAGAAAATAGCATTAGCTTTTTAGATCTAAAAATCATCAGAGAAAATAACGACATCGCAAAAACAAATTGGTACAGAAAACCGACTGCCTCCGGAAGATACATAAACTATTTCTCTCATCACCCTACTCACCAAAAAATTGCAGTTATCTATGGCTTAGTCGACAAAGCAATTAAAATTTCACATATCTCTTTCCATAAAGATAATTTAAAAATAATAAAATCCTTTCTTATTCAAAACGACTATCCTCCTACATTCATTGAAAAATATATTAAAAAACGTCTGCACTCTTATAATAATAGTCAATTCTTAAATTATAATAAACAAGATTACCGCAATAAGACCTTAGTCATTCCATACATAAAAGACTTAAATAAAAAATTATGCAGCACTATGAAAGATGTCAAAAACCTACAAACAATCAGTAAAAACATAAATAAGCTTAAATTTACTAGATTCGGAAAAGATAAACTAGATCCGCTCGAAACTGCATCTGTCGTTTATAAAATAAACTGCAAAGATTGCGATGCCTCTTACGTAGGCACCTCAAAAAGGAAGTTAAACAGACGTGTATACGAACACAAATATGCGGTCTCAAAATCGTTAACGACCTCCGCACTCTCAGAGCACGTTAAAAAAACTGGACATAAAATAGATTTTGAGCATACACACATAATAGACACCGAAACAAACTTCCGTAAAAGCACTTTTTCAGAAATGTTGCACATACACTCGCAAAATAACAGCCTAAATCGAATGGACGACACTAAGAATCTCAAGTACATTTATAAAAAATCCGTTGAAACAACCAATAGACACTTCTGCAATAACGAAAATAACAATAAACGCTGTTAGTCGTACGATCTCCAGTACGCTACCTGTTGGCGCGCTCCCTCTCCTCTCACTCTCAGAATTTGAATTTGCGAAAATTAATGTGCCCCCTGTAGGTATATAAACCCCGGAAATTTCACATTTCTCTCAATGTCGAAAAATGGGACTCCAGAGTGCAGGATGGGTAAGAGCTCTAGCTGTTTATTGTTATATTCGTATAGAATTTTAATTTTCGTTAACTTAAAATAAAATTTTCAAACTCGAATTCTTTTCAAAATGTTCTAGTTAAATAAAATCCGCTCACAGATGTTGCACTATGTGCTATATCATTACTTGATCGACGTCACCTATGTTTGTCTACGAACCATGGTGTAAACTTTCGTTAATTTATTAGGTCAGTAAATTGCCAAAAAAAGTGTTAATGGGTTCTTTTCCTTAAAATATTCTGTATATATGTTTTAACTATGTATTTTTTTCCCTTCTTAGCCCTGATGAAGGTATTAATATCAGTACCGAAACGTCGGCCAATAAACTAAGTTTTAAATGAATTTTTCTTGGTTCCTCGTTGATCGTTTTATTGCAACCTCCTTCAAAAAACCTCAAATACCAAACTACCCTCATCCCCCAAACGACGATTATATAGGGGAGGAAGGTGAAACAAAATTCTCACATCGTTGCTTTAGGTATTGCTATTAATTTTATGGCGGATTATCAAATCTAACGATAAAACAAGCCCAGAAAAAAATTAGTAACAAAATCGACTCCCCGGAACACCCCCAAATGGACGATTATAGGGGTGTTGAAGGCGCCAAAAAATTCTCACTTCGTTGCTATATGTATTGCTATTCATTTTATGGCGGATTATCAAATCTAGAGATAAAATAGTCCTAGAAAAAAATTACGAACAAAATCGATTCGCCGGAACACCACCAAATGGACGATTATAGGGGGATGAAGGCGAAAAAAAATCTCACTTCGTTGCTTTAGGTATTTCTATTAATTTTATGGCGGATTATCAAATCTAGCGATAAAATAGTCCTAGAAAAAAATTAGGAACAAAATCGATTCCCCGGAACACCCCCAAATGGACGATTATAGGGGGTTGAAGGCTAAAAAAAAAGTCACTTCGTTGCTATATGTATTGCTATTAATTTTCTGGCAGATTATCAAATCTAGCGATAAAATAGTCCTAGAAAAAAATTACGAACAAAATCGATTCACCGGAACACCACCAAATGGACGATTATAGGGGGTTGCAGGCGAAAAAAAATCTCACTTCTTTAATTTAGGTAATGCTATTAATTTTATGGCGGATTATCAAATGTAGCGATAAAATAGACGTTGAGAAAAATTAGGAACGAAATCAATTCCCCGGAACACCCCCAAATGGACGATTATAGGGGGTTGAGGGCGAAAGAAAAGTCACATCGTTGCTATATGTATTGCTATTAATTTTCTGGCGGATTATCAAATCTAGCGATAAAATAGTCCTAGAAAAAAATTAGGAACAAAATCGATTCCCCGGAACACCCCCAAATGGACGATTATAGGACGGTAGAAGGCGAAACAAAATCTCACTTCGTTCCTTTAGGTATTGCTATTAATTTTCTGGCGGATTATCAAATCTAGCGATAAAATAGTCCTAGAAAAAAATTAGGAACAAAATCGATTCCCCGGAACACCCCCAAATGGACGATTATAGGACGGTAGAAGGCGAAACAAAATCTCACTTCGTTGCTGTAGGTATTGCTATTAATTTTATGGCGGATTATCATATCTAGCGATAAATTAGACCTCGAAAAAAATTAGGAACAAAATCGATTCCCCGGAACACCCCCAGATGGACGATTATAGGACGGTTGAAAGCGAAACAAAATCTCACTTCGTTGCTTTAGGTATTGCTATTAATTTTATGGCGGAATACCAAATCTAACGATAAAACAGGCCCAGAAAAAAATTAGGAACAAAATCGATTCCCCGGAACACCCCCAAATGGACGACTATAGGGGGTTGAAGGCGAAAAAAAATCTCACTTCTTTAATTTAGGTAATGCTATTAATTTTATGGCGGATTATCAAATGTAGCGATAAAATAGACATTGAGAAAAATTAGGAACAAAATCAATTCCCCGGAACACCCCCAAATGGACGATTATAGGGGGTTGAGGGCGAAAGAAAAGTCACATCGTTGCTATATGTATTGTTATTAATTTTCTGGCGGATTATCAAATCTAGCGATAAAATAGTCCTAGAAAAAAATTAGGAACAAAATCGATTCCCCGGAACACCCCCAAATGGACGATTATAGGACGGTAGAAGGCGAAACAAAATCTCACTTCGTTCCTTTAGGTATTGCTATTAATTTTATGGCGGAATACCAAATCTAACGATAAAACAGGCCCAGAAAAAAATTAGGAACAAAATCGATTCCCAGGAACACCCCCAAATGGACGATTATAGGGGGTTGAAGGCGAAAAAAAATCTCACTTCTTTAATTTCGGTAATGCTATTAATTTTATGGCGGATTATCAAATGTAGCGATAAAATAGACGTTGAAAAAAATTAGGAACAAAATCAATTGCCCGGAACACCCCCAAATGGACGATTGTAGGGGGGTTGAGGGCAAAAATAAGTCACTTCGTTGCTTTAGGTATTGCTATAAATTTTATGACGGATTACCAAATCTAGCGACTAACTAGACCTAGAAAAAAATTAGGAACAAAATCGATGCACCGGAACACCCCCAAATGGACGATTACAGGGAGTTGAAGGCGAAAAAAAATCTCACTTCGTTGCTTTAGGTATTGCTATTAATTTTATGGCGGATTATCTAATCTAGCGATAAAATAGACCTAGAGAAAAATTAGGAACAAAGTAGATTCCCCAGAACACCCCCAAATGGACGATTATAGGGGGGTTGAAGGCAAAAAAAAAAGTCACTTCGTTGCTTTAGGTATTGCTATAAATTTTATGACGGATTACCAAATCTAGCGATAAAACATGTCCAGAAAAAAATTAGGAACAAAGTCGATTCCCCTGAACACCCCCAAATGGACGATTATAGGGGTGTTGAAGGTGCAAAAAACTTCTCACATCGTTGCTATATGTATTGCTATTAATTTTATGGCGGATTATCAAATCTAGAGATAAAATAGTCCTAGGAAAAAATTACGAACAAAATCGATTCCCTGGAACACCTCCAAATGGACGATTATAGGGTGTCGAAGGCGAAAAAAAATCTCACTTCGTTGGTTTAGGTATTGCTATTAATTTTATGGCGGATTATCAAATCTAACGATAAAATACACCTAGAAAAAAATTAGGAACAAAAACGATTCCCCAGAACACCCCCAAATGGACGTTTATAGGGGTGTTGAAGGCGAAAAAAAAAATCTCACTTCTTTGCTATATGTATTGCTATTAATTTTCTGGCGGATTATCAAATCTAGCGATAAAATAGTCCTAGAAAAAAATTACGAAAAAATCGATTCACCGGAACACTACCAAATGGACGATTATAGGGTGTTGAAGGCGAAAAAAAATCTCACATCGTCGCTTTAGGTATTGCTATTAATTTTATGGCGGATTATCAAATCTAGCGATAAAATAGACCTAGAAAAAAATTAGGAACAAAATCGATTTCGCGGAACACCCCCAAATGGACGGTTATAGGGGGGTTGAATGCGAAAAAAAAATATCGCTTCGTTAATTTAGGTATTGCTATTAATTTTATAGTGGATTATCAAATCTAGCGATAAAATAGTCCAAAACAAAAATTACGAACAAAATCGATTCCCCGAAAAACCCCCAAATG